>JZKD02S2259158.1:95338-133187 GCA_000966675.3 Picea glauca
TGAGATGAGGTTCTTCTGGCTTCCGCTATCAACAATAAAATGCAACGGGTCCCTTTCACCCACATCTATGGGTGAAAAAGGTGATCCCCCTCTTTTGGATCTATTGGTTCTTCTGGTTGAATTGTTGCGGTCGTGACAATAGCAGTGGGGTCTGCGTCGATGATCTGTCTTTTACCAGTATTTTCAAAATCAGATTCAGAATCAGGGTTCGGCTCCTTGTCTTTGATCTCGGCCACCTATGACTGTTTTGAGCGACATTCATCGGTGTTGTGCCAGGGGCTTTTATGGAAATCGCACCATTTTCCGGTGTCCTCCTTTGTCTTCCTGTGACCCTTCTTTTCCTATGGCTTGGACTGGTTTTCGGGAGACTGTTTGTTAGGGTTGTCTTTGTCATACTTTGGTTGTTGTGGATTTGCAGACCCGAACTCCTGTTTGTTCTGGTACTTAAATTTCTACTCGATTTTAATAGCATATAGATAGGCAGCACCGAGTGATGAGATGTCCAAAAAATCCATTTCAGTTTGGATGTATTTGTGTGGAGCCCCATGGTATTTCAGAACCAAATGTCGTTCGGAGTCTTTGATACCCAACTTGGTGCGCAAGGTATGGAAGGTATTGGTGAACTCTGGAACTGCTTGGCCTCTCTCTTGCCGCAGTGTGATCCATCTCATGTACTGGTCCTCATAATTTCTAACAAGGTAATATTGTTCCTTTACCGCATCCACAAAAAAATCCCAAGTGGGCTCGGCCCCATCTATTCTAGACTCCTCTGTGGAACTGTGCTCCCAGTAAGTTTCCCACCAATGTTTGACATGGGAGAGAGCTTTAAGGAGTGCGAAGGTGATCCTTTTCCCTGTCAGAAAAATTATGAACAAAGAAATAACCTTCTAAAAGATTTAACCATTTGTCTAGGGCATCCGCATCTATCTAACCTTCAAATACGGGAATATCAAAATTGCCCTGTATCTTAAAAGGTGAGGTGCCTTCAAAGTGGCCGCTTGATGAAGATGCGCCTGATGGTATTGGAAGACATTGAAGGACGTGGGGAAAATTCTCCATCATTTCGTCCCTCTGTCGTGTGAGAGCTTGCCCAAGCAACAGACTGATAGGATAGTCTACTCCGTCGTTTTTCTTTTCTTCCACCATTAAGGGTTTCTTGGGTGTGCGAGAGCGATTATCCTCAAGAGAGACAAGCTTGAGACCCAACTTGCTATACTTGGACCTCATCGGAGACATGCAATGAAAAACGATCAAGAGCAGCCTGCTCTGATACCACTGATCCAGATTATTTTCGACACGAAATGAGAGCGGAAATATAACACAGAAATATTTAGAGATATTGCAAGAGAGACAACAATATAACAGAGATATAGCGGAAATAACAAGAGTCACAGATATACAGTAATACACGATTTCTATTAATGAAATAAATGTACAGAGACTGTAAAATACAGAGTGAAAGACTCGCTAGAATGGTGGCAGCTTATCTCTGAGAGGAGATGTGACGGCTACTCACATCAATGAGAAGATGATTATTACAATGAGGCTCTAAGGGCCTTTTTAACATAAGTAAAATCCAAAACCCTAACCTTGGAAGATGAAAAGCCAAAAGGTTTGGGGGCCCCAATGGAGGTAGTTGATACGTCAACTTCCCAGGGGCGTAACTTTTGCATACGATCTCCGTTTGGGGCACTCGATAGCCGAGGACTACAACTTTTGGGTGAGCAACATCAATCTACAATCCATGTTGCCCCTCGTTTTCTCTAAAAGCATCGTTTAGGGCCTCAAAATGGCCCCGAAAGTTAAAAACTGCTAAAAATAGTAAATTACCAAAATTGCCAAAAAACTGCTTTGAGCTAGTTGAAAAAGGTGGGTGGCCACTGATATCCACCTGGATGAAAAAGTCTAGTAGTCATTACTAACCACCTGGACTTCACCACTGTCAGATCCACACTAAAGTAAATGAAGTAGGACAAGCACCAGTGCAAACCGAAAAACGAGGGAAGATTAATGAACCACCCAATGTGCATTAAACCTAGAATTAAATACGCGTAGTCACTGGAAACCACAACTAGTTTCCAAAAGGGGAAAAACGCATTATTCTAGGAAGTTGTTTTGATGCACAAGGGCTCTGACCGGTAGAAGATTCTAGCGAAAAAGCTAAGGTGCGAATAGTTACCAAGTTCCATACTAAACCAAAAAAAACCACCTAAAGAAGCTCTGTAATACTATGACCAAAAGCCAGAAAAAAAAACGCCACCATAGTACCATTAAAACCTGTGGACAATCAAACATACGCAAGCCGCCATTCCACCATGGTTGTCCAGTCCAGTAACGTTACACAGTTCAAAAAAAAAATCCCGCCTTCGAAGTTCCCTCATTTCAGAAGCGCAGTGCCTTCCTCATCAAGCTCACTCTACAAAGAAACACCTAAAACAATGAAAAAATGATGGATAACATTATCCCACAAAGTGATGAACCACATATCATTAAGTAAGACCCCAATTCCAAGAATTCGTCATTAATTAAGACCCCAATTCCAAGGACACATGAATCATACGATCCCACCTTCTCAATTGTACATTTGGCCTCGGGCTCAAAACCCAACACAACCCGCGTCTCCATCTGCTGAGTTGTCAACCTACCCTCACGTGATGATCCTAAGGAGTAGGCTAACTCGGGAGCAATCTTCCCTCACGAGTGCCCTTACTCCAGCAGGTCCGGCTATAGCTTTCCGACAACTCCCCTTCGTGTGGGGCGCACTATCCCCTAGACACTCTGCCAGCAATCCGTAGCGTAGCGTACACTGTCAGCATTCCGTAGCGCCCATACAGCTATGCTCGTTTGAATTTTGAATTTAGTAAAACGCGCCAAGGATAGATGTCCATTGAAATTCAGATTTTGAATTTGTAAACGCGCGGAGCACAACAACCCCAATTTCAGCACTTTCTCCATCTCGCCCACATCATATGCCTTCTCCGGCTTTGGATCTGATGCCTCCCGCAGCGTCCCTCCGTGTACAGCTCCCACACCCACACCACCAAAATCATCAGCTCGGAGCTCTTTGACGGATCCACGGGCATCGTCCTGCACGCCACCTCCAACAACAGAACCTCAAAGTTGAACACGTCCGAGCTGGGCGTAGCCTTTTCCGTTTGTATCAGCTCCGGCGCTATGTACCCTAGCGTGGTGTCCGGATTGACACTGTGATCATACAGCCTAACGATGTCATAGTCTCCTAGCTGCCAGTTAAGCTCTGAATCCAGAAGCACCTTGCTGGACTTGATGTCTCTGTGGATAACCATGTTCTCCCAGTGTTCGTGCAGATACTGCAGCCCCGCCACCACGCCCTGTTCAGGATCGCGTATCGCCGAGGCCACGACAGGACTGTTGCCGGAACTTCAAAGGCTTAGAAACCAAGCAGCTGGAGATATCTCTTCTGAAATTTCCATGGTGGGTTTCGTAGATAACTTCAAGCAGAAGTATGGCCTTGATATCCGCTTCAAGCTCTGGCCTTGTGTGGATGTGAGAAGGAATCAAGCAAAGCCACACTACGTTACTTTAGAATTTTGTGAGATTTGCATTGGTCAAAGAGACCGTCGTAGTAGGTCTCGCTCTAGAAAACTTGCAAGGATGCAGAGATGCCCGCCACTGGAAAAACGATTGAATAAGAAAGCACCTTAACAGAACAAACATCACCGAACTATTCACGGAAGTATTCGAAGCGGCCACTAAAACACAATTATTTCATTAATCGATGGAATTACCGAGAACTTAGCGACAGTGTTCATCTTATTTTAGAATTTCATCCGGCCATATATATATATATATATATATATATATATATATATATATAAACTGTTTTGGCTTTGTTCATTTTTGGGATATTTTCTATTTAATTTTGTTTGAAATCTGAAAAAAAAATTGTTGGATCTGCAAATTTGAGTGGTTAATTTTGTATAATCTAAATAGTTTAAAAGTTTTTCAACAAACTGAATCCATTATTACATTCAAAAATACAATTTCAACAACAAACAAAATATGATTTCTTACAAATTTATGCACCAGATGCCCACTAAAAAATCAAAAACAAAAAGTAAAACAATTAGACCAAAAAAAAATATATATATATATATATATATAAAAGTAGCAACATCATTTTCAGTCACACAAACAAATCAAAGCTTTCATATAATTGTCTTCAATTTTTTTATTATCTATTCAATAAATTGGTGCAGTTTAAAAGAAATTTATGCACACTAAGCGTTATCAGCACAATCATTTATAGATGAATTGGTGCAGATTAAAAGAGATTTATGCCCACTAACTTTGCCTTTGCACAAGGTCAGACTATCCAGGCCTAGCTACAGTGATAGAGGAGCAAGCATCACATCCCATTGTAGTTGACCCCTCACTAATAACATAGGCACGTTATCCACACAATCATTTATAGATTTAAGTTAAAAAAAAAAAAAAAAATTACTTATATATGTTAACAAAATTCTTTACAAATCAATTTTTTACAAAATTTAAATTTTAAATATCTATTTTATTAAAAATAACATTTTTATTATTAAAAAAATATTTATACTTAAAAAAATTTAAATATATATTAATAAAAATAACATTTTACATAAATTAAAAACTCTAAACAAAAAATTTAAATATATATTAATAAAAATAACATTTAAAATAAATTAAAAACTCTAAACTGATTAGAATATTATTAAAATACTTTTAATACAAATCTAATAATAATTTAATTTTTGATATTTTTAATAAAATAGTAATTAAATTTAACAACAATAATAATATATTTAATTATTAAAATATAACAAATCATATTTAAATGGTATCTGCTTTTTTATAATCAATTTGTTTTAAATTTTTGGGTGAGTTGTCTATTGAATGAGAGATTGAAAAGTTAAAATAAGTTAATGAGAAGATAGAAAAGTTAACAAAAAGTTAAAAAGAATAAAGGAGAAAGAGATTCAATTAAAAATTATCTTTTAAAAAACTAAAAAATATATATACATTCATTATGTACTTTTTGTTTTGTAATTACACGATAAACTAATACAGTATATATTTATACTTAATTTTTATGTTTTACTGGAAAATACGATTTTCATTTTAATATATATAAAAACATTTTTTGGGGGAATAATTAAATTCAATTAACATTATCCCATTAATTAAGTGAGCATATATCTGTCATTAACCTTTTCCAAAATCTTCTTTCACCTTGACACTACATAATGTATTAACGGAACGTGGACTATGGAGAAGTCTACAATATTGAGCATCTGCGAATGTCTAACGAACATAAAAAGCTTTCATTGCATGAACATGCAGACAAACTGTTCTTTCATAATAAATGTTATAGACTGACCTTCAATCGTTGGCGCAGATGCTCCAGTACTCCCTCTCCCCACTGCAGATTGGGACAATCACGGGCATCAAGCTCCTCCAAAGAGAAGCACTGTTCAACATCCGGTAGCTCTCGTATCTCAAGACAAAGATTAATACTTAATCTTCGAAGTTTTGTGAGCTGTCCCAGCCCTTGTATGCTCTTGAGCTTATAAGCTTCACGAACTGTTAACTCTTCCAGCGATATGAGACGTTCCACGCCCGGCAGTTCTACCATCTCACAGCAACCAGCAACATCTAGTAGTCGAAGCTTTGTGAGCTGCCCCAACCCTTGTATGCTCTTGAACTTATAAGCTTTAAGAACTCTAAACTCTTCCAGCGATATCAGACGTTCCACACTCGGCAGTTCTTGCATCTCACAGCAACCAGCAACATCTAGTAATCGAAGCTTTGTGAGCTGCCCCAACCCTTGTATGCTCTCGAGATTCCTGCAATCATAAACACTCAACTCTTCCAACGAACCCAAATGCTGGGCACCTGGGAGTTTTCGTATGTTGGGGCAATTATAAAACTTTAGCAACCTAAGCTTTGTTAGCTGCCCCAACTCTTCTATGCTCTTGAGATTCATACAAACAGAAACTTCTAGCTTCTCCAAATGTGCTACAGTGGGCAGATTCTGTATCTCTTTGCATTCAGTAACAAATAGCTGTCGTAACTTTGTGAGCTGCCCCAACCCTCTTATGCTCTTGAGCCTTTGACAAACAGCAACAGTCAACTCCTCCAGAGATATCAAAGTTTCAAGACTTGGGAGCTCCTCTACGTTTGCACAACCTTGGATTTGGAGACTTTGAAGTTCTGCCAGACCACAAAGCCCTGCTATTTGCCTCAATTCTTCACACCAATACAAGGACAGAACTTGAAGGTTCGGGCAAACACCTTTAGGAAAGGCTACCTCCGATATTTTTGTGCAGTGCAGCAGCCATAACTCCTTGAGCCCAAGCATGCATTGGTCACTGGAGGAGTCCAACCTATCGAATAATAGTAGTCTATCCATTTCTCTTTCAACCTTTTTAAATGGCAATACTAACAATGGGCATTCTTCTACTCTTAAAATTTCCAGATTATTCAGCTTCATAAGATTTTGGGGCAAGTATTCTATTCCACATTTCCGTAGGTGCAATTTTTTCAACTTAGTCAACAATCCAATGGATTCGGGCAGACATTTCAATATGGGCAAATCACTGAGTGACAAATCAGTCAAACTCTCGAGGAAACCGACTGAAACTGGCAGGACTTTTAACAAATCGCTTCCAAATGCGAGAGTTTCCAAATTGTAGAGGTCTCCAATACCGCTGGGCAATTCGTTCACTTTCTTACAGCCTGAAAGATTCATGTATTCCAGCGTTGTAATATTTGAAAGATCCAAGTAATCTAGCCTTGTAATATTTCCATTGGAGATGGTCAAATTGCCACAATTTGTCAAATCTAGATGTTTCAGACGAATTAATTTCCCAAAAGATAGTGGAAGCGTCTGCAAAGCTGAAGCATATGACAAATTGATGTGCTGGAGATTTGTTAGCTTTCCGAAGGATTCAGGGAGCAACATCATTCTTGAGCAATCTCTCAACTCTAAGAATTTCAGTGAGCGCAGATTACAAAATTCATCTGGCAAAGATTTTAGCAGTGCATGAAATATGACAATCTTTTCGAGGAGCTTCAGTTGCCCTATGGTCTTAGGGATGCTTGAAAGGGGAGCTGAGATATTTAGCTCTCGCAACTGTAAAGGGACCTGCAATATTGTTAGGGTTTCAACTATCAGAGAGAGACGTATATGATAATTTTGGCATACAAAATGGAATGAAATTAAGAAAGACAAATAAGCATACCTGAGATTCACGTTCCCAAAGTAGTTTTAGCTTCAACCCTGCTACTTCTAGAACTCTTAAATTCCCCATAGGAATCCAGGAAGACAGACAAGAGTATGGACACTTGTACCAGCGCAGCCATAAGAGATGTGGTGACCGCGCCCTCTTCAATATGCGTTCTAAATAACCATCTTCTGTTGCAATAAGTCGCAAGTTCAAAATACCACAAGTGGGGGAATTATTGACCAGATGCCTCATACAGTTCCCGAACACCTCATCAGTCCATTTTTTGTACCATGACATGTGTGAAGTCATGTGCATTAACATTTCTGGACTCATCCCGGAGGAAGATTCAATTCCGACATCAAACCATGCAGATCGGCAAACTTCGGCTACCGGTTCGCCACCATCTTCTGTTACAAAACGCCACAATGAAGTTTCTGATATCTTGGACACACAAGTTTTATGTTCATAAAACTCGAGGCGATCAACCATCGTAATTCCGCAAACTTCCATTATCCTCTGTTCATTCACAAAAAAAATCCATCTTTATTTTGAATAAAGAAAATTTAATTATCAATCTTGAAACCCGAACATGAACGTTTGAAGGATTGAAGCACTTACACATAACGATTGGTCCAGCAAATCATCAATCTGGTTGGTCGTCGGATGCCCAAGACGAAGCGGCATTGATCCTTCGTCCGCTGCAATATTTCTTGCCAACTCTCTGATATGATCATGCATTTTTATCTCATTTTTACTGCCCACCTCCAACAGACACTTATTCTCGAGATTCTGAATCCCCACCATACCCCATATTCTGATTGCGGTATCTCTGTCTTCTCCAATGAAAAAGGAAGCAATATCTAAGAATATTGGTTGATCCTGTTTACTGAGAGAATCATAACTGATTCTAAGTCTCTGTAGTATTTCAGCAGGTAGTGTCTGTTGAAGCCGATCCAATTGCTCTTCCCAGTAACGTTCGTCATTTTCGCCACAAACAAGTGCCCCGAACACTTTCAATGATAATGGTAAACCATGGCAAACAGTTACAAACCTATCAACAAGATCTGCAAATTTCTGAGGTGGAAGTGGATGATAGAAGGCATAGAAGCAAAAGAGCTCTCTGGAGAGTGGCATATTCAGCCCCTCTAAATTATAAATTGAGGACTCTATGACCCCTGAGCTTTTGAGCACATGCTTGTCACGAGATGTAACTAAAATCAAGCTATTGGGTCCAAGGATATCCTTAATAGGCAAAAAAGCTTCCAGTTGACATACATGATCTACATCATCTAAAACTATAAGAGCATGGCAAGATGAAAGATGCTTTTTAAGTATCCCTATTCCTTCGTCACGACCGATTATGATATCTATCTGTTTCAAGTCCTTAAGGAGCTTGCTCTGCAAATAATTAAGGGACATCCTAGCTGCATCTTCTCTCACATCAAATAAAAAAGAGGATGCATTGTAATATGATCTCTTACTGTTGAAAAAATGTTTGGCGAGCGTAGTTTTTCCAACTCCACCAACGCCCACAATCCCGAGAACCCTGGCCTCCACGCGCTCCGCCTCCCACTGCTGTGACAACACTGTCTTTTCAAATTCCTGTAATTTCAAGTCCAAACCAGTTGGATATTTTGCTACATCCAACAGTGTTTTGGGAATATTTTTCAAAATGCTTTGCACAACCTTATCCAAGAGCTCACCCTCGTCTCTGAGTTACATTCATTGACATAATAAAATAAGCAGTGAGGAATAGTAAGTAGCATGAACCTTATATCAATCCAACAAATTGAAAAATAACAAGGATTGGATGGATCAGTGGGAGATCCAACTCACCCATTAAGCTCAAAACCGCTTATTTCCGCAACATGAGCAAGTGCGTTTCTCCAATTTTTAATAGTGTCGGGCTGGTAGCGTGGCTCCTCTTGACCAGTTTGGGGGTTTGTTGCTGTCTTCTGTTGGTGGTTCAGCAGGGCTTCCGCATATGCTCCATTTTTTACCGTCCAACGTAGTACATGAGGCTTTACATTGTAAAAGACAGGAAGAATGGTAGCCCCCGACTCCACCATGAGAACGAGTTCATCGAGGCACCAGCTTGATTCAGCATAAGTTGGAGAGAAAACGGCAACTTGGACAGAGGCTACTCTAATAGCGGCTTTTATCTGACATGTAAGGTTGCCTCCCTCCACCAATTCCTCCCTGTCTAGAAAGACTCGCAGTCCACTGGAAATTAGGCGTCGGTAGAGATGACTGGCGAAGGTATTCTTCGAATCAGGGCCGCGATGGTTGATAAACGCATCATAATGGGAAGAAGAAGTAGCAGAAGCATTGGTGGTCGTTAGGTTTGCCATCGGATTTGGAATGGGGAATGAGCTATCTGGAGTCTGGACAATGGATGGATTGACAGACAAATATGACAGGTAAATTAGAATGGTGTGGAAACTACAAGCTTGCTTTTAGAGATGCTGTCCGAGTGTCGACGCGTTTTCCAGGAAGATGCAAAACGCGTATCAACACAGACGTCAAGTACTCTAAACACCAAGCACCACTCTGGGATCCACCACTGGGTGGGCCGCACGCGTTTTCTTAAAGGTGAGATGGATGTGACTTGGGAAAAGAATAAGTAATTTATTATTTTTTAAAATTTACGCAGAAAACCTTTAGAATAATTAGGTTACCACGTGAAGAAGTACGACTACAATTTCATATTGCCGACACTCGAGAAACGGAGGGTAGTCACCGACTCTAATTTTCGCAGATTGAATGGCGTCGGGATACATTATTTACTAGTTGGAAATTCCTCTCGGGCTCCTTCAGTCTTTCTTTCTCTCATATATCCTTGCGAGTTGATTTTACAAAAACATCATGTGCTCCCCCCAAAAATTCACACTTACATTACGGCGACTTTCTATTTTGCGAATAGAGTTAAAGGTTATAGGAAAAGAAATTACCTAGTGCTTCTTGAGTGCCAAGTTCTATGGATCACATTGTTGCATAGCATTATTGGTCTTGGTTTTCAAGTTAAGTATTTTTTATTTTTCAAGTCAAAGTCTTTATTTTTTCCTAGAAAGTGGGACTTGGAATTATCTAGATTGTTTCATATACTTTTCCACTTTTGTTTTGCTCAAAGCAATGAAAAGGTGTATATATTTGGGAGGGAGAGGGGTTATAATCGGTAATTGGATGTGCTTATGGCTCTTATTCATTTGTTTTTAGCAAACTATAATTTTGTGTTTCTTTTGTTGTACTGAACAAGGTTTTTGGCTTCATGTCATTAAATGTGTGATTAGGCCATTGATTCACTCGTTTAATATTTTTAATATAAACTTTGACTAACACATGTTTACCAAATGAGGAGTCTCCTCATTTGGGTTATGAAACAATATGAACAAAAGTATGGAAAAAAAGAAGGTATGCTCTTAATGAGTTGAAGAATTAAGTGTTCTCATGAACAACATTACAAACAAAGTGGCCCATTATATTGGCCACTCTATTATTTGTTATAAGTTTATTCATAACTTGTCAGCTACCAATCAAGAGTTGATTTTTTCATCAAGAAATAACATCATTATTGTTTTTCCAAAACATTTGGTCTAAATCATAAGAAGCTCAATTTGCACTGGCCAATTAAGTGATTAAAAAGTAGAAACATTTCATTGGAGAATATTCTAACGGTACAAGAAAACATGATAACAAAATATCAATCTTATATGCTCGACAACAAAATTGAAGTGTATTAAGGATTTTACTTCGAAATTCATAGGTAATAATGAAACCATAGTAAAAATATTAACAATATTGAAGTGCAGATGAACACCAGGGACAATTGTTGCATGAACAATTTTAGAATTGAGTTGTATAAATCGTTGCAAGTGACCTTCAGGAAGAACATTATTCATGAGTACTAATTATATGTAATTCAAAATGCTTTCTTTCTTCGACATATCTCCATGTTGATTATTGAACAAGTTGTTAGTGATGGCCACCATATAGTATATAGAGAAGACAAGTTTCAGAAATATGATTATGGGGCGATGGAGAATGAAAAGAAAATTATAAGATAAAACGTGTAGAAAGAAAAAACCCCTTACATTTTGTCAACTAGTTAACTCCTAGCTCTGAAATTCCATTAAACTCTTCAAGTATTATGCTCATAACAACCCAGTGTTGTAATTGAATTCTCATAAAATATGACTGCTTTCATATAGGCTTCCATTACGTACTAACATAAAAAAATCACAATGAGTTTCATGCATCTTTGTTAAAAAAGTATGTGCATGATCTTAACCATTTCATTGATTTGGATTTGATCCGAGTGGAACTAGAAGGATAGCTATAGATAGAACTTTCTTGTATCATAGACAAGGAAGTCACACTACTCCAAAACAAAGTCATGATAAGGCAACATGGGCACTGGAGGGTACAATGCAGGGGGCATGCCCATATTTGTTTCAATTTTGACATTGCATTGAGGCCAGTGATAATCTAAGGGGAGGGAAATGCAAATCCTAATTTTGACCCTAACTTATGCATGTATATCTTTAATGAAACTTGGCTAAATCCTAGACAAATGTGGCTTTATGATTGAAGTATGACATGATATATTGGCTATACACCATGTGATTAACCATTCCTATGGTGCATTTTGGTTTTATATGTGGGTACATTTTAATAGTATTAATACAACCACTTAATTGTTGCAAGAAAATATAAAGGGGCTATGAGTCCATGGGAGGGCAAAAAAGGGGGATAAGAGGAAAATAATAACATTTTATTGATGCCTACCTTTTATCCTACGTTCTCCAATCTTTACCTATGCCAATTAATTATTGACTAACTTTTGGAATTAGTTGTCCAAGTGAATATATATGGTCTTCTTGAGAAGGCATGTGGTGACAATGCATGCATGAAATATATATTCATTGATTTTCACCATGCAAGGGAATTCATCTATAGTTCTTTCATTATTTATCACTCTCATTTGACTTGTATCTTGTTGTTCCTATGCATTTATTTTAAGAGCCAATGCCATACCTATACAATAACCATGTCCATAATTACCTGTAAATGTTGGGGAAATGATCATCCATTGTTAGAAGTTGGAAATACATATTTCTCAGTAGAAGAGATTCTCTTACCTACATTGGAGGGAAAGGAGATGCTTGAGGGACTACATTGTAAAGAATTGAACTCTTTTATTAGTGTTGAGTAGGGATGAGAGGGGAAAGCGTCATTGGTTGAAGAGGGAATACTATGCTTGAGAGGAATTACAGTGTTGATTTTATTGTATGAGATTGAGTTGTGAGGGAGAATTCAGAGCTAGCATATATTGTTTCTCCCTTGTGGCCTCGTAGCCCTAGCTTGGCGGTGGCCTTTAAATCAAAGTGCTTATGGTTGGGTGGAAAAGCATTTATTTGTAGTGAGTTCATGGTTAATTTCAAGGAAAAAAAATACTTATTCTTGTTATTTTCTAACGAGTTGTCATTCATTTATGTTAGTCATCTTTGGGTGAGTGCACGAAGTTGGTGGACCAAAAAGTGGCAAGGGGGTGAGCAAGAACGCGCACTCGCAATGACGCATGGTGTTCTTAGGAATCTGCATGCGTTCCTGAAGTTAGAGGTTCAGAAAATCCCAAACCTCCACTCAACGTGCCACATAGGCGTGTTGGTAGGAAGTGTGCAAGTTATTAAGAAAGCATGCATGTTCCTAAGAACACTTGTGTGTTACTAAGGACGCATGCACGTTCCTAAGAACGTGTGCGTATTCATAAGGACGTGTACGTGTTCCTAAGAACGTGTGCGCATTCCTAGGAACGTGTGTGTGTTCCTAGGAACGTGTGCGTGTTCCTAGGAACGCGCATGTGTTCCTTATGTGCCTTGTTTTAAGGGATCTTGAGCATGATTTGTGCCCATTTGCACACCACACCTCACGTTTTTATTTGGTTGAGCAAGTGAAGAGGAGTAGAGGAGGAGAAGAGCATATGATCTTGCCACCAACTCAAGCCAAGTATGCTTGATTTCTTATGTTAGCATGAAAGTTTAGATTGTCTTCAACATGTAAAAAAAGCGAGGATGTTTTTTATCCACTAAACCAAGGGATTAGTCCATATATATTTATTCATGGATATTCCCAATGAACAATGTATTCTTAACATATATTTGATGAATATGCCAGTTAAGACTTGAAGCAAGATAAATAATTATTTGAATAATATTATTTTTTTATTTGAATTTCTCTATGGCCCCTGTTACCCCCTCAAACTAGGGGTAACTAAGGAGATCATGTCTCAAGGCCCACAAGCAGAAGACATGGAGTGTCGAGAGCCAGATTCACTAGCAGAGGCCTGCAGGGCCCCTTCTATCTTGACTTGCACCATTATGATTCACCAGTAGCAAAGCAACATCCATCACACCGGCCTATGCCAAAGGACAACAGGCCTTGCTTCATGAGGTAATAAGTCTGGTATCATGGTAAGTGTCACTTTAATAATTGAAGCATTTGAATATGTTGCAAATAAACCTTTGTTTATTACATAACGTTTGCTTGGAAATTATACATTTTTCCTTATTTAACCTTGGTGGGTGTCGTCACGTCCTAGTAAATTGGTCACCCTCAGGAATGGGGTGCTACTGGGGGTTCCTTGAAAATTCATCGTACCATTCCCAATCATACTTATCACTTTCCATACTTCTTCCATTTCATCCCCTCATCTTTTGATTTTACGGGTGCACTGATCCAAGAAGGGATTGTACCTAACTTCATGGGAAGAAGGTGTTGAAGGCCCAAAGGGGAATGTAGTTGGAAAAAGATAAAATTCATTCATAAACCTTCCAAATGATCACCTTGGGATCTCAAGAACAGTGAAATGCTTCTCGAAAAAAAGAGGGACCCGTAAAATAAATAACTAATTAATCAATCATGTCGACCAAGGTAAAGTGTATGTGAGTTATGCATATCCTTTTTAGTGCCCCTTATTATCTTCAACTTGGAAAATCTTGATTTCCAAGGTAGAGCGTATGTGGGCTATGTATTGTCCTTTTTAGTGCCCCTTATTGTCTTCAACCTCTAAATACTCTAATTAATTAATGGAAAATAAATGGGCTTGGAAAAATGTTGCATCACAAATGAAGGGAAATACACCCTCTACAAAGGCACCCATAAATGAGAAAATATGAACCCTTGTATTTCATGAACCCCATGCTCAGAAGTCTTACCCCACTCCACCTCATACTCACACATGACTTAGATAGGTTTTCCTTGGGAAAACACCTTGGACTTGGGGATTGACTGACCCAATAGCATGGCTTGACACACCTCTCACACCTAAATTTGACAAATTGTATAAGGTATTACACACCAAAATGCCACACTTGAGTGTCCCAAGTGTCGCAAAGTGATGTATGCACCTTGTTAAGTGTCGCATGCATTGTCGCAAGTGTCGTATGTGCCTTACCAGGTGTTTCATTCTCTTTGATAAGTGTTGCAACCCCTTGACACCATGAAAGACATTTTCCATGACCCCTAAGTCACATTGGACGAAGAAATCCATCATTTCAAGGCCAAACACACACCATTTTCTTGGAAAATCGACCATTTTTGGGGAATTTATGAAGGGTGGCTCCCCACTGTCCATGTTGGGGGAGTTCCACTTCATGGAATGACACCCCCCTTGCCATGTTATGGGTGAACTACTTTATAGGATGACGCCATGTGTTCAACACTGGGGGAGCGCCAGTCTTGTTAGAGAGAAATTGGGGATCCTCCACCCTTTCCTAAGGGTCAACTCCGACTTGGATGAGGTTTTTGTGGTCGAATCCTACCTTATGGGCTCTATCCTAGGATCTAATACCAACTTAAGGAGCCATATAATCAACTATATCCTTCATTTTCTCATGGTGGTTATGCCTGTCGAGCCTATATATTGAAGGTATTTCCAAGGTGAAGGGGGGAAGATTAGAGGTATCAAACCTTTGATTCCAGAGGAAGCATCAACATTTTGATTTTAAGATTCATGCAAGGGCTAGACGAGGAGGCTTAGAAGTGACTGCATCATCAATCATCCTTTGTAAGTGCCTTCTTTAGCTTTCCAATTAATATCAACTTGGCTTATTCCCTTCAAGTTCATGTGTTCTACATTTGTTTCTATATTGTTGTTTCAGTCTTCATAGATAGATTTGATTTATACAATCATCTAGAGTAAGAGGAAGAGTTCCTTTGACAGTATTTGAAGGACTTCAATTGTGTTGAGGATCTTGGATATCAAGCCTCAGGATTGGAGCAGGGAGGACAAACATCGCAACAAGGTACACCATATTCTTCTTCTCTCTTGCTTGATTGATTAAGTTAGATATATAGGTAAAGTAGTAACCGATTTTTCTCTTCTATCTTTTGACCAAAGATAAGATTCTTGGTCTAAAGAGGAGCTTAGCTTGTCCACAGGGTAACATTTCTCACGACAAAAAAATGGCAACTCCACTGGGGAAGATTTTGACTAGTATTTCCTTTTTTTCGTCTTGAATCCTTTGCTTGTGATTAGTTATTGTTTGTTTGATGATTCATTCTGATCTATCTCCCCTTCCCTCTTCATCATTGAAGAGTTACAAAAGCATTGACTGAGTCTCTATTGAGTTTGAGCTTGTGGAAGCCATTTTTTAAGCTTTTCAAAAACTGACACTCCCCTGTAGTTCACACCAAGGCACCATTAGTTGACTGGCTCTCCCCCTAAGCCTCCTAGGGACCACCATAGCACTCTGTCTCTTTGTGAATAGGGGCTCCAATCTCACTTTTTTGGTGTTTTTGCCTCTTTCTGCCCTGCTTTTCTCAGTCTGCTTTTGAGAGGTTTTTTACCTAGAGTCTCCTAGACTGTCTTTGACTTTGTTTGATTGAGAATTTGACATTTATTACTCATTTTCATTTCCTTCTTTGAGTTGGAAAATTTCTCCTAGTTGTGATCCCCTTGGGTTAACAAGATACCTTGGTTCATCCTGCCTTTGAGTTCTCTGATATTCATCTCGCAAAGCTTTCAGATTGTTTGATTGTTTAGGAGTATTCATCAACTAGGTTTTGCAAAGGTTGCTTGGTATTGAGCCTTTTTGACTTCATTGAAACATCTCTCTTTTTTTTGGATGATTAAGACTCTCTTGTTTGCTGCAACCCAATCTTGAATTTTGTTTCTTGTTGCTCATTGTTTGAGGATTGTTGAGTGATTATCTCTTTCTCTTTTTCATTGTTTGGGTTCTTGTTTGAACATATGTCGGAATCATTCTAATATTTTGTGTTCTTTGAGTACTTGTCGACCTTTTGAGTCCTTGATTGAACAAGTTATCTCAAACTTGGTTTCTCTCAGTTCTCGTCAATTTTGAGTGTGTTTTGTTTGATTCCTTTTTGCTTCATTTTTCTTTGTGTCGAACATTGATTTATTTCATCTCATTTGAAAGTTGTGAAGCATTAAATTGTTTTACATATCTCATTGCATTGAATCAAACGAAAATAATTTTGTATTCTAAATCTTTGGGTGGTTCATTTTTGAGCTTGTAACTGCATTCAAAGAGTTTTTATGTTTCTTGATTTGAAAGTTATAATTCTTTGCTTGAAACCTCTTACTCCTTCACATAGATAGATTTCATCGAAAGAAAACACTGCATTTGCATTCATATTTTTCTTTTGAATCCCTCTTGAAGTCAAGTATCACACATCATAGTTAAGTTGCATCTGCAATCCCTTTTGAGTAACAAACAACCATAAAAGGAACAAGCGTGTAATCTAAAATCAACTACACCTTTTCTTTTATATAAAACCAACGAGTCTAGGATTTTAGGGCTTTGGTTGTAGGGTGGAGAGTAAATTTTCCAAGGCCACTTACACGAGATTGTAGAATACTAGAGAGTGTTGAAATCCATGTAGTAACAACTGACATTTGTCAAGAGAGCTCCTCTTACACAGGAGTTAAACATGAGGTCAAGAGAAGCGACAGTTTGAGATCTCTCCTCTTCTGTTTTCCTAGTGGGACTACAACAAGTTCATAGCTTTGAAGAGTGGCAGGTCCTCGGGGTGACACCGCTTCTTCTTAGTATTTGGGTCATGGATTTGTGTCCACCATTCCCAGTTACATTTTCTTAGTATTTATTGTTTACTGGTTACCTGCCCGACCGTTTGTTGAGAAATTGGTAAACATAGTTTTTTTTCCTAGGTTTCTACATGGGTGGCTGGAAGGGGGGTTCCTTCTTCAAAAGGTTCCTTGTGGTACCTGAGGCAAAAGTCACATCACACTTACAGTACCTCTAGAGGGTGGCCCTGTGAAGAGGGTTACTTACACCGGGAAGGGTTGTTTTGTGGAGGTTGGGGTAACTACTTCTCACATCTTCGTCGATGGCCTCATCTCCCGTCTCTGAAAGATCCCTACTTCCTTTGTTTGTTTGCTCTTATCTCATAGGAACTTTGATAGTGTGTGCTCTTTAATTTAGAAATACCTTAGGATTGGGTCTGTGTATATGACATCAGTTCTTGGAACTACCAACGAAGGGACCCCTTTTCGCGGGGAACAATTTGTTTTTCCTTCTGTGGGACACGTTGGTCCTCCTTATATCGTCACTTTGAATCTTCCTGGACTCACTATTGGGTTATTGGTCTGGTTGTTTTCCACTCTGGTGAACATAAATATTCCTACTGCTTCGTTCGTAAGCACTCCACCCCAAGACCATCAACCTCATATCGACCCTCTGCCTTTTTCGCCCATGCGGTCTTCTTCCTGTTCTTCCTCGTTGCCTAGTGAAAGCTCTATAGCTAGTAACCAGGTGGATAAGAAGAAGAAGAAAAGGAAGATTAAGAAGAAGAAAAATAAGCTAGGGGAAAACTTCCAACCACTGCAGGACATGTTGGAAGCAATCGACCACCTATTGTTCATCATGTTAGGAGTGTTGATAATGTTGACAAGTCTAGCAAGACACATCGCAAGCCCAAATTCCCTTGCAGGATTTGTAAGGGTGAACGCCTTCTTAAGGATTTCCCTAGTATTCTAAAGGTTGTAGAAGTGTGGTCTCAGGGTTCTCAACCAACATCATCAGTGACTACAGCTCATGCTGGTGACAACCCATCAACTAGTGATAGTCAGGTTGGAAGTAAGAAAGGTAAATTCAAAACTCATTGTAGGTTGTGTAAGGAGATGCATCGCACCTACCTTTGTCCTCACATGGATGAAGCTTCACATCTATTGGAAAATATTTCCCACGCCCAACCAAAACTTTCCACATATTATCATAAACTCTCTCTCAACCCACCATTGGTTGATGAACTGGTCAATCTGGTTCCATCCTTGGTTAATTTGGTTGATCAAGTGATCGATCTAAGTACCTCCCCGATCGATCTGGTCCATCAAGTGGTCGATTCAATATCCCCATTGGTCGATCCCACTCCTCCTTTGAAGAGTGAGGATGTCGCTAAGGTATTTCTTGTTACTGTAGATTCATACAGACAAGGGAGCACTTCACCCGTCCCAACGACACCCCCTTTAAGTAATCAGATGATTTCCATTGATTGGAATTGTCTAACATAACCTCGTCTTCCTTCCTACGTGCCTTTCGAGATCATGGTCGAAGTTTGTGGTAGGGTCACGATACCTAACACTATAATAGATGAAGGTGCTTCTGTTAGCATCATGTCCTTGAATGCTTGGCAAGCTCTTGGTTCCCTTCAGCTTGCGCTGGTGACTCAGAATTTGTTGGCTTTTAACAAACAAATTACTCAACCTTTAGGGATCCTTCCTCAGTTACTTGTTACTTTAGGAGGGAAAATTATCTGTATTGATGTGATGGTAGTCCACGACCCCTTGGATTTAATTTTCTCCTCGGGTGAGACTACGTTTATGCTATGAAGGCTCTTGTTTCCACACTCTTTTGAGTGATGTGTTTTCCTCACAATGGAAACATACTCACCATAGACCAACTTTCATTCATTGGCCCTCATATGATGGTCAACCATTCGAATTCCCTGAACATTCCTTACATGCCAATGACATCTACCCTGCCAGGGGTCAATTATGTGGCAACCTGTCCCATGCGTTCAACTCCGAATGAGAAGGAATCTCTCCCTTCTTCTGATTTAGAGCCAGTAGTTGACATGGTGATCTATTCGAGCCCGATCTCCCTAACCCTATCGTGGACCTCAACATGTATTCCTTCTAGAGTGTGGTTATGCCATCTAGCAAAGATATCTTGGAAGCCATGATTGAGGTTTGTCCCTTGACATGTATTCCTTCTAGAGCATTGTCCTCTTAGAATCCATGATCAAGTAGAGGTCAATGAGCATAGTTTTTCCAGTTCTAAGTGTTAGCGCCAATTCTCGCAAGTCATAAGCACCGAGCGGAGCACACAGAAAAGGTCAATTTCAGGTCTAAAATCAAGCGAGCGGGCATTTTGTTGACAACGGCGAGAATCCACAATTGGAACAGATCGACGGTCATCGGGTAAAGCTTGAGTCGCGGAAATGCACAAGGTATAGCGCATGGGCTCATTTCTTATCACCAAAATCGCAAAATGATTAGCCCCTTCGCGATTTCGACTACTAGGACTTCAAAGGACGAAGGATTACTCTCTGCCACTACATTTTGAAACCCCGAAACGCGAAATGAAAAGCCTCCCACGAGCCTTTCGGTATTTTGGCTACTGGGATGTCGAGAGACAAGGGGTCACTCCTCCACTGCATCGGGAATCCCCAAAACCCAAAACGCGAAATGTAAAAGCTGCCCAAGAGCCATTTCGGCATTCCGGCTACGAGATTTCAAGAGACAAGGGAGTCGCTCTTCCACTGCATCGGGAATCCCCAAAACCTAAAATGCGAAATGTAAAATCCGCCCAGGAGCCATTTCGACATTCCGTCTACCGAGATTTCAAAAGACAAGGGAGCCGCACTTCCACTGCATCGAGAATCCCCGAAACCAGAAACACAAAATGAAGAAGCGCCCGGTAGCCATTTCGGCTACCGGGACTTCAAAGGACAAAGGGGTCACTCCTTTATGTTTTCAGTCTCGGCCACCCTCCATGGAAAAGGCAGTTAATGAATATTGAGTAGGTGGTTGAGACCTCAGCTCAAGCCATGAATGCAAGGCATGCAGGTGCTGGCAGGCAGTCTGCCCAAGATCGTCTTGTGTGCAGGTTTTCTCAAAAGATCCATGCCGATCTGATGTCCTCAACTAATCAGAAGAACCTGCGCATGCTAAGTTAGACTTTAATGTCTCATCTACCCTCTTGCTACCAAGAGAGCGAATTGCTCTAAGTATATATACTCAATTTTTGTATTTTTGTAAGGATCAATGGTAGAGCTAAGCTCCTCACTGTAAAGCTTTAACAAAGCCTCTGGTTCTCTGGTTATACAATGATATTTTGAGATTTCTTGTTCAATGTTGGCCAGCCTCCTCCTTTCCTTGTTCCTCTGAATCTGAAAGCCCGAGTATGGATGATCCGGTCGGGTGTTGCAGTAACTATATGATGCATTTTTTATTATATTAGTTCGGCAATGTTTGAGGTTTACTTTGAAGTTTCTTTGGTCTGAGAGGATCTCATATCTGAGACTTTTCCCCTTTCTTTTCTTTCACTTACTCTCACTATGCAAATTTATTGGCTTAAGTTAAATCAAGACCTCACGTGTCCTTGCTGTTCCAACCCAGTTTTTGTTCTAAGTTTACTTCCATTTGATCACCCCCTTTTATAAACAAATCGTGACATAAAGTGATGGACTTCAGGCTTACTCCTGCTGCAATCCAGGAGTGACTTCTGATGCAAACATTTCCGGCGCCGCTACCAGGGACGAAGTTGAAAATTTTCCCTGGGATTGAACAACATTGAGCCTCTGATTCTGAAGGTGCATCAGGCATAAGATCCTTACGAGATTGCTACTATGCACTTGGCGACTCCATTATGACGACTCCACTGTGGTGAACCTGTTGTTTTAGTTGTGGCTTCCAAAGGTAGACACACGCGGTCCCATCCACAACTGCTTCTAGCTACACTTGAAGCTGATCCAGAGGTGATTTTCAGAAAAGGAAAGGCCTCTGAAGAAGAAACTTCCACCGTTGAACCAGGTAATTTGCCATCTCCTTCTGTAGGAACTCCATTTTCTTCTTCTCAGTTTCCTGGCAGACCTTTTTTTGAAGTTTCCCGTTTCCTGAACTTCAGGAGTGTTCCTGCTGAGTTTTCCCCTCCTAGTCTGGGATTGGAGGGAGAAATCCTTGTCACTCCCCTCTCCCCTGAAGCTGTACCTTGGCGTAGACCCAGGACCACAGAAGATTTCCCCACTCCTAGCTTTACCACTCCTCCTCTTGTTACTGTTGTTGCTACTGCACAGAGAGAATCATCTGTTGACTCAAGCCCTTTAGCCTTCTCTCTGAATCCCCCATTGTTTCCCCTTCCACCTGGAAGCTCATTTCCAGTATCCCCTATTCGAGATCCTTCTCCTCCGAGTTCTCCTCCACCTAATATTCCTATGGCAGGAGCAAATCCCCCCACATGACTAGAATGGAGGCTATAATAGCTGCTAGTTATGCTCCCCTTGTGTTACCTCAGCCTCTCAATGCCCTTCCAACAGATGGCTACCTTAAACAACTACCCAAGTTTACAGGCGAAGGGGACATAGCTGCAGAAGAACACCTTGAAGCCTTTTACAGTTTTACAAATGATCATGTTATCATGCATGCAAACGTATGGATGAGAATTTTCGTCCATAGCCTTGAAGGCGAGGTTAGAAAGTGGTTTAGGGCCCTGCCTCCTGGATCTATTGATGGGATTGAGGCTTTGGATAATGCCTTTTTGAGACAGTGGGGAGACAAAAAAGACTTCATGTATTACATGACAGAGTTTGGATCTTTGAAAAGAAAGGAAGGAGAGTCTGTCTCTGATTTCTCCAAGAGATTCAATAAAATGTACAATAAGATCCCCACTGAAATAAATCCCTCGGAAGCCTCTGCTAAGATCACTTATGCTAGCGCTTTTGATCCTGATTTCTACCTTCTATTGAGGGAAAGGAGAGCCACTATTCTGGCTCACATGCAGGATGCAACCGTGGAAGTAGAGTCTAACATATTGGTTGTTGACCGACTCAGGAATAAGGCTGATAGAGACATATCCAAGAAGAGGCATTAAGCCTCCCCATCCAATTCCTCTCCCCTTCCCCTTCATACAGATGAGGTAACTAAAGTGCTAAAATTGCTTTCAACTAGAATGGAAAGGTGGGAGTTAGAAGGGAAGCCCATGCACAGAAATCCCCAAAATGCTGATAACAGAGGCTTTAGAAGGCCTAGCAACAATGTGCCACAGGCTTTGCCAAGGGAACAAAGGAGCAAAGACAGAGATGAGCAGAGGATTCAAACCCCTCTCCAAAATAACCTAGTTACTCATGAGGAAGGAGAGGAAATAGATGAGCTTGACCCTGAAATTCACTGTATTGAGGACACTTTGCCTTTTCCCCATTTGATTCAATCTATATATGAAGAATCCCTTATGAACAGTCAAGTCAATGAGTTGGGGAAAGGGGAAAGGGCCAACAACAATTCTAACAGATGTCATCTCAGGTCAAAGAAGAAAGAAGGAAATTTTGATAGCCATGATCAGCCTCTCATAGCGGAAAAACCTGCTAAGCCTGTAACCATCACTACTAAAGAGAAGAAAACTCAGAATACTTCGCCAACAGCCAAAGAACCTGTCTTTGAGGTAAGGGAAGATCCTAATCCTTTTCCCTCCTTTAGTTTTGAGCATGAAATTCAAAAGATTAGAATTCTCATACCCCTCTCAGAGCTAGTTAAAAATGAAGATTTCAAAAGGTCCCTCTCCAAGCTGCTACAATCTGAGTCCCCCCGGCCTTCTACAGACTTAGTAAATCTTCAAGATGAGAAGCCAGCAGTTGTCCTAGGTCCCATGGTAGAAGACAGAGATGATTCATCCCCTCCCTTCTACACATCCCTGAACATACATGATAAGGTGTTGCATAATTGCCTCATGGATTCAGGAGCTTCCCACAACCTTATGCCCAAAATAGTCATGGAAGAATTGGGACTGGAAGTGACAAAGGCTTATCATGATTTGTACTCTTTTGATTCAAGGAGGGTGCAATGACTTGGAGTCATCAAAGACTTGGTGGTCTCTTTATTTCAGCTGCCAATGAAGAGTGTGGTCATGGACATTGTAGTAGTTGATGTTCCCCCCAAGTTCGACATGTTGTTGTCTATATCTTGAATTAAAAAACTTGGAGGAACATTACAGATGGATCTCACATATGCCACCATTCCAGTCTTTGGAGGGGAACACAGGAGGTTGTACAGAGAAGCTCAGCTGGCCTACATTGTCAGTGACGAAGCATACCCCACTAATCACCCCATCTTGCACTTGACACTGATTTGGGGTCTAGTTTGTTGCAGATCGTTGAGACTCCTGAAGCCCCTTTTCAAATCAGAAAGCAACTCATATTTAATCACGAGATACCTCCTCCAACCACCTCTGTTTGGAAAATGTTCTTCGATGGAGCTTCTTCTAGCGAAGGCGCTAGCGCTGGAGTGGTTCTTATGTCCCCTTGTCAAGAAACCATATCCCTGTCATACAAGCTAGAATTTGAAGCTACCAATAATGTGGCAGAATATGAAGCTCTTGTTCTGGGTATGAGGGCTGCAAAGGAAAGGGGAATTGAGGAGATAGTGTTCAAAGATGCTGAGTTGATAATTTAGCAAGTCAGGAATGCTTATTGGGCTAAGCATCCTCGGCTCATGGGTTACAGAAATGAGGTGTGGGACCTGATTGATAATTTCTTCTCGGCTTTCAACATTTATTTTATTCCAAGAGAGGAAAATACTTTGGTCGATTCCTTAGCTGTCTCGGCTAGTCTGTTCAGGATCCCTCTGCCACCTAAGATCAAATATGGGGTCGAGATAAGATATAGGCCATCCATCCCAGACAATATCAAGCATTGGAAGGTATTCGAAGACGATCTTGAAATCGAAAAATTTCTTTAGTCCGTCGATGAATTTTCTGCATTGCACATTGATCAGGATCTTGATCTCGAAAGTCACCCTCACCCTGAGGTATTTTTAAATAAAATTGCTAATCACCATATTATTCATATCCCTAGCAATCACATTCCGAAGGGACTGGTCCCTTTAGAAAGATTGTTCATGGGAATGATGTGGCAGTAAAGGGTGGGGTTTCAAATGGAGATGATGATTTAGCGGAGTTCAATATCGGTACACAGGAAGAGCCTAAATTTGTCAAATTTTCAAGCAGTTTGACCAGAGAACAGAGGGCCAAATATATTGAGTTATTAAAATAATTTGTTGATGTGTTTGCATGGACCTATGAAGACCTCAAGACATATGAAACATCTTTCATTGAACACAAGATCCCACTGAAGGGAGAGGCTAAGCCATTTAGGCATAAGCTAAGACAAATAAATCCCATGTTGTTGCCTGTCATGGAGAGAGAGGTGAAGAAGTTGTTAGATGCCCAAATCATTGTCCCCTTGAGATATTCTGAGTGGGTAGCCAATTTGTCCCAGTGAGGAAGAAAAGTGGAGAAATCGGGCTTTGTGTCAATTTCAGGAACCCGAACAGGAGCTCAAATAAAGACAACTATCCCTTGCCCAACATGGAACACATATTGCATAGGGTAACTGGTGCATCTAGGATATCCATGATTGACGGTTTTTCTAGCTATAATCAGATATCAGTCATACTTGAGGACAAAGAAAAAACAACCTTCACTACTCCTTGGGGCACATTCATGTATGCCAAAATGCCTTTTGGATTAATGAATTCAGGAGCAACATTTCAGCGAGCCATGGACATAGCCTTCATCGGGGAGAAAGATCAGTTTGTGGTGATCTATCTGGATGACATCACAGTCTTCTCCAGGTCTGATAAAGAGCATTGCTATCACTTGAGGAAAGTTTTCTTGAAGTGCCGGAGGTTTGGCCTATCCTTAAATCCCAATAAATCTTTGTTTGCTATGAAGGAGGGGAATCTGTTAGGCCATATAGTATCAGCAAAGGGAGTGAGAGTTGATCCCAACATAGTAGAGGCAATTCAGACCCTGTCACTTCCCAGGTCTAGAAAGTAAGTTCAAGCTTTTTTAGGGAAGATTAACTTTCTGAGGAGGTTCGTCTCAAATTTTGTTGAGTTGGTGAAACACATCACATCCATGCTCAGAAAGGGAAATGAAGTAAAATGGACTGCTGAACCCAGGGAATCTTTTGTCCAAATAAAAAGGGCATTGACTGAGGCACCTGTGCTGATCAGTCCTGATTATTCTAAGGATTTCCTAATTTTTTCTTTTGCTTCTTTTGATACAGTAGCAACCGTCTTATTGCAGAAAAATAGGGAAGGGCAAGAGAAACCCATTTCCTTCTTCAGTAAGGCATTGAGAGATGCAGAACTCAGGTACGAGATCATGGAGAAGCAGGCCTATGCCTTGGTGAAAGTTCTCAAAGCTTTCAGAGTCTATGTCTTGCACTCAAAAGTGACTGCATACGTTCCTTTAGCCTCTGTGAAGGACATCCTTATATAGCCTGACATAGATGGGAGAAGGGGTAAATGGATTGCCAAGATCCTGAAGTTTGACATGGAGATAAATCCCACCAAGTTGGTAAAAGGACAGGGTTTAGCCAAGTTACTGGTTGAATCCAATTGCAAGGCCTTGGGGATTAGCTTCATCAATGCTTGCTTAGGAAATCAACAAGCTGAATTGCCCAACAAAAGCTCTCAGGGTGGCTTATCACTAGCAGAATGCACCTGGTACAGAGACATTTTGTACTTTATACAAGAGTTGAAGCCTCATGATGGAATGGGAAAAAGAAAGGCAAGAGATTTAAAGCTCGAGGTGGTCAGATATTGCCTTATTGACCATGTCTTGTACTGGAGAGACCCTCTAGGAGTGTTTATGAGATGTCTGAATCCACAGGAAGCCCATAAAGTTATCTTTGATTTCCCCAGCAACCTTTGTGGAGGGCATCATTTCTGGAAGACCATAGCCCAAAAAATTCTTAGGGATGGGTATTACTGGCCCACCTTATTCGTTGATGTTTGCAGAGAAGTCAGAGCTTGCATCAAATGCCAAAGGTTCTTAGGAAAGAAGCAGCTCAAATCTCTGCCACTAAAGCCTGTAGTAGCTTCAGCACCCTTTCAACAATGGGGGTTGGATTTCATTGGGGAAATTCATCCTCCTTCAAGTGGCCAACATAGATGGATCCTGACTACAACAGACTATTTCACCAATTGGATAGAAGCTCCCCCCACCAGGAGTGCTTCACACAAAGTAATTATCAGCTTCTTGGACGATATCATAGCTAGATTTGCCTGTCCCAGCAAAACTGTCACCGATAATGCTGCTTCTTTCAAGTCTGAGCCTCTGGTTAAGTTCTGTGAGCAGTTTGAGATTTCACTAATTCACTCCACTCCCTATTATCCTCAAGGAAATGGACTGGCAGCATCTTCCAATAAAATTCTAATCAAACTCATTAAAAGGTTATTGGAAGACAATAAGAGGGCATGGGATTCAAAGCTCAAGTTCGCTCTATGGGCCGATCAAGTGACAACAAAGAAGTCCCTGGGCACCTCACCTTTTCAACTTGTTTATGGGACAGAGGTTGTTTCTCCCACTCAGCTCACTTTACCTGTAGCGAAATTCTTTCAAGATCATGAAGGAGAGCTAGACCATATGGTCAGAAGAATTCATCAAGTGGTGGAACTGCAACAGGTCAGGGAGCAGGTAATGGACTTAGCTCACAGTCATTAGCAGAAGATCAAGCAGGATTTTGACAAGAAGGTCGGGAAGGAGGAATTCAAGCTGGGAGATTTGGTGCTTAAGTGGGATGCACCCAGGCAGGATAGGGGCAAACACACCAAGTTTGATGTCCTCTCGATCAGACCCTTCAAAATCTCTGAAGTATTCTTGAATAACATGTACAGGTTGCAGGATTTGGAGGGTGAAGAAGTTTTTAACGGCCCAGTCAATGGGCATTTCTTGAAGAAATGTTTTGTTTGAGCCTTAGACGGCTCCTCTGTTTTTCGTAAATATTGTTTTTATTGTTTTTCTATTTATTTTCGGCTTAATAAATGACTCCATAGCCGAACAGAAGGCAACTGGAACTGCAGAAGGAGTTCTTAGAGCATCGTAGGGATGACTCTATCCCCCATGGAGCCTAATGTTAGCGCCAATTCTCGCAAGTCATGAGCACCGAGCGCAACACATAGAAAAGATCCATTTTAGGTCTAAAATCAAGCGAGTGGGCATTTTGTTGACAACGACAAGAATCCACAATTGGAGCAGATCGACGGTCATCGGGTAAAGCTTGAGTCACGGAAATGCATGAGGTATAGCACATGGGCTCATTTCTTATCACCAAAGTCCCGAAATGATTAGCCCTTTCGGGATTTCGGCTACCGGGACTTCAAAGGACGAAGGATTACTCTCTTCCACTGCATTTCGAAACCCCAAAACGCGAAATGAAAAGCCGACCACGAGCCTTTCGGGAATTTGGCTACCGGGCTGTCGAGAGACAAGGGTTCACACCGCTACTGCATCGGGCATCCCCGAAACCCGAAACGTGAAATGTAAAAGCCGCCCAGGCGCCATTTCGGCATTCTGGCTACCGGGAGTTTAAGAGACAAGGGAGCTGCTCTTCCACTGCATCGAGAATCCTCGAAACCCGAAACGCGAAATGTAAAAGCCGCCCAGGAGCCATTTCGACATTCTAGCTACCGGAAGTTCAAGAGCCAAGGGAGCCGCTCTTCCACTGCATCGGGAATCCCCGAAACCTGAAACACGAAATGAAGAAGCACCCGAGAGCCATTTCGGCATTTCAACTATCGGGACTTCAAAGGACAAAGGGGTCACTCCTTTATGTTTTCAATCTTGGCCACCCTCCATGGAAAAGGCAGTTAATGAATATTGAGCAGGTGGTTGAGACCTCAACTCAAGCCATGAATGCAGGGCATGGAGGTGCTGGCAAATAGTCTACCCAAGATCGTCCTGTGTGCAGGTTTTATCAAAAGAGCCATGCTGATATGATGTCCTCGACTGATCAGAAGAACCCGCGCACACTAAATTAGACTTTAATGTCTCATCTACTCTCTTTCTTCCAAGAGAGCGAATTGCTCTAAGTATATATACTCAGTTTTTGTATTTTTGTAAGGATCGATGGTAGAGCTAAGCTCCCGACTGTAAAGCTTTAACAAAGCCTCCGGTTCTCTGGTTATACAATGATATTTTGAGATTTCTTGTTCAATGCTGGCCAACCTCCTCCTTTCCTTGTTCCTCTGAATCTGAAAGCCCGAGTATGGATGATCCAGTCGGGTGTTGTTGTAACTATATGATGCATGTTTGATTATATTAGTTCTGCAACGTTTGAGGTTTACTTTGAAGTTTCTCTGGTCTGAGAGGATCTCATATATGAGACTTTTCCCCTTTCTTTTCTTTCACTTACTCACCACTATGCAAATTTACTGGCTTAAGTTAAATCAAGACCTCACATGTCCTTGTTGTTCCAACCCAATTTTCTGAGTGAGCGATATTGTTCTGAGTTTACTTCCTTTCGATCACCCCCTTTTATAAACAAATTGTGACATAAACTGATGGACCTTAGGTTTACTCCTGCTGCAATCCAGGAGTGAATTCTAACGCCAACACCAAGCTCATTAAAAAATGAAACCAGGTTTCGAGCAAAGTTCTCGTTTCTGTGTCAAGCTTGTTAAAAAATGAAACAGAGGGCCTCAAGCATAGTTTCTAGTTTCAAGCTTGTGTAAAAATGAAACCTACCTCATGAGCATAGTTATTTTCCTGTGTCAAGATCATTAAAAAAATGAAACATATGCTTATAAGTATAGTTATTTTTCTATGTCAAGCTCATTAAAAAATGAAACAGATGCTTATGAGCATAGTTAATTGTCTCTGTCAAGCTCGTTAAAAAATGAAACAAACCCCCCTCCATTAGAATCAAGTCTCACTTTGGATCGAATACTTGAACCTTCTTTTCCTCCGCTTAGTGAAAATATTCCCATTAGTAACCAGGTGCCTAAATGAGGAAAGAAGAAGAGTCACCAGAGGAAACAACGTTTGGGGGTAGGTATTTAGCCTCTGGACATCATGTTGGAGCAAAGCCACTAGCTTCTATCACGCAAGTTGGGGGAAAAATACCTCTAGAGAGACATGCTACTAGGAGTGATCCTCGTTTGGGGGTTGTTCTCATCGTAATGCAGTAGTTCTTTATAGAACGAGCTTAGTATTTGTTTTTTCTCATGCTTGTTAATACATGAGAATAGGTTACCAAGTATACTTTTATCTCTTTTTCAGAGTCATAAAATCTATACGAAAAATGAACTCTTTGGAGTCTCCTTTAAGCTTTTTACAGACTCCCTAAAAATGAAAATATTGGTGAGTGAACTTGCTTCCTTTCACACTCATTAAAAGGTTTGAAAGGGCTTCTTTCGAGTAGTAGCTTATCTCTTTTTCGGCCTTGCGAGACTAATGAAAAAGGACTACTCTAATCAAGCATGATTAGAAGAGTTCTCCCCTGTATTGTTTTACACTTTTTTTAGGCTTGGGAGACTAAATTTATGAAAAAGTCATCCATGGAGTCATCTTTAAGTTCTTTTCATACTCTCTAAACATGAAAAACCACCGAGTTTACCTTCTTTGGGCTCATAAAACTATGCATCGAAGGACCTATGTGAGTCCAATCTCCAGGGCATATGTTGAGGGACTCATTTGAAGGGTGAGCTATACCGAGCATCTACTATCCTCCTCAAGCTCGTTAAAAAATAAAGAGGTACTCATCTATTTGGATGGGGGAAAAATTGAAGAAAGTGGGTCAAATTGTTTGGAATCCGTTATGGCAGTTATTTTCACCCTTGAACATGGAACTTGTTTGTGTATCGTCTTACAGTTGGGTAATCTATTTGTCTTTGAGTCATACCAATTCTATGTGTCGTCATTCTTTTTCGTTCCAGTTGAAGAGTACTCTTATTTTCCATCACATTATGTTCTTGGTACTCGTTGAGTCAATGCTGCCAAGTCAGTTTCCGTGCCTCATCATGTTCAAGGGAATTTTTACTTCAAACCATCCATCTGCAATATTACCATTTTTCATTTCCTATGTTAGTTCATACTCATTTGATCCACCATCTCACATAACTTTCCTGTGTCAGTTTCGTGTCGATGATGAGGGATACATCATGGCCCTCCTTCAACAAGTCTGTTCCTGTTGACTTCAACTTAGTATACACGAATTAGACTTCGAAACCAGTTAGTACCTTGGGACCTACATGCCTCAATGGAAGGCCTCCTCACTTCCAACAATAGGTTTACATCATTGACCTCTAATCAGATGATTCCATGAATGTTCGACCTCAACTCATTTATTCACATTCGTTGGAATGTACTAGGATATCTTGAGACTCATTGTCATCATTGGTGATTTCCCTCGCACTTGTTTACAGTTTACCTAAATGATGGGTAATCAAGTGGTTTCTACCATGTTCGACATCAAATCATCTATTCACATGGCTAGATTCGTACCCCATTGGGATCGGGACAAATATCATGGGTTCGATGCTTACTCTATTATGTGCTTTGCCCAAGCTGCGATGGAGATCATTTGAGAATGTAAAATATTTCAGTACAATCACCATGCTCGAAATCTTACTGATATATATATATTGTCACATAGATTCACATTGTATTAATCTGTGGCTATGTTTTGTCATCTTGTATCTCCACTGTGTATTTTTCGTGGTTGCGATCAGTCCATGTCATGGAGGTATGGATCCACATTGTATCTCTGGTGGCCATATCCTTAATCAGTATTCAAATGGATCCATAGTGTATTCGTCGATGACCATGCTTTGAGTCATCTCGTATTCTGAGCATATGTATGTCTGCCTTGGAAATGGAACATATTTGTATACTGACTGATGATTGTTTGCAACTTATGTCAGGTTCTCCTACTCTAGAACCCTTGCATTGAAGAATTTGTAAAGTGTTTCGGCCATCATTTTCTCTTCTCACCTCACACTTTAGGGGGCATCTGTTACACACCAAAATGCCACACTTGAGTGTTGCACCCTAAGTGTCGCAAAGTGATGTATGGACCTTGTTAAGTGTCGCATGCATTGTCACAAATGTTGTATGTACCTTACCAAGTGTCACAAACACTTTTCTAAGTGTCGCAACCCCTTGACACCATGAAAGACATTTTCCATGACCCCTAAGTCACATTGGAGGAAGAAACCCATCATTTCAATGCCAAAAACACACCTTTTTCTTGGAAAATCGACCATTTTGGGGGAATTTATGAAGGGTGGCGCCCCTGGCCTTGTTGGGGGAGTGCCACTTCATGGAATGGTGCATGCCTTACCATGTTAGGGGAGCACCACTTTATAGTATGGTGCCCTGTGTTCAACTTTGGGGGAGCGTCAATCTTGTTACAGAGAAATTGGGGATCCTCCACCTTTTCCTAAGGGTAAGCTCCGACTTGGATGAGGTTGTTGTGGTCGAATTCTACTCTATGTGCTCTATCCTAGGATATAATCCCAAATTAAGGAGCCATATCCTCAACCATATCCTTCATTTTCTCATGGTGGTTGTGCCTCTCAAGCCTATATATTGAAGGTATTTCCAAGGTGAAGGGGGAAGATTAGAGGTATCAAACCTTTGATTATGGAGGAAGCATCAACATTTTGATTTCAAGATTCATTCAAGGACTGGACAAGGAGAGCTTGGAGAAGTGACTGCATCTTCAATCATGCTTTGTAAGTGCCTTCTTTAGCTTTGCAATTAATATCAACTTGGCCTATTCCCTTCAATTTCATGTGTTCTACATTTGCTTGTCTATTGTAATTTCAGTCTTCATAGATAAAATTGTTTTATATAATCATCTAGAGTATGAGGAAGAGTTCATTTTCTAGTCTTTGCAGGACTTCAATTGTGTTGAGAAGCTTGGAGATCAAGCCTAAGGATTGGATCAACGAGGACGAACATCGCAACAAGGTACATCATATTCTTCTTCTCTCTTGCTTGATTGATTAAGTTATATCTATAGGGAAAGTAGTAACTACTTGTTCTCTTCTTTCTTTGGACCAAAGATATAGGTCTTGTTCCAAAAGGGAGCTTAGCATGTTCGTAGGGTAAGATTTCTCACAACGTAAGGTATTTTAGCATTAGTTTAGTTTGAAAAGGGGGGGTGTGATGCACATGTTTGGGTGGTTCCATTATTAGATGTGGCTTACTTGGCATGATTCTTTTGACTTATGGACCCTTGGAGGGTGCATCTATTTGTCTTTGCAGGACCTTGTTGATGGACATGTATTCATGAGGAGATGATTGTGTTTTGGCCTTCATGAGGGATTTGCAGCCCGAGGACGGGTGCTAGATCCCACGTCCGGGGCAGGCTCGTGGTCACAATTTTCACATTAAATAAGGAGGTCGTTGCCTTTGGAGGAACTCTAGCATGACTAGGAGACGAGCTCCCACCTCTCTCCACTTGGTCGTTAGCCTTTGGAGGCTTGGACATCACCCTACTAGCCCATGACATCACACAGGGATTGAGGCTTTGATGGAGGAGGGTTTGACATGATGATTGGGATGTGTGGCAAGATGGATGGCCTTTGGAGGCCTAGCATTACACTTCTCCACCTCAATGTTTCACTTTGGGAGCCTAACGTCACCCTAGAAGGGATGACGTCACCCTTTTTAGGGTTATTTTGTGCAAAATTGATTTTATGTAATTTATAGGGAAAATTCTATGAGGTCAACCCTCTTTATATTTTAAAGTTGACTTAAAAAGTGGACAAATATGGTTTGCAATGCCTCATATACACAGAGGCCTTTCCATTTTCATTTAAGATCATAACTCTTCCTCACACAAGAGGATAAGACTGAAATTTCCGCCCTCTTTGGCATACTTGGATCTTTTTACTCATGTACTAGGCTTGGATGAGATAATTTTGGATGTCTCTTGGTGAAAAAATATGCAACTAGGTTTTGTGTTAGATTATTCTTGGTAAAATATGCAATTTTCACTTCACGCATTAAATATTTATGGTAAATTTTGCTTGTTTATGTTGAAGATTATGAAATTGTTTTTAGCAAGGTTTTTTCTTCTATAGAAGGAGCATCTTCAAATCCCTTCCCTCGCTCAACACTTTTGGATCTACATTGCTTCTTGTAGTGCCTTTCTTTTCCACATCTCCAACATACCTTCACAAACTTTGTAGGAGATTTAGATCTACCCTTAAATTTATACCTTTCACTTGAGGAATTAGATCTATCTCTTTCCTGGGAGCGTCCTCTTGCAAATAATGCATCTACGCTTTGTCCTTCCATGTTCTTCCGCCTCATCTCCCCTGACAACAAGGATGAGACCACATCATCGAAACTTAAAGTAGTTGTATTACTACCTATGGCCACAACCAGAGTATTCCACGAGTCTGGTAAAAACATAGTTACCAACTTAACGAGAACTCTACAGAATTCTCGTTTTTTGGGGGGTTAAGTTTTTTACCTTGTTTTTAAAAATGGTGCTACGTATAGCACCCCCCTCCCTTTTTAGATGGTTTTTCGATATTTTAAATTTTTCAATCCATAATGTTTCCACATTATTTTTTTAAATGCATGTTTTTCACTTATTTTCAATTTTTATTTTTATTTTTTATTCAATGATGTTTTTAGTCATTTTTCCATGCTCTTTTCAATCTTATAAATATTTCTTTCCATTTAATTTTTTGAAATTATGATTTTTCATGTAATTGTGTCTTCTTAATTGATTTATTGTTCCATATTTTTAAAATGTATTAAAAAACATCATTTTTAACACATTTCATTGTTACTTCAATATATAGAAAAATAATTGTACTAAAATAACACTATTTTTGAATATTTAGAAAACAAATATAATTAAAATCTCTTTTGATAAATTAAAAAGTTAAAAAACTAAGAAAAAAAAACAATTAAAATTAATAAAAAAAAAATCAAAAGCAAAAGCAAATTTTTATAAAAAAATTAAATAAAGAAAAACTTAAAAAACAGCCTCTGATTATGCCAGGCAAAGAAAGAAAAACATAGCTAGAAGGAAATGAATTGCTTTATTGGATTGGGGAAATGCTCAAATTTGGCCATTCATAGAATCGGATCATGGAAAGGGAGGGTTGGTCTAATAGAAAGAAAGACGAGTACCATTTCATAAAGAGTTTGGGCTGGCATGGCTTCGAGAACCCGTCTGTCTATGGCCCGAGAAATAGAAAAAAAAAAAACCAAAAAATTAAAACTAAGAGAAAAGGAAGAAAAAATAAAAAAAAAAGGTAAAAAATTAAATTTATGGCGAAAAACACTTAAAAAAAAATTAAAAACCACAAAAACAAAAAAAACATATATAAAAACCTAAATTAAAAATCTTAAAATAATTTTTTTAATACAAAATTAAAATAAATAAATAAACTAATGAAAAAACCCAAAATTATAAAGAAAAAACAAAAAAAATAACATTAAAAACTAATTTAAATATTAAATTTTATAAAAAAAAATAAAAAATAGTTTATATATATATATATATATATATATATGATGATGATGATGATGATGATTAATGCCCACTAAGAAAGAATTGATCTATTAGACCTTAAGAAGATAAATGATTACTTGTAATTCTTTAGAATTTTGTTTCTGTACTCGAAAAGCATGATAATATATATAAACTATATTATATATATATAGTTTATATAATAAATATAAACATATATATAGAAGTGAGAACCACGCCCACTTCTCAATATGCAAAATCTTAGGATGCTTGTCATTGCACCTTCTTGACAGAGCATGTATGTGCCATTAGGTGGTCCAGTTTTTAGAAATGATATTTGTCCCGAGTTGTAGGGCCCCTTTTTTTGTACTTCTAAAGTGAGTAGGACTCTTTCATCCTTTCACAAGGGGCATGTTGTTATTCAAATATCTTAATATTCACATTCCCTTAAGTGTTTTCTGCACTTTGAAATTAAAATTTAATAAATATTAGATTTTTCGTAGACATCTTTGGTGCGTGGAATTTGAAATTAAAATTTCTAATTTAATTAAAATTCATTTTGAAAATAAAATATGTTAAGCATGATAATAATTAATTTTTAAAATGTAGTTTTGGTGAAATGTTTTTTAATAAACATTTGCATTTATTTATGTATAATTTTATTTTAATAATTAGTTTTCTATAAATCTTACTTTAAAAATGTAGATTTTTAATGACAAAAATCAACAAATTGAAATTTCTGTCAAACACTTAGCAACCTAGAGATAACTGTCTTCATAAATTTCATAAATGCCTTAAACCCACATTCATAAATTACCATAAGCAGAAATACACATTGCTAAGCAAAATAGCAGCGGAAATAAACACAATGGACAACAACCCATAAAACTCAGAAATTGAGGTAAATGTCAGGGAAAACCCCAATGTGGGGAAACCCAACGAGAGAGAGAGAGAGATTATTATTCAGCCTCAGGAAAGTACATAACAACAACAAATACACATTTTTAGCCAAGGAAAATACCTCACAACACCAAAACAGTCCTACCAAATTTTGCCTTGTTTTTCGTGCCAATTATGTACTATTGTATGGCCTCTTCCGTACCAATTATGTACTATTGTATGGCCTCTTTTGTACCTCGATTTCCATGCCAACAGTCAACTGTACAGACTGTTTCGTACGGCCTAGAAACAACAAACAAGATTATGAAATCTACCTTGAAAATTGTGCCCAAAACTGCCTCGATTTTCGTGCCAAATCCGTACGGACTGTATGGATCCGTACAGTTCGGCCTCCCACAAAAGAAAAATAACTCGGCCCAAAAACACAAATTTTTTTTTCCTTGGGATTTATGCCCTAGCTCCTTAAAAAATGTGCCCTCTTTGTTGCTCACTTTCCTCTCTCACAGTTCGGCCTCCCACAACAGAAAAATAACTCGGCCCAAAAACAATTTTTTTTTCCTTGGGATTTATGCCCTAGCTCCTTAGAAAATGTGCCCTCTTTGTTGCTCACTTTCCTCTCTCAAGCTTACTCATAAAATCTCTCTCAATCTCCTCTCGATGTATTATCAACATGTCTTGCACACTATCCAATGCATTCTTTTATAGATATGAAAATGACATTTCCCTCCAAAGTGTCTTTTCACCTTCCCCAACCCTAAATCCAAAGGCCAAGATTAGATCTTGCCTTTTTCAAGATCAAGGGTCATGATCCATTCCCTCCAAAATGAATCACTTGAAATATTAAAGTGATTTCACTTTATTACATAAGTGATTTATGAAAATAAAGTCACTTTAAAATTAGAAGATACACTTTATTAAAAAGTCACTTTAATAAAAGAACCACTTAAAACAACTTTATAAAAACTCATTACAAAGTTAAGTGCTTGGTAGTGTAAATATTAAGGTAACATCTGTATACAAGACAAAACATGCGGAGTACCTCTCGAGCTAAAAAACTAACACTCCGCCTTAGTGAGGGATGTACTCGTTGCCACCTCCATCATCTGGGCCCAACACATTATGCTCTATAGGAGCTCCCTCTGAACATGGAGCCATCCTCAACACCTACACAGAACTCGAACTAGAAGATCTTCTCCTGGCAACATCCTGGAACCCTGAGCTCAGTTCATCTTGAGCATTGGTTCGATCAACCTGGTTGAGCCTCCTACCAGTGCTCAGAAGAGACTCGCTCTCTTCTCTTGGAATGCAAGACTGAATCCTTGGCGCCATCGCAGTCTCATAAGCCTCCTCACGCTCCTCATCCGACACTGAATCATACATCAAAGGTTGTCCTCTCAACATATACAATCTGTCTACCCGGTTACCAATCAGCTGTAGCTTTACCGGGTCCACTCCCTGCCTGTAGATAAAGACATGTTCCCTCTTGAACAATACGCAATATCCTACATCCTCCAAGGCTAAGACTGAGAGCAAGTTAACCCTCAACCCTGGAACAAAGAGATTCCCGTCATGTGACTGGAGGCTCCACTATCCAAAATCCATCTGATATAACCTCCAAATCCTCCATTGCCAACACTGGAAACTAGGGTAACCAAAGAAAATTCATTTTCGTACTTTGAAGCAAAGTCCTCCATGGCTACTGTAGAAGCTGTCTCATGCCCCTCTAGCTCCTTCTTCTTCTTCCTCTCAGGACAACGAGAGGCAAGGTGCCCCAACTGGTTACAACAATAGCATTTGACTTTACTCAAGTCCCTTCTGAAACTTCCTTTCTTCTTTCTCTTAGCAGTAAGAGAAACATTCTCATCAACTTTGTTTGTCTTCTATTCACTGGTCTGAGATCTTTCTCGGATCTCCTCCTAAGTGAAATCATCCCACAATCTACTCCAATCTGGTAGATGCTCATGTCCCACCACACACTTCACGAAGACTTCTCATTCTTTGGTGAAGCCATTTAAGGCTATCCTCACCAACTTAGAATCCGTAATGACCTCTCCAATGTTAAGAACCAAACATCAATATAGCATAGAAAAACCTCAGGAAAAGTACTCAACGCCTTGAAAAAGAGATAATTTCAGATAATAAGCCTCTTCGAGGGGGCAACCTTCTTT
>JZKD02S2259158.1:195492-236842 GCA_000966675.3 Picea glauca
CGCAATTGAGCCACGTGGGATCAGGCCGGGACGCGATATTAATGCATCTACCAGCCAACATCCCCTCCAACTTTAACTCGCCATGGATCCGAGCAGGCGCATTCAAGCGATGAGCCCCTTCGCACAAGGGAAGGGTACCAGCCATCAACGCACTAACCAACAGGTTTTAATGGTCATGGTGGTCATGTTAGCACTCATCCTCATCACCCAGGTCGACAGAGCAAAGCGTCAGTCGCTCTCTGCAGCTTCCGCTCCACTGGAACAACAACATTGTCGCAATTTCTTCTCCACTCCACCGGAACAGTGACAACACTCTGTGGCCCTGTCAGTGTTCTGGAGCAAAGCGACCTTTGGGGAAAGCACTCTGGTAATCTACCGGACCCCCACCATGCCCAAAGAGAGAGGGAAGCTGCGTAGGGGAGCTGCCTGGTACACGGCCGAATCAAGGCGCCAGAGGAAAAATAAATTCGAGAAGGCCATAGCAATGGCAACCATCCGAAGGAGAAAGACACCACGAATGCCTCCAATGGCGTATGTGGAAGAATTTATCTCGGAGGGTGGCTTGGAGAGCTTTCCCAAGCACACTCTGTTCACAGTGCCAGATAACTAGAACCCACCTTCGGAATTTGGTTCAGACAACAAGCCTCCGCCTGTGAGCATTCTGCCTGGCCCCAGCGCCGCCAGCCTAGAGGAGCCTTACCCCACCTGCTATGTCGAAGAGAAGATTCCTCCTGAACCACCCACGGAGGCAGTGCTGCAAGCACACCATCAATAGGTGCACACGCATAATGAAGCAACCGAGACCACTCCCACGGTGTCAATCGATAGCCACGGGCAGGAGCCACCACTCTTTGCCGACTCAGGGTACCTCAATCTCATTTTTGAGGTGAGGAGTCTGTTGGACGATCAGATCTTTCGCCTCACACGAATTGACCAGAGACTCGACCTGCTCTTCGCGGCTCACTCGAGAACTCTACCAAAGAGACAATGCCCAACATGCGCGTAGGCTTATGCGTTTCTAGTAGGATGGCGCCAGCATGAGGACGAGAACAAGCACGCAGGCTCAAAGGTTAAATGATGCTCAAGATTAGAATTTGCTTTTTTGTTATAATTTAGCCTTCGGGCCAGGTAGCTCTCAGTTTTCTTAGAACTAGTTCATGACATACAGTTCCAACTTCATGTCTGGTAGTCCTAGTTTCCTTTGGGCAGGACGATGCACTGTTAATTTTGTGAATTGGGTAACACATGGCAAGGGATGCCCAACTGTCCTGGTTTCCTGTTTAGGCGGGACAACTGGCATCACAAATGGCTACTGTATTTTGCTTATGATAATATAACAGGTCCCATCTTTTTTACTTAAAAAAAAATAAGAATAATTTTGTAAATATTACAATTTAAAAAAAAAAATTATTTATAATTTTTATTGAAATTTTAATTTTTTTTATAAAATTATTATTTAATTTTTTAAGATTGTAATCATTTAGAAAGACTATATAATTTTTTTATTTTTTTAATGAAAAGTTTACTTAATTTACACTTTGTAGGGATACATTATTTACTTCTTGGAAATTCCTCTTGGGCTCCTTCACTCTTTCTTTCTCTCATATATCCTTGGCAGTTGATTTTACAAAAACATCATATGCTCCGACCAAAAATTCAACACTTACATTAGGGCGACTTTCTATTTTTCCAATAGAGTTAAATGTTATAGGAAAAGAAATTACCTAGTGTTTCTTGAGTGCCAAGTTCTATGGATAACATTGTCAATAAGGAAGAGTTGCATAGCATTATTGGTCTTGGTTTTCAAGTTAAGTTTTTTTTTTTTTAAGTTAAAAGAATTTTTTTTTTCTAGAGAGTGGGACTTGGAACTCTCTATATAGTTTCATATACTTTTCCACTTTTTTTTGTTCAAATCAATGAAGAGGTTTATATATTTGGGAGGGGTTATAATCCGTAATTGGATGTGCTTATCGTTGCTATTCATTTGCTTTTAACAAGCTATAATATTTTGTTTTTTGTTGTTGTGTTGAACAAGGTTTTTGGATTCAAGCCAATTGAATGTCTAATTAGGTCATTGATTCACTCGTTTAATATTCCCAATATAAACCTTGACTGACACATGTTTACCAAGTGAAATCCTCATTTGGATTCTAAAACAATACAAACAAAAGTATGGAAGAAAAGAAGGCATGCTCTTAATGAGTTGAAGAATTAAGTGTTCTCATGAACAACATTACAAACAAAGTGGCCCATTACAATGGCCTCACTAGTGTATGTTATAATCTTATTCATAACTTGTCGGCTATCGATTAATAGTTGTTTCTTTCATCGAGAAATAACATCATTATTGTTTTGCCAAAACATTTGGTCTAAATCAAAAGAAGTTCAATCTGCACTAGCTGGTTAAGTGATTAAAAAGTAGAAACATTTCATTGGAGAATATTCTAATGGTACAAGAAAACATGATAACAAATTATTAATATTATATGCTCAACAACAAAATTGAAGTGTATTAAGGATTTTACTTCGAAATTCATAGGTAATAATGAAACCATCGTAAAAATATTAACAATATTGTAGTGCAGATGAACACTAGGGACAAATTGTTGCATGAACAATTTTAGAATTGAGTTGTATGAATCGTTGCAAGTGACCTCCATGAAGAACAATATTCATGATTACTAATTATATGTAATTCAATATGTTTTTTTTCTTCGACATATCTCTATGTTTATTATTGAACAAGTTGTTAGTGATGGCCACAATATAGTACATAGAACAAACAAGTTTCATAAATATGATTATGGGGTGATGGAGAATGAAAATAAAATTAGAAGATAAAACATGTAGAAAGAAAAAACCCCTTACATTTTGTCAATAGTTAACTCCTAGCTATGAAATTCCATTAAACTCTTCATGTATCCTGCCCATAACAACCCATTGTTGTAATTGAGTTCTCATAAAATATGATCTCTTTCATATAGGCTTCCATTGACTACTAAAATAAAATAAAAATCACAATGAGTTTCATGCATCTTTGTTAAAAAAATATGTGCATGATTTTAACCATGTCATTGATTTGGATTTGATCCGAGTGGAACTAGAAGGAGAGTTCTAAATAGAACCTTCTTGAACCATAGACAAGGAAGTCACACTACTCCAAAACAAAGTCATTAGCTAGATAAAGGTCCAATGGGCCCATTACGGTCACGATAAGGCAATATGGGCACTGGAGGATACTATGCGGGTGACATGCCCATTTTTGTATCAATTTTGACATTGCATTAAGGCCAATGCTAATCTAAGGGGAGGGGAATGCAAATCCTAATTTTGACCCTAACTTATGCATGTATATATTTAATGAAACTTGGCTAAAGCCTAGACAAATGTGTCTTTATGATTGAAGTATGACATGATATATTGGTTATACACCAGGTGATTAACCATTCTTATGGTACATTTTGGTTTTATATTGATACGAAAATCCTTAGATGCCACTTATTCTTTTAAGTATATACATGCAATATCTAACTTGATCCAGAATAATTTATTGATCGTATTGAGGTGATTTGCAGAATTCTGAAGATGTGCTCTTTACCCAAAAACTCATAACCTGATGATTAATTTGCAGAATAGTGAGATGACATAGCATAAAATAAAAGAACTCAAAATACATATGTAGATGACATACATCACTTCATCTTCAAAGTCTCTTTAAATAGCATGATTGTTCTCCATCATCTCAAAAGACCAAATTACATTACAATATGGGCTCACAAAAGCCAATTTAATGGACTCTCTTTAATTCCACTACTCAAAACAAGAAAATAAGTTCATCATTGAAATCCTTGTGAAATTTTGAGAAAATTGACTATAAAGTCGACCAAATTCTAAACTGGCTCAATTTCGCCCTCTTCGGCACGCAAAACAATGTGCTAAATTCTCATTAATGGAAAATTGAGATAATACTTCTAAAATGACCTAAAAAAAAAATAGACCTCAAATTAATGATCCTTGTGAAAAATCATGAAAAATGAGTATAAAGTTGCATATGTTTCATCAATATACCTCATGGCATGCTTTACGAGACAACCATACTTAGCCTCTTCTTAGCACACAAATCAAGACAACCGTACGACCTCAAAATCCATACCATACATTGAAAACTATGCCACCTCGAGATCCGTGTGGACCTAGGAATGTGTGAAGTGTTGGAATTCATGCCCATATATAGGCTCGGGCCCTCCAACCTCCATCTACACATTTTGTTAACTTAAAACTAAATATAGAGGCATCTCGAAATAGGCGGGAATGTTGGCTTAGTGGTTAGGGCATTGGTTAATTTTAGCGAAGGTCGGGAGTTCTATTCCTCACGATCCTCTCCTGGCATATCTGTTGGTTAGTTATATGATTATATTATAACCATATACTATGTATATGGTGTATTGTTTTAAACTCGTTGCATATTGGTTAAGCCCCTCCCGTGGATATAGCAGGGTTATATGTTGTAAAACAAACCAAAGGCTAGGTTCGAGGGCTTATGCCCTCAACCTTTTTGCCGCCCAATCAAACTCTAACACAAATTCAAATATAATATTTGACATATGTATGTCAAGTCACATATGATGGTGCGTTGGTAATGGAGGCTATGTTAGACCTTTGGGAGGTTATGGAGGTCGTGGGTTCGACCCCTGTCGACTCCATAATTTTACATAACCATACCAATATAGGCCAATGGGGGGCTGCCACGTGGAAGCCTCTCATTTGTTGAACCTTTCCATATGTCAACATGTAACTTGTCCACCTGGATTGTACCTTGCCCAGTTAGCTGCCAATTCATCTGCCCAATCACTATATGGTTAGTCCATGTGGCATCTTGGGGTGTGGCCGCGTCATCTGTATGATCTTATCATATGTCACCCTTGCAATGACGACACATGCCACCCTTTTACCCCTTTAAATTTGACCTCTTTGACTTGAACTTTGACCGCTCATAACTTTTGCATACGAATTCCGTTTGACTTGTCGTTTGTGTCATTGGAAAGCTGACGACGAGCTATACACATTGCTACAATTTTAGAGAGAATTTGGAATGATAGAATTTTGAGCATTTATGGATCCCCTAGGACCTCTATGAGTGTTCCTTAGATCCTCCTGGATCACACCTTCCCACTGAAGAACTTTTAGACCTCCAAAAGTATAGATACTCAACAAATTAGTGATGATAATTCACTCTTCCATCTTGCTGAATATTTTGGAATTAGTCTTCATCTTGGGTCTTCAATCTTGGGTACTAGATCAGTGTACTTTTGTATATCTCTCTAGAATACAGCTCTGAATCTGGCCTCTAACAATGTCGCTAATGAAATATAGCTCTGGTTCTGGCTCATAAATTCCCTGACAACAAAAGTCTTGTTCACTAAATCTTTGCAATATCTGTATCATGTATTTGAACAGCCACTCCCATCTGCATTTGTTGAAGATAGTTTATCTCAGCCAATATGAAACCATGTCAAATGTTGATCTATTCCTGCCCATTTGGATTCGTTGTTCTTGTACTGTTGATGTATCTGTAGGAGTCTTTGAATGAATTCTCTGTCCATTGTCTCTCCTACCTTGAAGAGAAACTTTGTTGTACTATTATCATTTGTACATGTCTTGCTTGCTTTTGTTCAAGGTATACATCCACACGAACATGACATAGTATTTTAAAAGATGCTTATAGAATGCACCTTTTTGCCTCTTATTCTCTGAAGAGGATTATTTCTCCTTTACCAACTCTAGAAATTTTTGCATTACTTCGATGCTCTTTCCATTCTCGATCTACATGCTCCAACTGCTTGCATCCTTCTGTTCCTTCACTTTCAGTTCTTCAAAATCAAGAATGTTGTCTTAGACAATTCGATCCATATGTAGCCCTTTAGCTGATGCTGAGACAATACAATTGTCTATCTGTTGTCTAAAGGCTTAGAAATATTTACAACGAGATTCCTCTCACTATAGAACAATATGTAAAGGTGGTCATCTAGAAATATCTCTATCGAGATTCCTCTCACTCAACATCATATCAGGTGGAAATATAGAAACTCTCTTACAAAATCCCTCTCACTCATATAAGGTGGCAATATAGAAATTTTACAGAATCCCTCTCACTCTTATAATTTACAATGAGTGGTTTACAAGCCTTCTAGTAGACTTCAAGAGATATACACATATTCATATTACATTTACAAATATACATATTTACATGAAAATTTTAGATGGTTTACTTATGGACTCACTCTTCCCATTATACTGGGAGGAGTCTCACAGCTTCCGACCTCTGACAATGCATTTGATGTTGATGTTGAATTTGACATTGAATTTGATGCAAAATCTGATGTGGAATCCAAGTAACCATTAGACCAAACTATAGGTCTTCCCAGTAACCTATATAACCTCTCCTTGTGAATACCAAGCACTATTATTGTGTCTGGAGCAACTTCCCTTAAATACACAAGTACTCGACCATTCTGGAATGAAACTGCATATCCTTCATCCTCAAATGTTGCAACTGAGAGTAGGTTTACCTTTAAGTCTGGAACATACAATGTATGTTCTATTCCCAGAAATCCTCCCGACTTGAGCTGGAATCTTACATGTTCATACCCTCTTATTGCTTGTCTAGTGTTGGTTCCAGATCCTACATAGAAATATGTGTCAGACTCTCAGAAATTCAGAAATATTGATCTCATCTCGGTCATGTGGAGAGATGAGCCACTGTCCACAAACCATTCTTCAATGTCTTCATATATCAATTGGCCAAGACTAGCCATAAGGAAGTATTCTTTCCCAAACCTTTCAGTAAGACCATTTACTTCATCTGGAGTTGTTGTTTGTCTTCTTACAAGTGTCTTTACATCTCTTTTGTTCTACTTTAGACATAAGTGCAGGTAAAGTGACCATCACTTCTCGATCTTATGTCCACTCTTACCACAATAAGAGCAGAGTGTCTTGTTCCACGATCCCTTCTTATCATTCCCCTTTTTCCTTTGCTTTGAGAAATGATCTTTACTTTTATCCTTCTTCTTGGAAGAATTATCTTGTATGGACTGTCTTCTTTGACACTTCTCCACATCATGGTTACTAGTTCCACATGAATCACATGGATATCTAAACCATTCACCAGTGGGAAAAGTATTCATTCCTTCTCCTGTAGCATGCACATATTTCTTTGGAGATGTCTTACACATGCTACCTTTCTCTAGAATGGAAGGTAAGGCTAGTTGTTTATGTTTATGAAGGACCTCTTCATCTGAAGTTCTCCTTGCTTTAGCTATCCTAAAGCATTCTCAATCTTGACGGGAAGAGGAATAATATGAGGAGTCATCTTTCTCGATCATGCCTTTCAAAAGAGGTAGTTCCTTTTGCATCAAAGACTTTACATTCTCATCATGCCAATCCTCATGGATTGGTACTGATGGTGCCAATACTAGATTCTTGACTTGCAGTTTTCTTTCCAACTCATGAAAAATACCCTTATGGAATTCCTCATGACATAACAGTCGATCTTGCAACCTCTGCATCTCTTCCTCAAGAGCTTGCAACTACATTCTTAACTCATAATTCTCCTTTTGAATTTGCCAATTAATGTTCTTCTACAGCCTAAACTTCATGAGAGATTTACTCATTTTGTATTCTTGATAAGAATCTTCAAAATCCTCACCAACTGAACTCTTGGATCTCATGTCACATCAACAACTTGCAATACACATCAAACCTGGCTCTAATACCACTTGATCCGAAAATCCTTAGACACCACTTATTCTTTTAAGTATATACATGCAGTATCTAACTTGATCCAAAATAATTTATTGATCGTATTGAGGTGATTTGCATAATTATGATAATGTGCTCTTTACCCAAAAACTCATAAATTGATGATTAATTTGCAGAATAGTGAGATGACACAACAGAAAATAAAAGAACTCAAAATACATATGTAGATGACATACATTACTTCATCTTCAAAGTCCCTTTAGATAACATGATTGTTCTCCGTCATCTCAAAAGACCAAATTACATTACAATATGGGCTCACAAAAGCCAATTTAATGGACTCTCTTTAATTCCACTAATCAAAACAAGAAAATAAATTAACCATTGAAATCCTTGCGAAATTCTGAGAAAATTGACTATAAAGTCAACCAAATTCCGAATTGGGTCAATTTTGCCCTCTTTGGCATGCAAAACAATGTGCTAAATGCTCATTAATGGAAAATTGAGATAATACTTTTAAAAATGACCCTAAACCACAAAATAGACCTCAAATTCACGATCCTTGCGAAAAATCGTAAAAAATGAGTATAAAGTTGCCTATGTTCCATCAATATACCTCATGGCATGCTTTACGAGACAATCATACTTAGCCTCTTCTTAGCACACAAATCAAGACATCCATACGACTTCAAAATACATACCCTACATTGAAAATTGTGCCACCTCAAGATCTGTGCATACCTAGGAATGCGTGAAGTGTTGGGATTCACGCTCATATATAGGCCCAAGCCCTCCAACCACCATCCACACATTTTGGAAACTTAAAACTAAATATAGAGGCAAACCGAAATAAGCAAGGTTGTTAGCCTAGTGGTTAGGGAATTGGATAATTTTAGCGAAGTTCGGGGGTTTTATTCCTCACGATCCTCTCCTTGCATATCCGCTGGTTGGTTATATGGTTATAATATAACCATATACTATGTATATGGTGTATTGTTTTAAACCCGTCGCATATTTGTTAATCCCCTCCCATGAATATAGCGGGGTTATATGGTGTACAACAAACCAAAGGCTAGGGTCGAGGGCTTAGGCCCTTGACCCTTTTGTTCCCCAATCAAACTCTAACACAAATTCAAATATAATATTTTCCATATGTATGTTAAGTCACATATGATGGCGCATTGGTAATGGAGGTTATATTAGACCTTTGGGAGGTTATGGAGGTCGCGGGTTCGACCCTCACCGACTCCATAATTTTACATAACTATATCAATATAGGCCAATGGGGGGCTACCACGTGGCAACCTCTCATTGGCTGAACCTTACCACATGTCAACATGCGACTTGTCCACCTGGATTGTACCTTTCCCAATCAACTGCCAACTCATATGCCCAGTCACTATGGTTAGTCCACGTGACATATGGGGGTGTGGCCACATCATCTATATGACTGTGTCACATGTCACCCTTGCAATGATGACAAATGTCACCCTTTTACCCCTTTGACTTTGACTTTGACTTGAACTTTGATTGCTCATAACGTTTGCATACGAACTCTGTTTGACTTGTTGTTTGCGTTGTTGGAAATGTGACGATGACTATGAGCTTTATGGATTGATTCCATTTTCGAGAGAATTTGGAATGTTCTAATTTTGAGAATTTATGGATCCCTTGGGACCTCTGTGAGCATTCTAGATCCTCCTGGACCTCTATGAGCATTCCTCAGATCCTCCTGGATCATATATTTAGGTACATTTTAATCGTATTAATACAACCACTTAAGTGTTGCAAGAAAATATAAAGGGGCTATGAGTCCATGGGAGGGAAAGAGAGGGGGATAAGAGGAAAATAATGATATTTGACTAATGCCCACCTTTTATCCTACATTCTCCAATCTTTACCTATGCCAATTAATTATTGACTAACTTTTGGATTTAGTTGTCCAAGTGAATATATTTGGGCTTCTTGAGAAGGCATGTGGTGACAATGCATGCATAATATATATATTAATTGATTTTCACCATGCAAGGAATTCATCTATAGTTCTTTCATTATTTATCACTCTCATTTGACTTGTAGCTTGTTGTTTCTATGCATGTATTTTAAGAGCCAATGCCATACCTATAAAATAACCATGACCATAATTACCTGTAAATGTTGGGGAAATGATCATCCATTGTTAGAAGTTGGAAATACATATTTCTCAGTAGAAGAGATTCCCTTACCTACATTATATGGAAAGGAGATGCTTGAGGGACTACATTGCAAAGAATTGAACTCTTTTATTAGTGTTGATTAGGGATGAGAGGGGAAAGTAGATGGATTAATATGCTTGGGAGGACTTACAGTGTTGATTTTATTGTCTAATATTGAGTTGTGAGGGAGAATTCAGAGCTAGCCTATCACTTTCTTAAGAAATTGTGCACGTTCCTAGGAACGCACACATGTTCCTGTTGTGCCATGTTTTAAGGGAATACGGACGCGATTTGTGTCCATTTGCACACCACATCTTGTGTTTTTATTTGATTGAGCAAATGAAGAGGAGTAGAGGAGGAGCAGAGCATAGGATCTTGCCACCAACTCAAGCCAGGTATGCTTGATTTTTTATGTTAGCATGAAAATTTAGATTGCCTTCAACATGTAAAAAAAGTGAGGATGTTTTTTATATACTAAACCAAGGGATTGGTCCATATATATTTATTCATGGATATTCCCAATGAACAATTTATTCTTAACATATATTTGATGAATATGCCAACTAAGACTTGAAGCAAGATAAACAATTATTTGAATAGTATTCATTTTTTATTTGAATTTCTCTATGGCCCCTGTTACCCCCTCAAACTAGGGGTAGCTAAGGAGATCATGTCTCAAGGCCCATAGGTAGCAGACATGGAGTGTCGAGATCCAGATTGATTAACAGAGCCCTGCAAGGCCCCTCCTATCTTGACTTGCACCATTATGCATCACCAGAAGTAAACAATATCCATCACACTGGCCTGGCCCCAGAGGACAATAGTTCTTGATTCATGAGGTAATAAGTTTGGTATCATGGTAAGTGCCACTTTAATAATTGAAGCATTTGAATATGTTGCGAAGAACCCTTTGTTGATTACAAAACGTTTGCTTGGAAATTATACATTTTGCCTTATTTAACCTTGGTGGGTATCATCACGTCCTAGTAATTTGGTCACCCTCTGGAATGGGGTGCTACTGAGGGTTCTTTGAAAAGTCATCGTACCATTCCCAATCATACTTATCACTTTCCATACTTCTTCCATTTTTTCTCCTCATCTTTTGGGTTTTCGAGTGCACTGACCCAACAAGGGATTGTACCTCACTTCATGAGAAGAAGGGGAGGAAGGCCCAGAGGGGAATGTAGCTGGAAAAAGATAAAATCCAATCATAAGCCTTCTAGATGCTCTCCCTGTGGTACCGAGAACAATGAAACGCTTCTCGAAAAAATGAGGGACCCGCAAAATATATAACTAATTAATCAATCATGTCGACCAAGGTAGAGCATATTTGGGCTATGCATTTCCTTTTAGTGCCCCTTACTGTCTTCAACTTGGAAAAGCATGATTTCCAAGGTAGAGCGTAACTGGGATATATATTTTCCTTTTTAATGCCCCTTATTGTCTTCAACTTGGAGACATTGTAATTAATTAATGGAAAATAAATGGGCTTGGAAAAATGTTGCATCGTGGATGAAGGGAAGCANCATGGATATTCCCAATGAACAATTTATTCTTAACATATATTTGATGAATATGCCAACTAAGACTTGAAGCAAGATAAACAATTATTTGAATAGTATTCATTTTTTATTTGAATTTATCTATGGCCCCTGTTACCCCCTCAAACTAGGGGTAGCTAAGGAGATCACGTCTCAAGGCCCACAGGTAGCAGACATGGAGTGTCGAAATCTAGATTGATTAGCAAAGCCCTGCAAGGCCCCTCCTATCTTGACTTGCACCATTATGCATCACCAAAATTAAACAACATCCATCACACTAGCCTGGCCCCAGAGGACAGTAGTTCTTGCTTCATGAGGTAATAACTTCGGTATCATGGTAAGTGCCACTTTAATAATTGAAGCATTTGAATATGCTGCAAAGAACCCTTTGTTGATTACAAAATGTTTGCTTGGAAATTATACATTTTGCCTTATTTAACCTTGGTGGGTATCATCACGTCCTAGTAATTTGGTCACCCTCTGAAATGGGGTGCTACTGGGGGTTCTTTGAAAAGTCATCGTACCATTCCCAATCATACTTATCACTTTCCATACTTCTTCCATTTTTTCTTCTTATCTTTTGGGTTTTCGGGTGCACTGACCCAACAAGGGATTGTACCTCACTTCATGGGAAGAAGGGGCAGAAGGCCTAGAGGGGAATGCAGCTGGAAAAAGATAAAATCCAATCATAAACCTTCCAGATGCTCTCCCTGTGATCCCGAGAACAATGAAACGCTTCTCGAAAAAATGAGGGACCCGTAAAATAAATAACTAAATAATCAATCATGTCGACCAAGGTAGAGCGTATTTGGGCTATGCATTTCCTTTTAGTGCCCCTTACTGTCTTCAACTTGGAAAAGCATGATTTCCAAGGTAGAGCATATCTGGGATATATATATTCCTTTTTAATGCCCCTTATTGTCTTCAACTTGGAAACATTGTAATTAATTAATCGAAAATAAATGGGCTTGGAAAAATGTTGCATCGTGGATGAGGGGAAGCACACCCTCTACTCACACATGAATTAGATTGGTTTCCCTTGGGAAAACACCTTGGACTTGGGGATTGACTAACCCAATAGAATTCCTTGACATCCCTCCCACACCTAAATTTGACAAATTGTATAAGGTCTTTGAGAATTTGTTTAGTTTGAAAATGGGGGGTTTGATGCACATGTTTGGGTGGTTCCATTATTATATGTGGATTACATGGCGTGATTCTTGCTACTTATGGAACCTTGGAGGGAACATCTATTTTTATTTGGAGATGGTGGACAAGTATTCATGAGGAGATGACTGTGTTCGAACCTTCATGAGGGATTTGGAGCCCGAGGATGGTTGCTACATCCCACATTTGGGGAAGGATTGTGGTCACCATTTTCACATTAAATAAGGAGGTCGTTTCCTGTGGAGGCACTCTGGCATGACTAGGATATGAGCTCCCACCTCTCTCCACTTGGAAATTATCATTTGGAGGCTTGGACGTCACCCTACTAGCCCATGACATCATTTAGGACTTGAGGCTTTGATGAAGGAAGGTTTGACATGAAGTTGGCATGTGTGGCATGATGGATGGCCTTCGGAGGCCTAGTGTTACACTTCTCCACCTCAACGTTTCACTTTGGGAGCCTAACGTCACCCTAGAAGGGATGACATCACCCTTTTTAGGGTTATTTTGTGTAAAATTGATTTTATGTAATTTATAGGGAAAATTCTATGAGGTCGACCCTCTTTATATTTTAAAGTTGACTTAAAAAGTGGACAAATATGGTTTTCCATGCCTCATATAAATAGAGGCCTTTCCATTTTCGTTTTAGATCATAACTCTTCCTCACATAAGAGGATAAGACTAGAATTTTTTCCCTCTTTGGCATACTTGGATCTTTTTACTCATGTGCTAGGCTTGGAGGAGTTAACTTTGGATGTCTCTTGGCTTGTTCTTGGTGGAAAAATATGCAACTAGGGTTTGTGCTTGATTATTCTTGGTGAAGTAAGTATAATATGCAATTTTCACTTCATGCATTGAATGTATATGGTAAATTTTGCTTGTTCATGTTGAAGATCATGAAATTGCTTGCTCAAAACCCTAGGAGAGTAGCATAAGGTGTTTCCTCCTCTCGCAAGACCTTTCCACCTACTAAATTGCTAAGATAATCTTGTCTATAATAGGCTTCTAAATCCCTAAAGTGCTATCACTTTAGGAGTCATGTTCTAGAAACTTGTTGCTATATATTTCAAGAGTCTAAGAAGGAATAAGAATTTTGCTAGAGCCCAAAAGAGCTTATTCTCTAGAAAAAATCATCTTTTGAGTCTTGAAGTTTGATGCCCTAAGGTACTAGCACCTCAAAATTCATCTCATCATACTTAGAACATTGTTATCATCATTTATTTCTCCAATATACAATGTTGTTGTAATTGACTCCATAGCCCAAAAGGCACTAGTTTAATTTCTCGCTTGTGAAGGAATTGATCAAACAACTCTTAAACTTTATTGTCTAAGGCTTTTTCTAACCTTTTCTAACCCTAGTTAAGCTAAATTCATTGAATTTATTGTCGTCATAGAAAAAACTGCTAAAACTGTCTAATTTGCTTCATTTTTCTGCATAATTCACTCTAACTCATAGCTAACATACTCAGAAATTGCTTGGAATAAGTGTTAATTGATCTATTGGATAAATGTTGTTTTTTCACTTTATTTTCATGCAATTATGATCTATATTTCTTGTGGTTTCTACAAATTACTAATTGATGTTGTAAACTTTTATATTGCTACAATTTTGTATCAGCTAGTATATATTTTCATTGTCTACTGTCCTTTGAGGTTTTACTATCATATTGGTACTTGGAAATTGCTATATACATGTTATATTTGTTCTTGTTCCATGAAGGTACCCAAATCTCTTCCCTTTACCTCAATTCTATAGACATAGACCTTTGACTTAGTAACCAATGAGAGGGTGCTCCAAACTTGGCTATATCATTTTCTATATGTTCCCTTGAGGTTATCGGGGATGCCTCGCCTGGGTTGGACCTCATCCACCCCTAAAACGTGGGGATTTCCTACTAATGTGACATTGGTTGGTTATCTTGTAGTTACACCAATTTAATTTACGTGTCTTGGGATTTGATAAGTACAAATTATGCGATAACATTTTGGCACTGTTACTGGGGACAATCGAGCCAGTTTTCCTTAATGCCACATCTTTGGTGAGATTTTCTCGAAACCCTTATCTTACAAGCTTACTTAGTGAATCCACTAAGGGTGATTCCCTCATCTTCCTTTGATGATCTAGGGTTGATCATTTGGTGACTCCACGATAGATTTCAAGGTGTCATTGAGCACTCCTAAGTGATGGAATAATGGACTTATCAAATATTCGTAAGCTTTACCCATACATTGATACAAATATCTTTATTGGGTACCCTAACAATTTTCCCTCATAATGGTCTGAGGGTTTCCCAAAATATGATGGTGATCCATCCCTGGCCATTACATATATTGAAAAGTTAATAAAGTACACAAGAAGGCTAAAGGTGGAGCATGAAGGTGTGTGGATGTTGTTGTTTTTGGTTAACATACCATTTGATATACAAGTACACTTTTCAAGGAATCTTAAACCAAAAAGTATATCTTCCTTCACATGCCTCACTACAAAATTTCTTGAATATTGGAGTCTAAGTGAGACACTTGAAGATGCCCTCCAAGAGCTCAAATTAGCCCTTCAAAAATAGGAATCCTCTAAGGGAGATAAATATGCCTGCAAAGAACAAAGCAAATACTTCTACAAAAGATTGAAAGAAAGCATCTGAAAGGATAATTAAGTATGCAAGCAACTAGTTCATTTGTGCAAGGATGTACGTGTCTTAATTGGAATATGTTCAATAAGACGAAGAGAGCATGACCGTAGATTGGAAATATGTGAACAAAGTCTCAAAACGTCTGGAGATGAAGAGTTTTCTAAGGCATAATTCCAAGTAAAAACACTTCGTGCCAGTATACGAGAGAATTATAACCAACCTTGGGTTTTATCAAAAATATTAAAGTTGAATGTGGATGGAGAAGAATGGGATGATTCAGAGGATGTAGATCTTAATGAAGATTACCCTCTAGACAGGAAAGCAGGTAATGAAGAGTTAATTAATAAAGAACCTCCATGTCTTGAGCATCCCTTGGATGAATAAGGTTGTGCAACTCAATTAATGAAGGGACCCAAGGAAGAAGCTTATAAAAGGGGTTATCAATCCATCAAAGAGGAGAAAGAATTATCCCATGATTCTACTAAAGACAAAGAAGACTCAATTGAAGAACGAGAGCCAGAAGAGGTGAGTGATTAGGATGAATTGTTGGTGTTTGTTCCTCCATTTGATGAAGTCATCCAAGCTTCAGTTCCTCCTGCACAAGAAGAAGAAAATGGGGTTAGTCATTTTCCTTTTTAGGTTTTTTGATGATGCCTTGTTTTATGATTTAGAAGATGAAGGAGTGTTAGAAAAATCTTTGGATGCACTAGACCCTTCATGTTTTAATGAAAGTGATGATGTGATTGAGAATATTGATGAGTTTATACATGTTGGGAGACATAAATGGGATGTGATTTTCTATGATGGAGATCCCATTTACGATATTGAAGGTCATCTTCGATTATTTCCTTTACGACAACCATACATGATTGCTACTGATTCAGATGTTTGGTAACAAGGAGATGACATGATTATAGATTTTTTCCAACCACTTGGGGATGACCTTTTGCAACATTCACATGAAGATTTCAAGTTATTCCCTAGGGGGATTGATACATATTATTTTGATCACTTCGATTAACTCTACGAAGAAAATTTTCAACCATCGTTGTGCTCCAGTTTGGATGAGGGTAAGGACATAATTTTCCTGGAGCATAATACTTGTTATGGGGATTTCCAGCTTCCTTCTTTTTCTTTATCTCGCTACGTCACTGAGGGTGCAACTGGGAAACGTGTTACTTGTCCCAGTTTGTCTCCAGGGAAAAACTTTTCTTGGAATTTAAGGGTAGGCTAAATGCTTTAAGAAAATGTTTAACATCTCAGTCTTTCAAATTTCCCCTGGGAAGTTGTAAGTCACCCTCTAGGTTCTTGCTCATCCCTTTTCATGCCTCGGGGAGTGATAAGATCTAGGCTAGTCAACCTTCTGACCCTTTGAGTCAGACTAATGAGTCTTTATGTTGGATTGAGAATTCTTTTGGGAATATGACTTGGGATGATTTTGTCCCTCCCTCCCACCTCTATGAGTTAAATTTTATGAATACTTATGATATGATGCATGCTCTAACTCATGTTATTTTTGTGCTTGAATTTTTCTTGTTATGGTTTACAATGAAGCACAGGGGTAGGTGTTGCAATACAATGCTAGAATGGTTTTATTGGTTATATGATTACACCTAGCATTGAGGCTAACATAGATTAATGTAGGTAGGTTAGAGTGGGCATTTGCATCTTCCATTGCATTGTATATATGTTGCATATTGCATATCATGGTAGTATAGTTTGCATTTAGCTTAACCTGATTCACATACATGTTGATGATTTACATATTTTATTCTTGCATTTTTAATCATTTCTATGTCATACTTATATCTTTGCACGATCATATTGATATGTTAGAATAAAAATATTGGAAAATTTTCTTTTCAACATTTGCTTTTGGATTTTAATAATTTGAATAAGGGGTGATAGCACGACCCTAGGTGCTCTAACGATTTTTCTCAAGTGTGAAGAAATGGGTCATAACAGATATGTTTAGATTATCATGCACTCTATGGTGAGCAAATGTCCCCAAGTAGGAGCCTCGTGTTACCCCCTCAGACTAGGGGTAACTAAGGAGATTGTTTCTCAAGGCCCATAGGTAGTAGACATGGAGTGTCGAGAGCCATATTGATTAGCAGAGCCCTGCATGGCCCCTCCTATATTGAATTTCACCATTATGCATCACTAGCAGTAGACCAACATCCATCACATCGGCCTGGCCCCTAAGGACAATGGGTCTTTCTTCACGAGTTAGTAAGTCTGGTATCATGGTAAGTGTCACTTTAATAATTGAATCATTTGAATATGTTGCAAAAAACCCTTTCTTGATTATAGAACATTTTCTTGGAAATTATACCTTTTTCTTTATTTAACCTTGGTGGGTATCATCACGTACTAGTAAGTTGGTCGCCCTCGAGAAAGGCGTGCTACTGGGGATTCTTTGAAAATTCATTGTACCATTATCGATCATAATTATCACTTTCCATACTTCTTCCATTTCGTCTCCTCATCTTTTGGGTTTTTGGGTGCACTGACCCAAGAAGGGATTGTACCTCATTTCATGGGAAGAAGGGGTTGAAGGCCCAGAGGGGAATGTAGCTGGAAAAAGATAAAATCTAATCACAAACCATCCATATGCTTACCCTAGGATCCCAAGAACAATGAAATGCTTCTCGAAAAAATGAGGGACCCATAAAATAAATAACTAATTAATCAATCATGCTGACCAAGGTATAGCGTATGTGGGCTATGCATTTCCTTTTCAGTTCCCCTTATTGTCTTCAACTTGGAAAAGAATTATTTCTAAGGTAGAGCGTATCTGGGATATGTATTTTCCTTTTTAGTTCCGAGAGCCATATTGACTAGAAGAGCCCCGCAAGGCCCCTCCTATATTGAATTTCACCATTATGCATCACCAACAGTAGAGAAGCATCCATCACACAGGCCCGACCCCCAAGGAAAAAGGGTCTTTCTTCATGAGGTAGTGATTCTAGTATCATGGTAAGTGTCACTTTAGTAATTGAAGCATTTGAATATGTTGCAAAGAACCCTTTCTTGATTATAGAACGTTTGCTTGGAAATTATACCTTTTGCCTTATTTAACCTTGGTGGGTATCATCACGTCCTAGTAAGTTGGTCACCCTTGAGAATGGGGTGCTATAGGGGGTTCCTTGAAAATTCATCGTACCATTCTCGATCATACTTATCACTTTCCATACTTCTTCCATTTCGTCTCCTCATCTTTTGGGTTTTTGGGTGCACTGACCCAAGAAGGGACTGTACTTCATTTCATGGGAAGAAGGGGTTGAAGGCCCAGAGGGGAATGTAGCTGGAAAAAGATAAAATCCAATAACAAACTATCCATATGCTTACCCTAGGATCCTAAGAACAATGAAACACTTCTCGAAAAAATGAGGGACCCGTAAAATAAATAACTAATTAATCAATCATGCCGACCAAGGTAGAGCGTATGTGGGCTAGCATTTCCTTTTCAATGCCCCTTATTGTCTTCAACTTGGAAAAACATGATTTCCAAGATAGAGCATATATGGGATATGTATTTTCCTTTTTAGTGGGAAACACTCTAATTAATTAATGGAAAATCAATGGGCTTGGAAAAAAGTTGCATCACGGATGAAGGGAAGCACACCCTCTACAAAGGCACCCACAAATGAGACAATATGAACCATTGTATGTCATGAACCCTATGCTCAGAAGTCTTACCCCACTCCACCTCATACTCACACATGACATAGATAAGTTTCCCTTGGGAAAACACCTTGGAATTAGGGATTGACTGACCCAATAGGATGCCTTGACACCCCTCCCACACCTAAATTTGAAAAATTGTATAAGGTCTTTGAGCATTTGTTTAGTTTGAAAGGGGGGGTTTGATGCACATGTTTGGGTAGTTCCATTATTAGATATGTCTTACTTGGCATGATTCTTGTGACTTATGGACCCTTGGAGGGAGCATATGTTTGTCTTTGCAAGACCTTGCTGGTGGATAGGTATTCATGAGGAGATGATTGTGTTAAGACCTTCATGAGGGCTTTGGAGCCAAAGGATGGGTGCTAGATCCCACATCTGGGATAGTCTTGTGGTCACCATTTCCACATTAAAGAAGGAGGTCGTTGCCTTTGAAGGCACTCTGGCATGACTAGGAGATGAGCTCCCACCTCTCTCCACTTCGATGTTATCCTTTGGAGGCTTAGATGTCACCCTACTATCCCATGACGTCACTTAGGGCTTGAAGCTTTTATGGAGAAGGGTTTTACATGAATGTTGGAATGTGTGGCATGATGGATGGCCTTTGGAGGCTTGACGTTACACTTGCCCACCTCAATGTTTCACTTTGGGAGCCTAACATTACCCTAGAAGGGATGACATCACCCTTTTTAGGGTTATTTTGTGAAAACTGACTTTATGTTATTTATAGGGAAAATTCTATGAGGTTGGCCCTCTTTATATTTTAAAGTTGACTTAAAAAGTGGAAAAATATGGTTTTCCAGGCCTCATATAAATAGAGGCCTAGCCATTTTCATTTTAGATCATAACTCTTCCTCACACAAGAGGATAAGATTAAAAATTTTGCCCTCTTTGGCATACTTGGATATTTTTACTCATGCGCTAGGCTTGGAGGAGATAATTTTGGATGTCTCTTGGCTTATTCTTGGTGGAAAAATCTTCAACTAGGGTTTGTGCTTGATTATTCTGGGTGAAGTAAGTAAAATATGCAGTTTTCACTTCATGCATTGAATGTTTATGGTAATTTTTCTTGTTCATGTTGAAGATTATGAAATTGCTTTCTCAACACTTAGGAGTGAAGCATAGGGTGTTTCCTCCTTTCTCAAGACCTTTCCACTTACTAGATTGCTAAGAGAATCTTGTCTAGAATAGTCTTCTAAATCACTAAAGTGCTAGAATTTTAGGAGTCTTGTTCTAGAAACTTGTTTCTATATATTTCAAGAGTCTAAGGAGGAAGAAGAATTTCGCTAGAGCCCAAAAGAGCTTGTTCTCTAGCAAAATTCATCTTTTGAGTCTTGAAGTTTGAGGCCCTAAGGTACTAGAACCTCAAACTTAATCTCATCATCCTTAGAACATTGCTATCATAATTTATTTCTCCTGTTATCTCCTCAAATAAATCAATCAAGTTATTTCATTTTAGGTGATAGGATGTCTTTTAAAAAAAATACATTTTTAATTTTTTAAAGCTCATTTTTTTAGAGCTCTATGCATGTAAACAAGTTAGAATAAAATTTCGTTTAGTTTCGGTGGCTTAGGCGAACATTTCGGTTGTTCATTAGCCACCGAAAGCCTTAGCTTTCGGTAGCTTAAACAAAGAAAATCGGGACTATTCTAGCCACTGAAATCGCAGGAGCGGGGGAGGAGTCAACATGTCCTTTCACACATTTAAATAATCGGGTTTGAAGTTATATAATTGAAATTAGCCACCAAAAAGACAGGAGAACAAACCGTTCATGACCGGGAGCGAATCTCTGCATGATATAACGAATCTTTTCAGATCGCTATTTCATCAAACTACATGGTTACGTACCTCTTAGTCATCAACCATGATTGCTTCAAATCACAAGATGCTCTTTCGCATCCCTTTTAATCAGTGCCAAGATTTGATGTTCGCCTCATTTTTCTCATCCCTGTCACAGCCGAGTTGAATTTCCCTAAGTTTACGCTGTGTAACTTTCCACCAAAATCCAATTTTTCAATCGCAGGTGTATAGGAGCATGGCGACAGATGAAGAAAGGAGGATCAACTCTGAGGAAAGAGCTTGACAACATCAGTTACTTGGAATCGCACCCGGAGGTATGCCAATTGTTCAGGGACGCAGGATGTTATAATTTTTGTAAAAAATTACAGAGTTCTCACCAGCAGGTAGCAGAAGCCTTTGCACTGAATTTCGATGGAAGGAAAGCAGTCATCGGTCGAGATGAATTCGAGGTGGATGAAGCCCTCATAGCCGAGGTAACAGAGCTTCCCAGGATTGGAGAAAAATGGTTTAAAACAACTGTCACAAAAAATGTTGAATTCAGGTCTTACTTGAAACCAAAATGCAAGGATTTGATATGGAAGAAAGATATTCCTGTTTCTTTCCTTGAAGAGAAATGGCAACAATTACTAAAAGCCATTATGGTCTATATAACTTGCGAAGGCAGATATAACAAGGTGATGATTTACCATTTCAAACTCATGAATCATTTTACTGGTAGGAACCCACTCAATCTACCCTATTTTCTCCACATAATCTTATCTAAGATGGCTCATTAGGTCAAAGCCAAGCCCAATAAAGTTGCAGGTAGACTATCCCACCATGGTCTTATTAAACTTTTGGTTTCTAAGCTGTTGCAGAGAAGAGGCAAAGAGTGGAATTACTTCTTGTTCTGGAATGATTTTCAGACTGATGTACAACCGGAGGGTAAAAAGAGTCCTCATTCCAAGAAATCTTCTACTCCCAGAAGTGGAAAGAGGAGGAGGAGAGCTATCTCTCCAGTTCTAGTTAATCAACCCTCTCCTTCCTCTAAGCTTAATAAAACTAAGAAGAAATTGAACTTCAGCAGTGAAACAGATAAGGCCAAAGAATCCCCAGTGAACAAAAGCATTCTTAATCTTCCTTACACAGACTTGGAGGATGAAGAGCACCATATTGAAATAGGGCATGGGGATTCAGTTACCACAGGGCGTGAAAATTCCGTTTTTGTAGATATATTCACATCAAGTTATGAAGAATTTCCATCACCTACACCTCAAGAAGAACAAGAACCACAAATTGTAGATGCCTCATCTAGAAAAAGAGTGAAGCAGAGTAAATCAAAGGAAATCAAGAAGCTTAAGAAGAAGTTAGCTAAACAAGAAGTGCTAGAAAGGGTAATTAAAACCAAATATGAAACTCTATTGAAAAAATTTGCAGAAAGCAACTCATCCTTGGAAAGATTAGCTCATGAAAGCATAAAGGAAAAGAAAAAGAAGGAAAAGATTGTAAAAGATTACAACATCTTATGGAGAGTAGCTTAGGGCTTGAAGCAAATGGCCAGGGCTTTAAGGAAGCAAGCTATGTCTTCAAAACACTAGGCTCAAACACATGCTACTATTGAAACCCTAGCAGAGGTGGTAGTTCAGTTCAATGAACTAGAGGCAACCAGTAATCCTACAGTCTTTGAGCAAGATGCATAAGCCTTAAAAGATCATCCCTAAGGCGTTTTTGAGCTAAGACAAAAGGTATTTTTGAAATTTTGATAATTTCACTGAAACAAATCTTTCAGTGGCTTAGGCGAACATTTCGATTGTTCATTAGCCACCGGAAACAGAGCTTTCGGTAGCTAATTGGTCTGAAATTCTGTGTACTCTAGCTACCGAAAGTATTGATAAGGAAGAAAGTTAATAGTTTTGCACATATCCAAGTTTTCCTTGTCCAAAAGCCTCAGGAATGGTTCCAATCGATGGACAATAATTAATGACATCCTTATCAAGAGTTTGTTTTGACTTTGGAGATGCTTTACAATACAGAAAGGTCAAAATCAGTTAGCTATTTTCAGGGATATAAAGTTGTTTGACTGTCAGCAGGTGTCATTTTCGACTCTTCTCATATCATATACAATCCAATAGCCTCAGAAGACTCACTACACCTGTCAAAGAATCCGAAGGACATAAATATCATTCAAGGATATGAATTGACCTAGTTTATAAGATCTTTGCCTATTTTCTTTGGCCAGTTATCGATTCTCTATTTTAGGCAAAATTCTTTCCAGTATTCTAGGATTTTGAAACTGTTTGTAAAGGCTATAAAGCCCAGAACATTTGATGAACAAAAGGTTCGATTTTGAGTTCTGTAATCCACTGTTATTGTGATAAAGACACTTTTTTTAATATATTAAGCCTACAAGCTTCTTTCATTGTTATTATCAGATTCTCTTTATCTTTTTCTATGCCTATGAGTTGAAATCATTTCGTTGTCTATGTTTAAAGGTCCCATGGTAACTGTCATATTACCTTCGATTGTTAAGCAAGAATCATAAGCATCCTTTGCTAGTTTGTTGACCCATCATATATATTGTTATGTATGTTCTGGTTAATTGATTGGTTTTCTTATCCATTTAATCTACAAACCTATCTGATAATAGCTCTTGAAGGCCTTGTACTGCATGAATATAGCTAGACTATCTTGAAGATACAATCCAGTGATTTAGATATTCATCTTGATCCAAACCCACACCCATTATTGAGAAAATAATTACAAAAGGTTAAGTTACCAGGCATCTCTGAGATACAGCCTAGGAGAGTTTCCTGGAGTGATAACAAATTGGCGTCGTTGCTAGGGAGAGGAGATTGAAGCTCAACTTCCTTGGGAGATGACAAGATCCAACTTTGATGATAGACAAAGTTTGGACACATTTTCGGTTGTAATCATCTATCTGGCGACTCCATTGGAACGAAGTGGCTTCGAGAAGGGATCTTATCAGAGAAGACCAAGAAAGACCATTGGCAACACTAGTTATAGACCTTGAGAAGATCATCAGAAGTGGAAAAGCATTGCAAAGACAAACTTCCAGATTTGCAAGAGCATCTAAACCAGGTATTTCAAGAAACACTTCTTCATTTGTATCTAGAGAACCTCTTGTCGAATCCACTTCTGCTGAAACTTCTAGTTCTCAGAAAATTGTAATTGTTTTAGAAAGCTTGAAGGGCGATGAGCCTTCAATTTCTTATGATGTTATAGATTCTATTTCTGAGAATGTTTATATATCCAACTTAGGAGAAGAAGTTGTAGAATCTATTCAAGAAGAGGACTCTTCCTCTTCCTTGAATTCTTCACCAACTGAGCCTATAGAAAGTTTTTTCCATACTCATACTAGTCTGTCCATTCTTGAAGATATTTTACAAGATCTTTCCTCTAAGGGTGAAGAAAACTTGGCCTTGCTGCTCGGTCAGTTTTACAGAACTTCCTATTTCCCACCTTATTCAGGAAACACATTCCAGGGTAGTCATCCTACTAGTGCTTCCACTTCATTCCTCAGTGAAGTAAGACCACCATTTTCCATAGTCCCACCTATCCCATCTTAGACATCATCTACAGAAACTTCTTCCTCTGCATCAACCCCCAAGATTGCCATGGCTGCCCCTTGGACAAAAATGGAACATATCTTAGCCATTAGGTATGCTCCTCTTATTTTTCCCAATCCCTTATCAGCCATGCCAACAGGCGATTATTAGAAGTATATGCCAAAGTTTACTGGATCTGGGGATTATACGGCTGAAGAACATATAGAGGCTTTCTATGCTTATGCTGAGAATATTAACATTTCAGAGGAAGATGTTTGGACCAGAATTTTTGTGCAGAGCTTGGATGGTCAAGCCAGGAAGTGGTTCAAGGAACTGCCAACAAATTCCGTGGCAGGCATTGAGCAGTTAGATGGAGTGTTTTTTAAACATTGGGGAGAAAGAAGAGACCTCTTGTATTATATTACTGAATTTGGAAATGTAAGAAGAGAAAATGGGGAGTCTGTCTCAGACTTCACCAAAAGGTTCAATAAGATGTTTGGCAAGATCCCTGCAGAGATCAAGCCAAATGATGCATCAACAAAGATTACTTACTCTTCTTCCTTTGATCCAGAATTTTTCTTAATCCTTAGAGAAAGAAGGTCAGCCACACTCACTTTACTGCAAGATGTTGCTCTTGAGGTTGAATCTAACATTATGGCATCTCATAAACTTAAAGGAAAATTTGAGAGAAAGAAGTCGTTTGCTGATCCTCCTTCTTCTTCAAATACCAAAATGGAAAAGATGGCCAAGATGTTGGACAACTTGACCTCGAAGATGTCAAAACTGAAAATTAAAAGTCAGCATCCAACAAGAAGTAAAGAGCCTAATGCCTTTGCTCCCAGGAATCCCAATGCATTCCCTTATAGAAGGAACAACCAGTAGGTCCAGATCATTTATAGAGATAAGAATGCAGCTGAAGACCAAAGGGTCAGGGCCCCCTTCCAAAATGCAGTGCTAGAAGAAGAGCATGAGCTATCTCATGATGAAGTTGAAGAAGAAGACGACATCAAGTGCTTTGGGGATGATACCGATTCCTCCTTCTTCACACAAATAGATTATGAGGAGGCCCAGATGAATGAGCAGATTAATGAGGCAAGCATTGAATAATATTTTTATCAGACAGATGATCAGCCAGGTTACACTTTAATATCTAATACTTCTGCTCCAAAACCATTGCTTGCTGCCCCCGGAAAAAAGAAAGATGCTGCTGCCAAGTAGCCTGCTGCTCCTGCAAAGCAGACCTCCACTCCTGCAAAACAACAACAGAAGCAATTGCAGCCCCAAGCTAAAGAATAGGTGTCCCTCAGAGATCTTTCTAACGAGGTAAAACCTTCCGATAAAATATCATATTCATTTAATTTCGAATCAGAAATTCAGAAGGTAAAAATACCTATGCCATTGACTGAACTTATGAAGAATGACATATTCAAGTCTGCTATCCTGAAGTCCCTTCAACCAAAGACTCCCCCAGGTGCTGAATATGTAAAACTTCAATATGACAAGCCCACAATGACTATAGAACTTATGGTAGAGGACCGATATGACTCTTTTCCACCCTTCTACGTATCCCTGAATATCCATGACAAGATCCTTCACAACTGCTTGCTTGACTTGGGAGTGTCACACAATCTTATGCCTAAAGCAGTGATGGATGAGCTTGGGCTTGACATCACAAAACCTTACCATGATCTCTTCTCTTTCGACTCTAGGAAAGTCAGATGCCTTGGCCTCATAAAAGACCTTGTCATAAACCTTGCCCAACTGCCAATGAGAAGCATGGTAATGGATGTTGTAGTGGCTGATATCCCACCCAATTTCGGCCTCCTCTTGTCATGTTCATGGATAAAAAGGATGGGAGGTACCTTGTAGATGGATCTTTCGTATGCCACAGTCCCGGTGTTTGGAGGAGAGCTAAAGAGGCTTTACAGAGAAAATTAGTTTGCCTACATCATTAGTGATAGGAAGAATTCTGTAAACCATCCCATCTATGCATTAGACACAGACTTTGGGGCATGGATTATGAAAATAGATGATTCTCATCCAGCTCCATTGCGGCTTACAAAGCCTACATATCAGCAGACTGATGGAGAGAGTACTCCCATGTGGAGCATGTTCTTTGATGGTGCTAGTACCAAAGACTCAACAGGTGCAGGTGTAGTTTTGATTTCTGCTTCAAAAGAGGCTATTCATTTGTCTTTTAAACTTGATTTCAAAAATACTAACAATATAGCAGAGTATGAGGCTTTGTTGTTGGGATTAAATTCTACCAAGGAGATGGGAATCAAAGGACTAAAGGTGTTTGGAGATGCGGATCTCATCATACAACAAGTGAATAGTACTTTCCAAGCAAAACATGTCAGGTTGAAAGCTTACAGGGAAGAGGTATGGAAAATCAGGGACTCTTTTTCCATTTTTGATGTTTCTTATATACCCTAAGCTATGAATCACCTTGTCGATTCCCTTGCTATCTCAGCTAGTATGTTCATTCCTCCCATGACTCCTAGACTAAATTATGAAATCCAAGTCAAATATAGACCATCTCTGCCTACCAATATCAAATATTGGAAAGTCTTTGAAGATGATGATGAGCTTAGTAGATTTCTCCAGGTGGTAGATGAATTTTCTGATATGCATATTGACCAACAAAATCAAATGTAGAGGAATCCAAAAAGCCTAAGCTAAAAAGAAAAATGGGTCAACATGATATTGTTTAGCTGCCCAACAATTATATACCTCAGGGTTTGGTGCCTCTTGAGAATCTTTTCAACCAAAACGATGTCCCCTACAAACCTGATAAGAAGGAGAAGGATCTTGTTGTCCATGAGAACAATATAGGAAGCCAAAGTCATCCTAAATTCATAAATCTGTCCATTGAATTAGCTGCTAACTAGAGGTCAGAATATTGTAGCATTATGAAGGAATTTGCTGATGTTTTTGCTTGGAAATACAGTGATCTGAAAACCTATAATCCTGATGTCATTCAACATAAGATTCCCCTTGAGAAATACACCATCCCTTTCAAATAGAAGCTGAGACCTATCAGTCCTCTCTTATTGCCTGTAATTGAAAAAGAAATAAAAAATCTCCTTGATGCCAAAATCATAATCCCATTAAGATACTCCAAATGGATTGCAAACCTAGTAATAGTGAGAAAKAAAAATGGTGAGATCAGGTTATGCGTTGATTTTAGAAACTTRAATAAATGCTCCAAGAAAGACAACTATCCCCTACCCAAGATGGAACACTTGTTGCAAAGAATTTCAGGGGCCACTGTCATGTCTTTCCTAGATGGCTTCTCAGGCTATAACCAGGTTTCTGTACACCCTGATGACCAAGAAAAAACTACCTTTACTACTCCTTGGGGTACCTTCATGTACACCAAGATGACATTTGGGCTAATGAATGTCGGGGCCACTTTTCAGAGGGCCATGGACATAGATTTTGTGGGAGAGAAGGACAAGTTTGTCCGCATCTATCTTGATGTTATCACAGTTTATTCTAGCAGTCATGAAGATCATCCGAAGCATCTGAAAAGAGTATTTTTGAAATGCAGACAGTTCGGGATTTCGCTGAACCCCAAAAAGTCTCAATTTGCTCTCAAGAAGAGTAAGCTCCTAGGCCACATTGTTTCAGCAGAGGGAGTGAAAATTGATCCAGCTCGGGTGGAAGCAATTTAGAAGTTGTCCATACCAAGGTCAAAGAAGGATATCCAATCCCTACTCGATAAGATAAATTTTGTCAGAAGGTTTATTCCTAATTTCGTTGAGTTAGTGAAACATATAACCTCTATGCTAAAAAAGGGATATGAGATAAAATGGACAGACAATGCAAGAAGTTCATTTCAGGATATCAAACAGGCTATCATGGAATCTCCCACTCTAATCAGTCCGAATTACACCAAGAATTTTTATATTTTCTCTTTTGCTTCCTATGACACAGTGTCAGTAGTCTTGTTACAAAAATATGATGAAGGTCTTGATCATCCGGTGGTTTTCTTTAGCAAATCACTCAGAAATGCTGAACTAAGGTATGATCCTATAGAAAAACAAGCTTATGCTCTCATTAAGTCATTAAAATCTTTTAGAATTTATATCCTCCATGCAAAGTTTGTTGCCTATGTTCCTTCAACCTCTGTGAAGGATGTCTTGACCCAGCCTGATATGGATGGGAAGAGAGCTAAATGGATTGCAAAGCTAATTGAGTTTGACATAGAAGTGAAGCCCACTAAGCTGGTAAAAGGCCAAGGCCTTGCCAAGCTCATGACAAAAGAGAATTGTGATCTTTTGGACATAAATTTCATTGGGGAAAGTTCAGCAAGTTTGCAGACAGGGGTAGCAGCAGAAGAGCAACATGACAGCCAGTAGGTGGCCAGAATTTTTTCTTCATGTGAGTGGTATTCAAGTATTGTTCATTTTTTACAGAAGTTGGAGGTTTCTCCTAAACTTAGCATGACTCAAGCCCGAGCCCTTAAGCTCAAAGGAATTAAATTTTGCATTAATGATAATCTTTTGTATTGGAAAGATCCTACTGGTTTACTACTGAGATGTTTAGACAAAAATGAGTCAGTTGAAGTCATGCATCAATTTCATTTGAGTATTTGTGGAGGCCATCATTACTAGAAGACCACAACTCATAAAATCCTAAGGGCTGGGTATAACTGGCCTTTTCTTTTTTCAGATGTGTGTGCCTTTGTGGAATATTGTGATAAGTGCCAAAGATTCACAGGAAAACAACAACTAAAATCTCTATCCCTGAGACCTATTGTAGTGAATGGTCCTTTTCAGCAGTGGGGCTTAGATTTCATAGGCGAGATTAATCCTTCATCTATCGGTCAACATAAGTGGATCCTGGTAGCCACTGACTATTTTACCAAATGGATAGAATCAATCCCCACTAGAAATGCCACTCATTAGGTTGTCATGAAGTTTCTCTATGAAAACATTTTGATGAGATTTGGTTGCCCAAAAAGGCTAGTGACAGATAATGCAACAACCTTCAAAGATGATGCATTGGTTGACATGTGTAAGTCAATGGGCATTCAATTGGTACACTCTACTTCCTACTACCCTCAAGGCAATGGTCTTACTGAGTCGTCCAATAAGAGTCTAGTTAGAATCATCAGAAAGCTATTGGAGGACAATCAAAGGAGCTGGGATTCCAAACTAAAGTTTTCTCTTTGGGAAGACAGAGTGACTAACAAGAAATCCATAGGAACTTCTCCCTTCAAACTGGTTTGTGGCACTGATTCCATTTTCCCCATTCAACTAGTTCTACCAGTGGCTAAATTCTTTCAGGAGGAACAAACTGAATCAAATGATATGGTAAGAAGAATGCTTGACTTGGTAGAATTGCAGCAGGTCAGAGAACAACTGGTGGATAAATCAGAATCTCATCAAAAGAGGATCAAGGATACTTTTGACAAAAAAACAAAGGTGGAAAACTTCCAGGTTGGTGACTGGGTTCTGAAATGGGATGCTCTTAGACAAGATAAAGACAAGCACGACAAGCTTGATTCTTTGTGGACCTGTCCTTTCATGATAACTCAAGTACAACACAACAACACCTTCATTCTACAAAGTCTGGAAGGTGAAGAAATGTTTGGTGGCCCAGTCAATGGGCATTTTCTGAAACTCTATTTCATCTAAGGCTTCAAGGCCTTGTCATTGTAAATTTTATTTTCAGTTTTTTGTTTTTGCAAAATAACTCCATGCCCAATGGAAACACTAGTAGATAGGTTTGAATTTTCATTTTAAAGGAAAGGCATTGGTTCTGTGGTTCTTGAAACCTCACAGGGAGGCTTTCACCCCCAATAGGAGCCAGTGTTATCTCCTCAAATAAATCAATCGATTTATTTCATTTTAGGTGATAGGATGTCTTTAAAAAAAAAAATACATTTTTAATTTTTTAAAGCTCATTTTTTTAGATCTCTATGCATGTAATAGAGTTAGAATAAACTTTCGTTTAGTTTTTATTTCATCTAATTCAAATCTCAAGTTTTAGTGGCTTAGGCGAACATTTCGGTTGTTCATTAACCACCGGAAGCCTTAGCTTTCAGTAGCTTAAACAAAGAAACTCGAGGATATTCTAGCCACTGAAATTGTAGGAGTGGGGGAGGAGTCAGCACATCCTTTCACACATTTAAATCATCGGGTTTGAAGTTCTATAATTGCAATTAGCCGCCGAAAAGATAGGAGAACGAACCGTTCATGACCGGGAGTTGATCTCTGCATGATATAGCGAATCTTTTCGGATCGTTGTTTCATCAAACTACATGGTTACATACCTCTCAGTCATCAACCATGATTGCTTCAAATCACAAGATGCTCTTTCACATCCCTTTTAATCAGTGTCAAGATATGATGTTCGCCTCATTTTTCTCATCCTTGTCACAGCCGAGCTGAATCTCCCTAAGTTTACGCTGTGTAACTTTCCACCAAAATCCGATTTTTCAATCACAGGTGTACAGGAGCATGGTGATAGATGAAGAAAGGAGGATCAACTCTGAGGAAAGAGCTCGACGACATCAGTTACTTGGAATCACACTCGGAGGTATGCCAATTGTTCATGGACGCAAGATGTTATAATTTTTGTAAAAAATTACAGAGTTCTCACCAGCAGGTAGCAGAAGCCTTTGCACTAAATTTCGATGGAAGGAAAGAAGTCATCGGTCGAGATGAATTCGAGGTGGACGAATCCCTCATAGCCGAGGTAACAAAGCTTCCCAGGACTGGAGAAAAATGGTTTAAAACCACTGTCACAAAAAATGTTGAATTTAGGCCTTACTTGAAACCAGAACACAAGGATTTGATATGGAAGAAAGATATTCATGTGTCTTTCCTTGAAGAGAAATGGAAACAATTACTAAAATCCATTATGGTCTATATAACTTGTGAAGGCATATATAACAGGGTGATGATTTACCATTTCAAACTCATGAATCATTTTACTGGTAAGAACCCACTCAATATGCCCTATTTTCTCCATAGAAGCTTATCTAAGATGGTTCATCAGGTCAAGGCCAAGCCCAATAAAGTTGTAGGTAGACTATCCCACCATGGCCTAATTAAACTTTTGGTTTGTGAGCTGTTGCAGAGAAGAGGCAAAGAGTGGAATTACTTCTTGTTCTGGAATGATTTCCAGACTGATGTACAACCAGAGGGTAAAAAGAGTCCTCATTCCAAGAAATCTTCTACTCTCAGAAGTGGAAAGAGGAGGAGGAGAGCTATCTCTCCAGTTCCAGTTAATCAACTCTCTCCTTCCTCTAAGCTTAATAAAACTAAGAAGAAATTGAACTTCAACAGTGAAACAGATAAGGCCAAAAAATCCCCAGTGAACAAAAGCATTCTTAATCTTCCTTACACAGACTCGGAGGATGAAGAACGCCGGATTGAAATAGGGCACGGGGATTCTGTTCCCTTGAGGTTACTGGGGACACCTCCCTTGGGATGGACCTCATCCACTCCTAAAACATGGGGATTTCCTACTAAGGTGATATTGGTGGGTTATACTGTAATTATGCCAATTGGATTTACTTGTCTTGGGCTTGAACAAGTAAAATTGTGCGATAACATCCCCATTTGAATGCAATTTTGTCTTATAAACTCATTTGGAACCCTATAAAATTTATTCATTTAGGACATGACACAAGCTCTCATGTTTTTTTCTTTATCATTGCATCACATTCTACATTCATGGGTTGTTTCTAATATTTCTTTCCTCTAGTATCCTCAAATGAAATTGTTGTTTGTAATACCTTTGTCATAAGTGCACTTATTAAATTGCAACATATATTTTTAAGATGGAACCCAGAGATAATGTAAACCCCCCACACGAAGACTAAGGCGAGGAAAAACCCAACCCACCACAACCACCCAACATAAACAAATAGATTGATGAGGGGTTGGCCACGTTGAGAACACTTATAAATAAATTAAGGGGGACAAGAGAACCTAGCAGAGAGTCCTTGGCCACTTCATTGGACGTCATTGTGAGGTCCATTGCAAGTGCCTAAGGGAAATTAACTTATATTTCTAGATATAGGGCTAGAGTGTTCGAGTTATATAGTACTGGACTGGATAGAAACCAAGTTAGAGACTTGGGTATTTGAAAACAATCTCTGATGTCTATTTTTATTGATCCTCAAACTAGAAAACAACCACCTATCAACAAGAAACACATTTGTATGGACGGGTGTATCCAAACCCATTTTAATGACAATTGGATGGATAGGTGGTTCATGGCATTTGATAAACCTCCCTACAATAACATGGCGGTGCCTTTGTATTTTTTGAGAAAACTATGGAAATTTTTTATTTTGGGTCACCATGTGAACTAATTTGACATTGGTGACTTCCAGAGGGTGGTTCAAGGGTCCACATAGGACAGAGAGTGTGGTATGCATGATCCCGTGTTAGGTCCTCGTCCCTACAGGATAAGGCCTAACCCCCCTACCCAGTATCCTCCCGTTGCAGAGGGCTTGCAATAGGTACACGTAGCTCTATCATCCTTGACTCAACGTCTAGTGCAATATAGTAGTTTAGTTGCACTATCTCGGCATGAGCTGCCTACTGGTGACATTGACAGAGGGGTCATACCTTGAAGCCCTAGAGAAGAGTGCAAAGAGGATAGGTCACATGGACAAAGAATTCGTTCATGTGAGCCTCATAGATGCTCGAGTTGTAGGTAGACTTTCTATGGACCTATGGAGGCCATTGGACACCAAATCTATGGACAAAGCAGTCGTTCATGTGAGCCTCATAGATGCTCGAGTTGCAGGTAGACTTGCTACGGACCTATGGAGGCCATTGGACACCAGATCTTCATGGAGGAGGTTAGTATCCTAACCTTCTCTATGTTATTCATTTTTATATATTTTTATAGTATTTTATGTATTTATTTAGATATTTTACTCTATGATGTTTTGCAATTGCTACGCCCATACAATATGCCCTCTACGTCTATAGATGCATCAATGTATATCTCCATCATCGATGTAGCGGTAGAGGTAGCTTAATAATTCGGTGTTCTGCATACCATAATGATTTCTTTATTTTCTAACATCCTCAAATTTATAATGTTCTTGTGTTTCTACAGGTTGTGGGACTAGGCGATGTCGAGTAATGTCCACCTGGGATGGACAAGTCACCTGCTTCACAGGTATCATGCGTTGAGTTAAGTCTCATTTCAATATCAAATTTGTTGTATTTATGTTGTTGAATTTTACTATTTGGTACTAATAACAATATTATTAATATGTATGCATGCTATTGATATTTTCTCAAGTTATAGTATTGGTCCAATCCTTGGGTAGTGGCCATGGATTTTGGGTTACCTATTTCTATGCCAAGCTTTATTCCATCAGTTATACAGCCTGTGGGGATTCATCGCCTCCCACCCCCACCATATTTCGTATTCCATGCATCCTCAGTGGATGCACCCACAAGCCACCCATCTGTACCACCTCTTCCGTTGCATCAATCCACAGTGGATGCACCTGTATGCCACCCACCCCCACCATCATTTCCATCTGCACCATCCACCGAGTCTTCCATAATATATGTTTCCTCAAAACAGGTTGTACAATTGAGTGATCCACCTATCAACGACTCTCCATCAATGTTCGAGATATTCATGGTGAGATAATGTGTTGATGATCAATTTTTATGTATCATGAATGGAATTGATTTTATGCATATTTGTTTAAATTTCGTGATTTGATCCTTGTAACTGACATAAGGTGGCATCACTAAGAGATTAGGGTCACGGAGGAGGGTAACACCCTCACGATTGTCAGTAACATCTGCGGTGAGTTATCTTATGTTGAATTAAAAAGTATCATTTTGTAAGTCTTTTAATTCATTGTGGAAAAAAACTTATAACAAAGTTTTTTCTTTGTGTAGTCTCTGGAACGATGAACCACACCCATGCACAAAACCATTGGAGGTGCTTCTTTAAGCAAGAAAAGAAAGATCGATTTCCAGGATGCTCTTGAGGGTGGCGAGGGTGTTAGTGGTCAATGCGTGACCAATGACTACCATTTTGTATATAGGCCACCATATGGCTGTTTTTTATGTTAGGGCACTTGCTACAATTTTGAATATTGGGCACAATGTGCCATTTTATAAAAAATGTACAATTTAGACAATGTTTAATATATATATATATATATATATATATATATATATATATACATTTCATGGAACGTTTTTTTTTATGTATCTCATTGTTTCTTCATTTTATGTTGATGAATGTATGAATTTCAAAGTGTTTTGATTTCCACTATTTTATGTTATATATGAAATTGCAAGAAACAAATCTAATCTAATTGGATTTAAAGAAATATATTCTAACGTAATCACAGTAGAAATAAGAGGGTTGAAACCTCACATTACTCTATCCAAAATGAAGCATGGTTCATTATAATGGCAATCACAACATGTTACAAGGGTCTCTTAATACAAAATCAACACAATAAAGCCTCACATCAAATGAAAATATACCACAAATTCTCCATTAAGCTTTCCAAAATGTTCTACAATGTATCCCAATAGGAGAGCTCTTAAATACCAAATTCTCCACCCTTTAAAATGGAGAGAGATAACTCTTCTTTATAGAGTGAGTCTCTTCTCTTATACAATAAAATATTATTATTTGCTAACTAACTCCATGACAAGTGAAATAAATACTGTAATAATGAATTAGTTAAATATCTCCTTAATCCATGGTTGACCATGTTACAACATGTGGACATTAGCCTTTCCAAAGCAATTTGCCCTCATCCAAAAATAGTAGTAGTATTCACCAAATAATGCTCATGAAGGGGACACACCACCAAAAATAGGTATCACGTCAATTCAAATGCCAAGTGTCTACATGGAATGTTCCCTATAAGAATGTGCATGCATCCAACCATTCCACATGTGTGAATTCCAAGGTAGCCAACTCCATGGATGAATGTGCAAGATGCCAAGTGGATGGAGCATCCACAACAAAGTATGTGATCAATGCCTACCATTTCCTTAACGTGCCTTGCATTTGCTTTCCTTGCTTGCCTAGCCTTGCCTTGCCTTTGCCTTACCTTGTGTTTCCTTACCTTGCCTTGCATTTCCTTTCCTTTATATTTTATTTTGTTGCCTTGACTTGCCTTTCCTTACCTTTCCATTCTTTTCCATGCCTTTCCTTTCCTTTCCATGTCTAGCCTTAACTTTCCTTGCATTTCCCTATCTTGCCTTGCCTTTCCATGTCTAGCCTTGCCTTGCATTTTGTTTCCCTACCTTTCCTTGACATGATATGCCATACCTTACCTTCCCATGTCTTTCCTTGCCATGCCATGCCATGCCTAACATTTCCTTGCATTGCATTGCCTTGCCTTGTATTGCCTTTCTTTGTCATGCAATGTATTTCCTTGACATGCCATGCCATGTCATGTCTTACATTTCCTTTCCTTGCCTTGCCTTACCTTGATTTGACTTTCTATGTCAAGCCTTGCCTTGCCATGCCATGCATTTCCTTTACTTTCCATACCATGCCATGTCTTGCCTTGACATTACATGCCTTTCCATGGCATCACTATTCTTGTCATGCCATGTAGTGCCTTTCCATGCCTTGCCTTGCCTTGCCATGCCATGCATTTCCTTTCCATGTCATGCCATGCCTTGCCTTTCCTTTCCATGCCATGTCATGCCATGCATTTCCTTGCCTTGTCATGCCATGCCTTTCATTTCCATGCCATGTCATGCCATGCATTTCCTTGCCTTGTCATGCCATGCCTTTCATTTCCATGCCATACCTTGGATTTCCTTTCCTTGCCATGTCATGTCGTGCCATGCCTTGCCTTTCCATGCCATGCCATGTCATGCCTTGAATTTCCTTGCCTTTCCATGCCATGAATTGCCTTGCCTTGCCTTGCCTTGTCATTCCATACCTTTCCTTTCCATGTCATCTGTTTCCTTTCCATCCCATGACTTGCCTTTCCATGTCATGCATTGCCTTGTCATTTCATGCTTTGCCTTCCCATGACATTCCTTACATTTCTATGTGTTGCATTGCCTTGCCTTGCCTTGCCTTGTATTTCCTTACCTTTCCATGCCATGTCATGCCTTGCCTTTCCTTGACTTGCCATGCCTTGCCTTTCCTCGACTTGCCATGCCTTGCCTTGAATTGCCTTGCCTTTCCTTGACTTGCCATGCCTTGCCTTGAATTGCCTTGCCTTTCCATGCCATGCCTTGACTTGAGTTTCCATATCTTTCCTTGCATTGCATTGCCTTGCCATGTCATTCCTTTCCTTTACATGCCTTGTCATGCCATGCCTTGCATTTCCATGCTATGCCATGCCTTGCCTTGCTTTTCCTTGCCTAACCACAATTCATCTAAAAGGTACTTTCATTATAATATTCATAAAACTAATTGTTTGTAAAAATACATTTCTTTTCATTATTATAGAGAATTTATTTTCCTTTGAGTCACCCACAAGAAATTTGTCCCTATAATCATAAAAACCATTAAATTATTTCCAAAGTCAATTAACTTATAATAAATTTGTTTTCAAGTTAATTTAATAAAAAAATAATGGCATTCGTGTATCATACCTTTTTTTAAGCTTAAAAAATATAATGCTTGGACTAAATGAACAAGTTTAATACCTAAAAATTACAATCGAGGGATTCATTAAGCATGTAATTCTACAACTTGTTATCCCATCTATCTTAGATAAAAATACTTGCATGAGAATTTCAATGTCATTACATAAAATCTCTTTATTCATATATCTTAGGTATCGTCATAGTTATGAAACATGGATTATCACAATTAATAGGATTTACATAGAAAGGGATGTCACTAAATAGGTTTATGTTCCATCCTTATGGTGTAGTCTCATTATACTATTGATCCATAATTTCTTTTGGATTGCATGAAAAAAAACATAACTTCAAGGCCTTATTTGAAATCAAATAAATAAAAACTAATCTTTCAACTCAACAACTTTTATAACAAGATATAACATGTAGACCTAGACCTTGCCTTGCCTTGACATGTGTAGCCTTGCTTAGTCTTGTCATGTCTTTCCTTGGCTTGACTTTCCTTGCCTTACATTGCCATACCTAGACCTAGACCTATACCTAGACATTTCCTTGTCATGCCTTGTCTTTCCATGGTCTAGGTCATGGTCTATGTCATGGTCTAGGTCATGGTAATGGTGTAGGTCTAGGTCTTGGTCTAGGTCTAGGTCATGGTTTAGTTATAGGTCTAGGTCTATGCCATGGCCATGGTTTAGGTCTAGGTATATTGCCAACATGTCCCTGAATGGATTGAGGAGGTGAGTTGCAACTCGTGATAAAACTCTAATTGGGTCTCGGATGGACGAACCGTCAATTGCATTGGATCCAAGGAACCAAGTTTCATCTAGTGGGGCCATTCTGCTGTCATTCTGTTACACATAAAAGTGTTTGTTGGAGGATCATCGAGACTAAGGTTTTGTTGAATGAGGCATAGTGCAATTTTTGAACAAGAGGTCGATTTTCAAAAACAATGTGTTGGGTGATTGTGGGTAGTGTAGTTGCATGGGCCTTGGCCAAACAGATGTGTGGGAGCTTATGGAACTTTGTTATGCTGCACGGTTTGGATTTTATGCTCCCAAACCAAATTGCCAACATGTCCCTGAATGGCTTGAGGAGACGAGTTGCAACTCACAATAAAAATCTAATCGGGTCTCAGATGGATGAACCGTCAATTGAATTGGATATAGGGCACTGGGTTTTATCTAGTGGGGCCCCTATATTGTCATTTCATTACCCGTTTGGAGGATCATTGGGACTAGGGTTTTTATCAATGAGGCATAGTGCAATTTTTGAACAAGAGGTTGATTTTCAAGAACATTGTGTCAGGTGATTGTGGGTAGCATGGTCGCATGGTCCTTGGATAAATATACATGTGGCAGCTTACGAAACTCCATTTTGCTGCTCGGTTTTGATTTTATGCACCCAGACCAAATTGCCAACATGTCCTTGAATGGATTGAGGAGGTGAGTTACAACTCATGATAAAACTCTAATTGGGACTCATATGGACGAACTGTCGATTGCATTGAATCTGGGGAACCATGTTTCAACTAGTAGGGCCCCTCTACTATCATATTGTTGCCTAGAAAAGCATTTTTTGGAGAAAACTAGGGTTTTCCTCAATGAGACATAGTGCAATTTTTGAATAAGAGGTTGATTTTCAAGAACATTGTGCCAGGCAATTGTGGGTAGTGTGGTCACATGGGACTTGGCCAAACAGACGTGTGAGAGATTACGAAACTCAATTATGTTGATCGATTTGGATTTTATCCCCCTGGACCAAATTATCAACATGTCCCTAAATGGCTTGAAGAGGCAAGTTGCAACTCACAATAAAAATCTAGTCAGGTCTCAGATGGACGAACCGTTAGTTGCATTGGATCTGGGGAACCAGGTTTCAAATAGTGGGACCCCTTCGCTATCATTATGTTCCCTAGAAAAGTGTTTGTTGGAGGATCATCGAGACTAGGGTTTTTCTCAATTAGGCATAGTGTAATTTCTAAACAAGAGGTCAATTTTCAAGAACAATGTGCCAGGAAATTGTGGGTAGTGTTGTTGCATGGGTCTTGGCCAAAAAGACATGTGGGAGCTTATGGAACTTTGTTATGTTACTCAGTTTGGATTTTATGCCCCCTCAACAAATTATCAACATGTCCCTGAATGGCTTGAGGAGGCGAGTTACAACTCACGATAAAACTCTAACCGTGTCTCGGATGGATTAACCATCTAATGGGGCCCCTACATTATCATTATGTTGCCTGGAAAAGTGTTTTTTGGAGGATCGTTGGGACTAGGGTTTTTATCAATGAGACAGAGCGTAATTTCTGAACAAGAGGTCAATTTTCAATAACATTGTGACATGTAATTATGGGTAGTGTGGTCGCATGGGCCTTGGCCAAACAAATGTGTGGGAGCTTATGGAACTCCGTTATGTTGCTTGGTTTGGATTTTATGCCCCCTGACCAAATTGCCAACATGTCCATGAATGGATTGAGGAGGTGAGTTGCAACTCGTGATAAAACTCTAATTGAGACTCAGATGGATGAATCGTTAGTTGAATTGGATCCGAGGCACCGAGTTTTAGCTAGTGGGTCCCCTCTGCTATCATTTTGTTGCCCATAAAATAATTTGTTGTAGGATCTTTGGAACTAGGGCTTTTCTCAATGAGGCATAGTGTTGTTTTTGAACAAGAGTTTGATTTTCAAGAACAATGTGTCGGGAAATTGTGGGTAGTGTGGTTGTGTGAACCTTGGATAAACAAACATGCATGAGCTTATAGAACTTTGTTCTGCTACTCGGTTTGGATTTTATGCCCCTGGACCGAATTTTCAACATGTCCCTAAATGGCTCGAGGAGGCGATTTGCAACTAGCGATAAAAATCTAATTGTGCCTCAGATGGACGAACCGTTGGCTGAATTGGATCCAGGGCACTAGGTTTCATCTATTGGGGCCCCTCCGCTGTCATTTTGCTACCTAGAAAAGAGTTTGTTGGATGATCATTGGGACTAGGGTTTTGCTCAATGAGGCATAATGCAATTTCTGAACAAGTGGTCGATTTTCAAGAACATTGTGTCGAGCAATTTTGGGTAGTGTGGTCGCATGGGCCTTGGACAAAAAGACATGCAAGAGCTTACATAACTCTGTTATGCTTCTCGGTTTGGATTTTATGCCCCCGGACCAAATTGCTAACACGTTCTTGATTGGCTTGAGGAGGAAAGTTGCAACTCGTGATAAAACTCTAACCGATACTTGGATGGAAGAATCATCGGTTGCATTAGATCTGAGGCATCGGGTTTCAACTACTGGGGCCCCTCTATTATCATTATGTTTCCCCAAAAAGGTTTTGTTGAGGATCTCCAAAACTAGGTTTTTACTCAATGAGGCATAGTGCAATTTCTGAACAAGAGGTCGATTTTCAAGAACACTGTGTCGAGTGATTTTTGGTGGTGTGGTCACATGGGCCTTGGCTAAAAAGACATGCGGGAGCTTATAGAACTTTTTTATGCTTCTCGGTTTGGATTTTATGCCCCCAGAACAAATTTCCAACATGTCCTTGAATGACTTGAGGAGGCGATATGAAACTCGCGATAAAACTCAAACCGTGACTCAGATGGATGAACAGTCGATTGCATTGGATCTGGGGCATCGGGTTTCAGTTACTGGGGCCCCTACATTTTCATTTTGTTTCCCGAAAAAGTGTTTGTTGGAGGATCACCAGAACTAGGGTTTTTCTCAGTGCTTATTACATATGTTTGACAATTTAACACCTTGTAAATAGACATGGAATGGAATGGAAAGACATGGCATGGAAAGGCATGGCATGGCAAGGCATGGCATGGAAATACAAGGAAAGACATTGCATGTCATGGGATGGAAAGGTAAGGCATGACATGGCATGACATGGAAAGGTAAGGCAAGGCATGGAAAAGCACGGCATGACATGGCATGGAATGGAAAGGCAAGGCATGGCATGGCATGGGAAGGCAAGGCATGACATGTCAATTCAAGGCATGGAATGGCATGGCAAGGCAGGGCATGACATGGCATTGCAAGTCAATGCAAGGCATGACATGGCATTGCAAGGCAAGGCATGGCATGGCATAGAAGGGCAGGGCAAGGAAAGGCATGGAATGGAAGGGAAAGGAAAGGAAAGGAAAGGCAAGGCAATGCAAGGAAAGGCATGGAAAGGCAAGGCGTGGCATGGCATGGAAAGGCAAGGCAATGCAAGGAATGGCATGGTATGGCATGGCATGACAAGGCATGGCATGGCAAGGCAAGGCATGGGATGGAATGGCATGGCAAGGAAAGGCAATGTTAGGAACCAAACAACAATATAGCATAGAAAAACCTCAGTAAAAGTACTCAACGCCTTGAAAAAGATATAATTTCAGATAATAAGCCTCTTCGAGGGGGCAACCTCCTTTTACCCCACTTAAATGTTCAAGTACAAGATGATTCAAAATGAAAAT
>JZKD02S2259158.1:252049-263382 GCA_000966675.3 Picea glauca
ATAAGCTGCCACCATTCTAGCGAGTCTTTCACTCTGTATTTTTACAGTCTCTGTACATTTCTTTCATTAATAGAAATCGTGTATTACTGTATCTCTGTGTTTATGGTTGCATCTAATATATTTCTGTTATATTATTGAATATATGCGATATCTCTATGCATTTCTTTATTATATCTCCGATCTCATTTCGTGCCGAAAATAATCTGGATCAGTGGTATCAGAGCAAGCTGTTCTTGGTCATTTTTTTTAGTGCATGTCCCCGACGAGGTCTGAGTATAGCAAGTTGGGTCTCGATCTTGACTCCCTTGAGGACAATCGCTCTCGCAGACCCAAGAAACCCTCAATGGCGGAAGAAAAGAAAAATGACGAAGTAGACGATCCTATCAGTCTGTTGTTTGAGAAAGCTCTCACGCGACAGAGGGTGAAATGACGGAGAATTTTTCCCACATCCTTCAATGCCTGCCGATAGCAATAGGCGCATCTTCATCAAGTGGCCACTTTGGAGGCACCTTGCCTTTCAAGGTACAAGTTAATTTTGATATTCCTGTATTTGAAGGACAGATAGATGCATAAGCCCTAGACAAATGGTTAAATCTGCTAGAAGGTTATTTTTCTATTCACAAATTTTCCGACAAAGAAAAGATCACCTTCACACTCCTTAAATCTCTCCCCCATGTCAAACATTGGTGGGAAACTTATTGGGAGTAGAGTTCCACAGAGGAGTCTGAAATATATGGGGCCGATCCCACTTGGGGATTTTTTGTGGATGCGGTAAAGGAACAATATTACCCTATTGGCAACTATGAGGACCAGTACATGAGATGGACCACACTACGGCAAGAGAGGGGCCAAGCAATTACAGAGTTCACCAATACCTTCCATACCTTGCGCACCAAGCTAGGTATCAAAGACTTCGAATGACATTTGGTTCTGAAATACCGTGGGGCTCTACACAAATACATCCAAATTGAAATGGATTTTCTGGACATCTCATCATTCAGTGCTACCTATCGATATGCTGTTAAAATCGAGCAACATTTAAGCACCAGAACAAATGATATTTTGGTTCTGCAAATCTGCAACAACCAAATTATGACAAAGACATCCCTAACAAACAGTCTCCTGAAAACCAGTCCAAGCCACATGAAAAGAAGGGTCACGGGAAGACAAATAAGGACACCAGAAAATGGTGCGATTTCCACAAAAGCCTCTGGGAAAACACCGATGAATGTCGCTCAAAATAGTCATTGGTGGCCGAGATCAAAGACAAGGAGCTGAATCCTGATTCAGAATCTGATTCTGAAAATATTGGTAAAGGACAGATCATTGACGCAGACCCCACTGTTATTGTTGTGACCGTAACAATTCAACCAGAAGAACCAACAGATCCTGAAGAGGGGGAGCACCTTTTTCATTCATAGATGTGGGTGAAGGGGACCGCACTGCATTTTATTGTTGATAGCAGAAGGCAGAAGAACCTCATCTCAACAGAGGTCGTCAAATAGTTGGGATTGTCGACAACACCACACCCGCAACCATACAACATCGGGTGGCTTCGCCAAGAACAAGATCTCCGTGTCAGCTAGCAATGTCGATTGTCATATGGAATCCAACCCTTCAAGGATGAGGTATTATGTGATGTTTCCCCACTAGATGTCTGTGATGTTCTCTTGGGCCAACCATATATGTGGAAGCGCCATGCTGTTTATGAGTCTCGACCCCTCAGTGTCATTGTTTCTCTGGGGGGTCATCTCTACAGAATACCAGAGGTATTTCCGACTACTGTTCCACCTAAAAAGTGCCGCAAGGTAGTATCTCATACTGCAAAATTCAGCTTCTTCACAATCTATTCAAAAGGGGAACAGAAGGACACTGCAACCACTACAGCTTCGCCCCAAGCACCTTATATCCAACAGAAGCAGGTCGACAAGGTTGCAACAAAGTGAAAAGATTCCTTTTGCACACTGTCCTCTCATGTATCCCGACTTGTTGAACAACCTCAGCCTCAACAGGTTTGTGACAGACTTCCACAAACTGAGTAGCGTGACATCTCCAACAAGGCAAGCAACTCACCAAGATGCAGATTCAACAAACACTTTTCCCTCTCCCCCGGGAACTCAATGCAATGGAGACCATTGCTTCCTACAGAGGGAGGATTGATCCAGGTGGATATCGGTGGCCACCCACCTTTTTCGACTGGCTCAAAACAATTTTCTGGCAAATTTGGCAATTTACTATTTTTAGCAGTTTTTAACTTTCGGGGCCATTTTGAGGGCCCAAATGAAGTTTTTTTGAGATCGAGTTTCTCAATCATAGCCAAAGGAATTGAGCCCCCAAAATGAGTCTCCTCTACGATACCTTTCCAACGAGCTATCATACGCCTAAAATAGGGATCGTATGCAAAAGTTACGACCCTAGGAAGTTAATGTACTAACTTACCCAAATGGGGCCCACATGACTTTTGGTGCTTCATCTCCTAGGGTTAGGTTTTTGGATGTCTAGAGTTTTTGGCATTCTTGCTTATTGTAAAAAGGCCTTCAGAGCCTCATAGTAATCATCTTCTTGCGAATGCGAGTAGCCGTCACATCTCTTCTAAGAGATAAGATGCCACCATTCTAGCGAGTCTTTCACTCTGTATTTTTACAGTCTCTATACATTTCTTTCATTAATAGAAATCGTGTATTATTGTATCTCTGTGTTTATGGTTGCATTTCTAATATATTTATGTTATATTATTGAATATCTGCGATATCTTTGTGCATTTCTTTATTATATCTCCGATCTCATTTCGTGCCGAAAATAATCCGGATCAATGTGTGTGTTCTTTTGAATTCAATTTTTTTTGGGTGGGATTGACAACTTTGGCATACATGTATGCTGACTTGGTTTCCTTGGATTTAGGTTTGGGATAACAAACCTAGTGGTTCGGTCTACAAATTGATAAAAACCTCCATTTTTGTGAATACCTCTCTATATCTTTGTTTTTGACGTTATTTTTTATTGGCTACACAACTCAGTTGTTGACGAAACTATAAACATAGATAGAGTTGGCTATGCAGATTCCAAATATATAGTTTTTTTTTTAAATGAATAATGTTTACTAGTTTTAATCTATTTTTGTCTTCACATATATCAAAATACTAGAATACATACCTCACTTATTCCTAGTATAACTTTTTGTCGGCTTAACCATTTTTAAAATAAGTTATATGTCGCACTAGAGGAGACTGATATCTATGATCTAAAAAAGATAAATTATTTTGATCATGTTAAGACCCTCTTAGCCTCCATGAACAAAAGGCGTTGTAATTTCAAGGATATATTGACTTTCATAATTTTAAAAACATATATAAAATTAATATTATAAATTTCCAAAAAATACACAACACTAGAAAAACGAGTTCTCTACAATTATACAAATTTTTGGAATGAAATTTCATCGTTAAGGTACTCAACACCTGCACAAACAAAAACATATACCTTATATTTTGTTGGAAAAATAACATAGCACTTTTAGAAAAAACTCAAATTTCACATAGTTATTCACAATTTCTATGAATAAAAATTGTATACTGGGAAAGATAATTCAATTTCCTACGTTTCATATTCTTACACCATATTCAACTTCATTGTAAAAGTGTCTTGAATAATCCCTCCAAGTTAAAAAAATTGATGTTTTTCCATGTTTGCATTGCCACAAATGCATCATGAGAGACCATCATTAGCTTGCACATACCCCTCTATTGTGAATTATCTATTACAATGAGGAAATGGGTAAAATATATTGCTAAAGTCAATCTCTAGGATGCCTAGATTGTATGAATGCTCGGTTTCTATGTGTAAATAATTTATTGGTGTTTTCCTTTCATATAAGAGGAATTGCATTGTTGCTAAATATGTTAGTACAATTGCGTAAAAGAATTATGTGGTGTTTGCCTATTTTTAATGATATCTATCTATATTATCTTGTATTACTATCTTGGTGTAGTTGGCATATTGCATGAGAAGGCATGTGTGAATGGAAGTAAAAGTTGAATTCTGCAAGTAATATAAGTTTGCATGTGAATAGTGTTTGATGTGCATAATTTCCGTCATATTATGTATTAATAGCGCATTTATTTTCCTTCCTAAGCCAAATTGTGCATTACTAGTAAATATGGTGGTGATGGAAGGAACAAATTTAACAAAAAAATATTTTTATAGGGATGGAAGAAAAATATTTGATAACGATTATTAACCTTACACTAATTGTATATGAGAAAACATGTTTAGAGAATACTATGTAAAGCAAACACATTTTTGTATAAAAATGAAATAATTTTATGATGAACACATTGGAAGTAACCTAACATAAATACCAGGGTTTGGAAAAAAAAGAAAGAGAAATGAAAGAACCAATGCCAATCCCATGATGGATGATTGCGATGTCATGCAAGATACAAGCACCATAACGATGATGAAAGTCCAAGGTGAGTTACTCCACATGAACCCATTATCATAATAATGGTCTTCCTAAGAAGTATTCATTGCAATAGACATGAGAACATTTGCACCCACAACATTTACAACTCTACAACTCCCAATTAGGGATACCAATGCTCTATATGAATCTTTGGTTTCCCTTCTTCATAGCCACCTAAATTCCTTAACCCAAAATAACCAATCTTAACAAGTGCCATCAAATTGTGTAAAATGAACAAAATTAGAGATGTGAGATTTCGATAAATCTTTCACTTCAATGTCATAATAAGCAACAATCCATATGGAGCAAATTATTTTTGGCACTCATAAGCATAAAAATTTCAAACTACCTGTAATAAAAACACACTTGTGAGAAATATGAGCCCTTTCAACTTTTCATGGAAAAATATTAAGTACACCAAGATCCATGAAAATGAACATCGTGTGACCGTGCATTTAACTTTGGATCAATATGAGTTCATAATGGGTAGATTCACACCACCACCAACAATAGCTTGCAAGCCACAATTACTTTAAACCTTTTCATAGATGTTTTGAACTTCATTCCTGACTTTTGTGTCAATTTAGTGGTGACAATGGCACAATATGGAGCATGGATAGAGATAGTGGTTTTATGTTCGTTATAGAGAGTATAACAGTGTTGTAGAGAGCTTAATGTACGCTACTTACTTTTAATTGTGATCTACATTAATTACTTTTAACTTAAAACGATGTTGGTATGTGAAGAATTTTATTATCTACATTACATTTACTTCACTCTAAATTAAATGATATTGTTTTTTGAGATATTTTTTAAATTAAAATTAAATAGAAAATAAATCTTAATTCATCAACGTTTAGTTTTAAATTAAAATTATAAGAGTATTGTTTTATGAGTTTTTATTTATTTATTTCACATAATACATTTTTCGAGAAACTCATTAGGTATTTCTTTTTATTTTAAGGATAGTATTTATGGTAAAATTGATTTTTCATGATTGAAGACTAGATCAATGAACAATTAACCCATGAAAAAAGCAAGTATGCCAAAAATATCACAAAATTGGATTTGAACTTGTGTAAGAAATGATAACAACCTTCCTCTCAATCACTTAAACTACACCCCATTAACAATATTATTTTATGAACTATCATTTTAAATATTAAAATTAAAAAAGAAACTAAAACTTTGGCATTGCCTTGGTAGGGTCTTAATAACCAATGTTCCAATACCACTTTACCCTAACGTTTCTTTTAAATTTTCATGGGGAATAATTTATGAGTTCTACATTCACTTGGATTTCAACTATATTGTTTGTCCAATGTTATTTCATATGGTAATGACTTTCGTATTTTACTTAGATTTTTCTCCATACTTTCCACTAACCTCCTTACACATCAAACCAAACTAATAGCTCTGCCCAACTAAATTTAAGCTCTTTCCGATGTTATTGGGAAACTTTTAATAGTTGTTTTCAATTCTTTGTCTCATTAAGTTTATGCTTATTCATAACTAGTTGGTGCAATCATCACACAACATACTAATAAAAAAGAAACTTTCATCTATGTATTATAATCACTTATATTTATATGAGGAAGTGAAAGTGTTTCACTTTCATCATGCATTACCTTAAGGAAACAAATATAAAAAAACGCTTATATTTATATGCGGAAGTGAAAGTGTTTCACTTTCATTATGCATTACCTTAAGGAAAAAAATATCAAAAAATATTTTTTTTTTTATATTTTTTTCCTTAAGGTAATGCAAGTATTTTTTTTCATAAAATTAACATATATCTATTTTATTTTCAGATATAATAAGTATGAAAAAGGATAAAAAAATAAATTAAGACTTGAATTTTTCTCAGGGTAAGATAGATTTATCTTTCACATTGGTGGCCTAAGAAATGTAGTTAGTGTCAGAAGATAGAGCCTCACCACTTGATTGAAACAAAGGACAATTCAGGGTCAATTGTTGCTATGTAATATGTAGATAATGCTAGAGATATGCATTAATTTCTACTTAAAATATAATTAATGATTTACCACTACTCGTTACTTTAGGGTGATATAATAGATGATATTTGAGTAGATATCGAAAGCAAATGACTAGGATGACAATATTAAGTTTGGATATTAAACTTCTAAACTCTTTTGTTATTTGTCCAAGTATATCTAAATATTATACTGATCTGGGATATTTTCATCGAGTGACTTATAAAGAATTGCATTAAATGAGCATAAATTAAAGTGCACCATTAAAGAAGGAAAAACTCAAAAACGAAGAGACATAAGCATCAAATCTGAACACAAAAACTTGATAACGGAGTTAGTCCCTAGTGGACTACGTCTTTGGGTCCTGCTCTCAAATGGGTAGGCTTTTTCATTAACTCAAAAAAATAATTTGGCAAAATACATAAGTATACCTCATTCTGAAATCAAGCTGCAAAAGTATTGCTTAGATCAGAAAATAGACAACACCACTGAATTCGTGGCGTCGAATTACCCAAAAATGATTGTCTCCATGTCTCGATCTGACTCTGGCACTCTCAGGCCCAAGAAGAATTGTGTCTCGATTTTCGTTCCCTCCAACCTGCAATAAATGTTGAGTACTCTGTCTCGAACTGCATGCCCGACCGTACCCACGCGCCCCTCCTCCTTAGCATAGGGCGGAAGCACTTTTTAAATAATTAAAGGGGCGTTGTTTACAACGTGGGGCTATTGGCCCATTCGTTATGGCACATATATTAAGGGCGCATTGATAAGGAGGAGGTCCTGGGGTCAAGCCTGCGGGCCTCCCCTTTTGGCTTGACTGTTGTAATATCTATACCTATACCTATATCTATCTATCTATCTATCTATCTATCTATCTATATATATATGTCATGTCAATTCCGCTAACTTTGGTGAAGATTCTAGCCAGTGGTCGGTTACCAGATTTGGCGGGGTCTCGCTAGATTCGGTGAACCCAACGAATCTTTAATTTTTTTGAAATTTCGATCACGGGTTGTCATTGGGCATTTTCCCACTGCCACGTGGCAACCACCTATTGGACCATGCCAACCATTGTATCGTCAGCCTGCCACATCATGATACAGATGCTACTTGAGCTGCCAACTCATCCTGCCACATCACTTCCATGTCACTGTACGGATTGTACGAATTGCCACGTGGAAAAATCTTATTGGTCCATGGAATGGCCCAGAAATCCCAAATATGGGTGACACGTGGAAACCTCTAGTGCTTCCACGCCACCATTCTAACATCAAAATGACATGTGTCACTTCCTTCTCATGCCACATATGTTGTACATATGTTGACATCATCCATACTGATGCTAATTTCAGCAGTACAGATACTAACTCATCCCCCTACTGACTAGGTTAGGTTGACCAAACTTTGATTGTGAATATCTTTCAATCTGTAACTCCATTTGATGAGTCGTTTGCGTCGTTGGAAAGCTTGTGACATGCTCTTCATGATGATGTCATTTTCACTGAGTTTTGAGAACTTTGAATGTTTTCCCTTTCTCTGTCTGTTGAGGCCATTTCGAGGGTCCTAATTTGCTTCTACGAGTTCTGAGTTGTTCTTAGTCTTCTCTGGATCCTTTTTGGATCACGCCTTCCCATTGAGAGATTTTTGGACCACCAAAATATTTCATCAATCAACAGATAAGTGAGGGAAAAGTTCCCTCACCTTGTCCTTCTCAATCCACTTTGCCTTACTTGGATGTGTGCCTTTAAGCCTACTCGAAGATAATCAACATCATCCCTACATGAAGTCCTCATCCTTCTTTCCAGGATGATATATTCCTTTAACTCATCCAAGTATCCAGGAGAAAACTCATCAACTAAAGGTATTGAAACTTCCTCATCCTGATCCATGATCATGGGAGTCTCAAAAAGTTTCAAGTTCTCTACATTCACAACTGAGTAAATATTCATATAAGGTGGAAGATCCAGACGAAAAGAATTGGTACCACTTCTCTCCAATATAGTGAAGGGTCCATAAGGAATGGGATTAAGTTTCTTGCCTTCACCCTTCAATATCTCCTTGTTGATGTGAAGCCATACCCAGTCTCCAACCTAGAATTGATGATCAACCTTGCGCTTGTCATGTCGAGCTTTATACTGTGCTTGACTTGTCTCCAACTATTCCCTGACTTCTTGGTGCACCTGTTGGATCCTCTGGATGAACTTGCAGGCTCTGTCCTCTTTCTTGTCTTCGTTTGAATGGACATCTCTCCCATACATCAAGTCTAAAGGAACTTTATGTAGGTACCCAAAACATGTCTCAAAAGGCGAACAATGAGTGGAAGAATGTAAGGCTCGGTTGTAAGCATGTTGTACATAGGGTATTTGTTCATCCCATAACTTGGGATGCTTGCTGCAGTAGCCTCGAAGAAAAAGTACCACTATTCAATTTACAACCTCTATCTGTTCATCGGTCTATGGATGGAAAACAATGCTCCTCTTCAATTTGGTGTCCATCATTCTCCACAAGCTTGTCCAAAAGTCCCCAAGGAATCAAGTATCTCAATTCGAGATAATGGATGTGGGTAATCCAAAGTGAACCCAAACATACTGAAAGAAGAGATTATCATTCTACACAACATTGATCTACTCTTTAAATGGCATCAAGATACACATATTTTTGAAACTATCCACTACAACATACAAATAGTCATGACCGTCTTTTGACATTGGTAAACCCCCTACAAAATCCATGGAGATACTTTCCCATGGATGGGATGGAATAGGTAGTGGTGAGTATAGCCCCAGTGTTCTATTAGTGGGCTTACAAGTAGAACACATCACACACCCCTTTACATATTTAGTTACAATTGCTTTCATTTGAGGCCAGTGACAAAACCTATGCAAATGAGCCATAGTTTTTCCTACCCCAAAATGCCTAGACACAAGAGAAGTGTGAGCTTCTCGTATTACATGGACTTGTTCACTTGTAGGAATGCATAGCTTTCCAAGATGGTAGAGTGTTTTTCCCTGTAGACAACACTTCTCTACCTGTGCACCATGGGTTAGCTTCTCATATACTTCTTTAAAATATTCATCAATGGCATATTGTTCCACATAGCTATCATGAGTGATCCGGGATATTTTCATCGTGACGTATAAAGAATTGCATTAAATGAGAATAAATTAAAGTGCACCATTAAAGAAAGGGAAACTCAAAAATGAAGAGACATAAGCATCAGATCGGAACACAAAAAATTGATAAAGGAGTTCGTCCCTGGTGGACTACGTCTTCGGGTCCTGCTCTCAAATGTCTAGGCTCTTTCATTAACTAAGCAAAATAATTTGACAAAATACATAAGTATACCTCATTCTAGAATCAAGCTGCAGAAATAATGCTCAGATTAGAAAACAGACATCAGCACTAATTTTGTGGCATTGAATTACCCAAAAACGATTGTCTCCACGCCTCGATCCGACTCTGGCTGATCTAGAATCGGATCCAGGAGCATGTCAGGGCTAAAAAAGGCTAAAAAATGAAAGTGCTCAGAATTCGACGAAACCAATGCCATTGCGTCTATCTCGTCTTCCTGATTCCATCCATATATTTACTTCCTCAAACGAACTCTGTATGCAAAAGTTATCACGTTCTGATCGAAAACCCAAACATGTAAAAAGTCAAAGGTCAAACTAGCAAAAAATCAATGTTGACGTCAGCATGACGTCACCAAAGACACCTCATCACTGCTGATGTGGAAGCTTCTGGAGAGGACATGTGGCAAAGATACAATGGGTCATGCAGCTGATGGTGGACCAACTGTCGATTGACACATGGCATGCAATAGGCAAATGGGGTGGTGCCATGTGGCCCAGGCGTGGGTTGCCATGTGGCACCCCGTCATTGGTTACTATGTTTAAAAAAATGTTATGTAGCTCATGGGGTTCGACCCTGCGACCTAATCATAGGGGCAAAGTCTTTGGGAAAGTCCCAACCACCAACGCGCCATTTGTGAAGCTTGTTTATATAAGCCAAACATAAACTATATAAAGTGATTATGTTGTAATATGGAACAGAAGGAGGGGGTCGGGGCTAAGCCCCAGCCCGTGGTTTATCATTGTAACACATGACCGGGGGGAAGCATGACACATGGAATAAACACCCGTTCACTAGGGAGCCTTCGGTTACATGGTATCCGCCCAAAATCCAAGGGCTTATCCACTTTTGATGTGCGTGGCTCTATCCATAGCCCATAGGTCCCGTGGAAAGTGCCCAAAGACCAGGGGTTGGAGCCTATTTCAGGCCAGCGCGCAACCAAAAGGGCTGGCGCTTGGCCATATGTGCTTACATGTGACCATAAAAGGGGGGTGCGCGCCTAGGGAAAGGGGGCTAGGTCCTATTATTAAACATACAATGGGTTTTTACCATATTATTATGGATTTTTATTTGATTTTTATGCCTGTAATAGTGGATTTGGGCCATTTTTGGGAGATATTGGGCATTTTTGGAGGCCAGATTTTGGGAGGAAGTTGGGGATGGATAACCAACTTCATATCTATAAAAACCGGGCCCGTTTGAGGCCAAGGGGGGACAGTCAGAGCAGATTTATGTTGAAGGGAAGCCAAGCCAAAGCCATTTTTATGCAGGGAAGCTGTTGAGGAGCAGACGCTTGCGGGCCATTTCTGGGAGCTTCGGTCATTCGTTTTGTGTGCCATTTCTTTTGCTGGGTTCTAGAGATCTGGAAGAACATGACCAGATTAGTCTTGTAGCCTAATGGCACTGCTGTGATGTACTTTTTGAGCTTTGAACAGAAATAAAGAAGCCTCCCCCACTGAGACAAAGGCCCAGAGATGTAGGCAATTTTGTGCCGAACTCCGTTATCACTTCTCTTGTTATGGTTT
>JZKD02S2259158.1:269250-281452 GCA_000966675.3 Picea glauca
AAACCCTACATCAAAATAGGAAAAATTGAATAGAAGGAAGATCCACCCATCAAAATGGGGAACCTCAAAAAGGTTCATGAAGAAGAAAGTCCCATAGAAAGAAAATAATGTTATTGTATTGGAGAAATACTTCTACTAACATTCAAGATTGTAAAAAAGTGTTTGACGGTTGTGAGGCCCATAATATCCTTGAATCTACAATGCATCATAAAGCTTCCACCTAAGACAAGATGTTGGTCAAAGAGTTGATTCCTACTTAGGTTGTGGGGAAGAATGGAAGTAGAGAGTAATAAACCTAGTGCAAGCCAATCTAGATGATATGCCTCTAAAAATTCATTGTTGTGGTCTAAACAACTTGCATAAGAAAAGAGCTATTCAGTGATGGTCCTCATATACAATGAGACCCTAGAGGGACTCATGTAGTAAGTCTCCGAAGAGATAGTAGAACTTTTTGTCCACTTTTCATCACATTTATGACATATGTCTTCCTTCTCCTCTATTTCATAATTATGGAAATTGTTATCATGAAGTTGATTTGGAGAAATATAATTGATTATTCTCTCTTATAGATTGAAGGATACTCCTTGTTGGTTTAAAAGTATTTTCTTGACCATCTTGGCCATGCTTCTTGTGGGAAAGTTGGTTTAGATTGATGGATAGCTGGTTGTTATTGATGTCAACCTTTGGAGAGTGATATTGTAGATTTATGTCAACCCTTGGAGAATTCTAGTAGTGAATTCAGTAAGCACAAAGGTATTGGTAAGGTACCTGAGTTTTTTTAAGGAATAAAGGCATGAATATCAATATATTTTCAGGTGAGACTTCTTTAGATGGATAGTACATGTCGTGTTGTTTTTGATGATATGTGGAACGCCAAATAACTCCTCACGGTTAAAACTTTATGACCTTGTGAAGTTGGAGAACCCTCATGATTTTTCTAGAATCCCTAGAAGGTCAAAGAAGTCAAAATTATTATAGAATCTCCTAGAAGAAGTTGACTAGTCAAATGGGTGAAACTAGGAGTTAATCATGGGTTAAGTGGTTTTATTAAGAAAATAATTAAAAATAAATTAGTTGTAACTAGAAGTGGACAACTTAATATTTGTGGGAAGTGGTTAAGTTAAGTGGACAAAGTGGCTAAGTGGACAAAGTGGACAAAGTGGTTAAGTGGATACTTAACCACTTAAGTGGACAAAGTGGCTAAGTGGATACTTCTAGAGGAAGCTACTTGGAGAGTATAAATAAGAGAGCAAGGGTATCCCATTAGCACCTATTGAAAATATTGAATATCTAAAAGTGACTGAGGTAACCAAAGGAGATCTAAGGCAAATTTCAGAGGGAAGGTGAAGTAAAGAAGGCCGAAAATTCAAGGGAGGATAAAGTCTTTGGATGATGCTTTCTAAGGTATGTTATTTACAAGTCATCTCACCATTTTCACCATAATTTTTTTTCTAGAATGACTCAAATAGATAAATATGGAGGAAATTGAGATGACATATCCAAGTAATTGTGATAAAATTTTATCTTATGGGTCGTTGTAGTTTGAGAGTTACACTTGTGTAAGATAAGGTTTGTGGCTAGTCCTGAAACTAGTCTAAAACAAGTGTTCCGAGTAAAAACGTCATAAATTATTCATATCAGATCCAAATTTAGTGAGACCAAATGCATTGGATAGAGTACAATATATAGTGTGTTTTATATCATTTTCAGATCCATAAAGAAAATATTCCGCGCATGGCATGCTCAATAATTTATCTCTCTAGAATAAGCTAGAATTCAACAAGGTTTTCCATTTTTTCTATAACTCCTTTTCTGGGAGGTTCCAAGCAGTGAAACATGGAGACATTGAAGAACATTGTCTAAAAAATTTATGCCTTTATTCATTATAGGTACAAATTTATGATTGTTTCAATTTAGGGTTGTTGACTAATCCAAAACTAGTCATGTGAGACTAAAGTAAAGTTTGATGAAAATGCTAGTCTCTTGTTGTTGAAATTAAGGAAGGTCTGTAGTTATGTGATCACATACACCAGGTTTGTTACAAAGTTATAGGTATGTTTATATTCATGTTTTGATGGTTACATTTGGTCATGACATGATACATTATTGAGGTTACATAACAATGAGGTTTGACACGTGGTTTTATGTAAGGGTTTATGGTATTTGGCTTATCGATTTGTGATGTATTGCTAGAGGACTCTTATTGGTTGTCTTGATGTATGTTTTGGTATATGGTTGAGGTATATGTTGAGTTCATGGATGAGACACTTATTTGATGAGTTGGCATATACATGAGGTGTATGGTATGGTGATGTTGGTACATCTGGATGAGGCATAGTTTGACTTGTTATTGATACATGATTTGTACATGCTTGGTACATTGTTAGAGACACTTGTTAGTAATATTGTTGGACATATTTGTAGTGATATTGGCACATGGTTTATGGTTGACGTGGCATAGATATTTTGGTATTGGTGATGGTTGTGAGTTTTTATGATGTGCATGGTTGATGCACTTGTGATGGTACAGGTTGTGGTAGTTGTTTATGTACATGATTGGTTGATGAGATTATTGTGACAGGTTATTGGAATAGTTGTTGGTTACAGGTTATTGGTATAGGTATTGCTACAGGTTGTTGGTACATGTATTGCTACAAGTTGTTGGTACAGGTTGCTTGGTACAGGTTGTTACAGTTTGATAGTGACCGAGTGACAGTGACAATGGTTGATTCAGTGACAGTTGCAGGTTGTCTACATTTGGCACTTATATTTCAAGGTGACAAGACAGGGCAAGGATAGGTGGTTGGAGACACCTTTCGGTTGGAGGAGGATAACCAAGGATTTGGAGCTTCCTTCAAGATTGGTCGTAAGAATTAGGGGGTTGGAGCCTCCTTTTGGTTGGAGCTAGAGAATTGGGTGGTTGTAGCCACCTTCCATTTGGAGCCAGAGAACACAAGGGGTTGGAGCCAAAGAATTGGAAGTTGGTGCTTCCTTGAATATAATTCTTAAAGACATATAATAAAATCATTGTGTGGTTTTCTCCCACATTGGGTTTCCATGTAAAATACCAGTGTACTGTGTATTGTGTGGATGTGTCTATTATTGTTTATTATGCACCGATGGATGTTAATATTATATGATGCCATAGCATATTAATGATGAACTAATGAACATTGTTGAATAAGTTAACGGAATATAAATTGTGGTTAAAAGTGTATAAATTGTTGATTATTGATTCACCCCCCTCTCAGTAATCCAACAATTGGTATCAGAGTAGGTTCCTTCAGGAAACAGTTTAACCACTGAAAGGAGATCATGGAATCTACTGAGAATGGAGTACCAATGTTTAATGGTCATAGTGGTCTAAAGTTTGAGATTTGGAGCACAAAAACATGAACCTTTTTAGGAGAACGGGGATATGATATTTGGAAATCAGTTGTGATAGGATATAATGATACAAAGAAATCAAAGATTGCAGCCAAGAAAGAATTGAAAAGGAACAAACAAATTGCAATGGATTTCATCTGGGAAGGCCTATATAATTCAGTTAAGGACAAGGTGGGTAAATGTTCATCAACTAAATAACTTTGGGATAAGTTACATTATATCTATTCTTCACCCATCATAGAATCAAAGAATGACAAAGAAGATGCAGGTACAGAACAGGAAGAAAGATGTTCATCGTGTCAAACAGATTAAGAAGAAGAAGAGTACATAATCAACAAAAGTATATTGTTTTGCTTTAATTGTGAAAAAATAGACATCTTGAAATTGAATGCCATGAAGGTAATGAGACAAAAAAACTGATTGAAATAGAAGACAATTATGAAGAAGAACTGATTAATGCTTTATATGAACTAAGGAAAGAAAGAGAAGAAAACAAGTCACTCAAAAAAGAATTGATGAAGCAAAAGGAAGGTGTTCACATTTTTGAAGAAGCCCAACAAGTCATCGAAAACTTAAGAACTCAGCTAGAAGAAGGCAGAAAGATCAAAGAAAATCTTGAAGATCAAAAGAAGTATTTGGATGCTAACATAGAAACACATAAGGAAGAAGAATAAATGAGAGAGAAGATACTGACAGATCATCTTAAGGAAAAAACTAACGATCTAAACCAGCTTGAGGCAGAGTTTGGTCAAGAAGATAAAAGACTTTAAGAAGAAATAATCACATTAAAAATCCAACTTGAAGAAGCGAAGAGAACAAAAGAAGTCATGAAGTCTCAGATGATGAAGAAAGAAGAAGAGGTTGAAAAGATTGAAGAAGTAGTTGTCACACTAAGAGTCAAAATCGTCAAGCTCAGCAAGAACATTGAAGAGTGTTGGCACAGGGGACGACCCAGAGTTCAACACTTCAACAATGCACCAACAAAACCCTAACTACTGGCCCTTTCGACAACACCTTCGAAGCAGATGAAGTCTCCCCCGAGGTAGAGGTAGGGGGGTTGCAGGAATCAAGTGTCTACAACCTAGTTGGGACACAGATCTGTGATCACAATGCTTTAACAAAGCACTTAGCAGTTAACATTCATTAGTCTTTAACCCTTATTCACATCGCAGGTAAAACCTTAGTTACAGAACAACATAGTATTCGACAAGATCTAACACATCTAAGCACTTAGCATATAGAAATAGATCAGATCTAGCATTCATTCCTATCACTAAGCATTAAACATTCATCTAGACTAAGAACTAAGCAAATAAATACACAACCAAATGAACAGTATAGCTCAAAGCACCATAACACAGGATATACTTGGTTCACCCCCAGCGTGGGGCTACGTCCACCAACTCTTCTTCTCTTTATTATCTTCTTTCAATGCATAGAGCCACAATACCAACTCCGCATAGGACATGAGATCTGTGCGCACCTCTCCAAATCCTCCTTCCCCTAGCTAGGTCACAACACAAAGCCTTCTTACACAGTCTTCACACAATATTCTTACAATCACTTGCACTTAGCTCTGCAAGTCTTAACACATAGTATGGATAAAGCCTCTAGCTCCACACTAAGCCGATTCTACTAGGTCTCATTTCTTTCATCGCCTATATATCTATTTATACGTTACAAAAGGGGCCTAAACATGGGTAAGACCCATGGGTCAACATCCCATACCCGTTACATAAACCCTAAACCCAAAAATCCCACAAAAGAGGGTGAGGTCTCGCAATCTCCGCTTCACTTGGCGCTTTGTCTTCGACCAGCCTGTCGAAGTCCCAAAAATGGTCAAACACAACCAAGGTTCCCCAAAACTTGGTCAAGGGAAAACAAATAGATAGAACCATCCACATCATCAGTTGAAGTACCAGAAGGAAAGAATGAAGAGAATCCAAAGACTTATGTAGAAGCCATCAAAGGTTCGATGAAGAAAGAAGAATACAAACCCCTAAGGAAGAACATTCTAGAAGTGAAAAAGACTCAAGAAGAAGACTACAGAAGAAGACCCTCCATTTTCAAGCCACAAAGAAGCTTCAATCATGATCATGATCAGTCAAGGCAGGAATTTAGAAGGACTACACCACAAACAAGATCATTCACTCCCAGGTATGTAAATTTATTTTATGGTCATTTTTTTTATTGTACTAACTTTGGACATAAGGTTGCAGATTGCATGTATTATGAAAGAAATGTTCAAGCAAGAAATGCTTATGTGGCCCCACATAATATTGAATGATACAAATGCCACAACTATGGTCATCTAGCCTGAAATTGTAGAAGTGAAGCAGTGCCATCCATGAAGAAAGAAATAAAGATTAGATACACCAAGATTTGGAAAAGAAAAGAACAAGAAGAAGAGCAGGTAAAGAAAGTCTAGGTCCCAAAGATCGCAAGATTAGAAATAGCACGAAATAAAGACAAATATATAAATAAAAAAGAATATGTCAGATACAGAAAGGTTTGGAAAGGAAATGAAAGAAAATAAGGACAAAGGAATAAAGAATAGGTCCAAGAGATTGTACTTTCAGGAATTGTAGTGCAAGATGAATCCAAAGACACAAAGAAAGAAGTCAGAGTTTAGAGAGATGTTGAGTCTACCGATGAAGATGATGATGAATCTGCATCTAAGCGGGTCTTGTTCTGAGCCATCCAACTTAGAGACTCCTAGGTAATGAAAATATTATACAAGGGGATTCAGTGCAATAGCTGGTACATATTAGAGAACCATCTTCGAGCAGCTTGCAGAGTTCGAGTAGGCAGATTCAGAGCAGTCAATTAGCATAAGTACAGTGACAGATGGGTTAGCATTGTGGACACTTGTGCATCATAGGCATGGACAATATGAACAAATATGGATTAGTAGGTCTAGACAGATACATGTTAGTGGATGAGAGATTGGGTTCATATATTGGTTCATAGAGTGGTTCAGATAATGTTGGATGACTACTTGAATGCTTAAAATATTGAATGATTTATTTTTGAATGCTTTACATATATGTCATTTGATTACTCAAGGAAGCACCAATGGACAATAACACCAAAAGGCAGAAGGCACAGGAAAACCTATACTGTTCTACACGACATCTTGTAGAGAAGTTAAAGGGAGAGATTCTTCAAATGCATGGAGATAGAGTTAGATGTTTGGAGAGAGCACAGAGGCATGATTCTAGGGGAGAGATGGTCACAGGAGGAGCATGAGTGATATGAATTCATTATTACATCAGAGTGATACTCTTTTTCAAAAGAGAAGATATTATTCAGATGAAGTGAGAGAGAGTAATTAGAGGATAAGAAACACAGAGAAAGATCAAAGGCATTTAGACAAGGGGAGTAGCCCCAACGAGAGTTCATTTAGGGGGAGAATCCCTAAAGGTTTAAGGGAGATACCCTTTGCCATTGATGTCAAAGGGGAGAGATAGAAACATTGATGATGAGAGATTCCAGTGTTTCCATGACTAAGTGTTTCCATAAATTTTGGTGTTGCCATTAATGCCAAAGGGGGAGACTATGGGACAACTGGTTTAGATTGATGGATAGTTGGTTGTCATTGATGTCAAGCTTTGGAGAGTGATATTGTAGATTGATTTCAACCCTTGGAGAAGCTTGGTAGTGAATTTAGGTAGCATAAAGGTATTGGTAAGGGACTCGAGTTTGATTAAGGAATAAAGGCATGAAGATCATTATATTTGCAGGTTAGACTTCTTTACATGGATAATACATGTTGTGTCATTTCTGATGATATGTGGAATGCCACATAACTCTTCATGGTTAGAAAGTTATGGCCTTGTGGAGTTGGAGAACCCTCATGAGTTTTCTAGAAGCCCTAGAAGGTCAAAGAAGTCAAAATTATTCTAGAATCTCCTAGAAGAAGTTGGCTAGTCAAATGGGTGAAACTAGGAGTTAATCAAGGGTTAAGTGGTTGTATTAAGAAACTAATTAAAAATAAATTAGCTGCAACTAGAAGTGGAGAACTTACTATTTGTGGGAAGTGGTTAAGTTAAGTGGAAAAAATTTCTAAGCGGACAAAGTGGAAAAAGTGGTTAAGTGGATAAAGTGGCTAAGTGGACAAAGTGGTTAAGTGGATACTTAACCATTTAAGTGGACACAGTAGCTAAGTGGACAAAGTGGTTAAGTGGATACTTCTAGAGGAAGCTACTTGGAGAGTATATAAAGAGAGAAAGGGTATCCCATTAGAACCTATTGAGCATATTGAATATCTACAACTGACTAAGGTAACCAAAGGAGATTTAAGGCTAATTTCATAGGGAAGGTGAAATAAAGAAGGCTGAAAATTAAAGGGAGGATAAAGTATTTTGATGATGCTTTCTAAGGTATGTTATTTACAGGTCATCTCATCATTTTTGCAATACAGTTTTTTCTAGAATGATTCAGATATCGAAATATGTAGGAAGTTGAGACAACATATCCAAGTAATTGTGATAAAAATTTCAGCTTATGGTTCGTTGTAGTTTGGGAATTACACTCTGTGGAAGATAAGGTTTGTGGCTAGTCCCAAAACTAGTCTAAAACAGGTGTTCCAAGTAAAAACGTCATAAATTATTCATATAAGATCCAAATTTAGTGAGACCAAATGCATTGGATAGAGTACAGTATTTAATATGTTTTTTTATCATTTTCAGATCCATATAGTAAAGAATATGTGTGTGGCATACTCACCAATTTATCTCTCTAGAATAAGCCATAATTCAGCGAGGTCTGTCATTTTTGCTATAACTCCTTTTCTGGGAGGTTCCAAGAAGTGAAACCTAGAGGAATTGTAGACAAGACACTGAAGAGCATTGTGTACCATTTTCAGACCTTATTTATTACAGGTACATAGTTATGATTGTTGCAAGTTAGGTTTGTTGACTAATCCAAAATTAGTCATGTGAGACTAAAGTAAAGTTTGATGAAAATGCTAGTCTCTTTTTGTTGAAGTTAAGGAAGGTCTGTAGGTATGTGATCACATACACTAGGTCTGTTACAGAGTTACAAGTATTTTTATATTCATGTTTTTATGGTTACAGTTGGTCATGACATGGTACATGCTTGAGGCTACATAACAATGAGGTTTGACACATGGTTTTATGTAAGTGTTTATGGTATTTGGCCTATGGATTTGTGATGTATTGCTAGAGGACTCTTATCGGTTGTCTTGATGTATGTTTTGGTATATGGTTGAGGTATATGTGGAGTTCATGGATGAGAGACTTAGTTGATGAGTTGGCATATACATGAGGTGTATGGTATGGTGATGTTGGTACATCTTGATGAGGCATAGTTTGACTTGTTATTGATACATGATTTGTACATGCTTGGTACATTGTTAGAGGCACTTATTGGTAAACTTTTTGGACATATTTGTAGTGATATTGGCACATGTTTTATGGTTGACGTGGCATAGAGATCTTGGTATTGTTGATGGTTTTGAGGTTTTATGATGTGCATGGTTGATGCACTTGTGATGGTACAGGTTGTGCTAATTGTTGATGTACATGATTGGTTGATGAGATTATTGTGACAGGTTATTGGCATAGGTTGTTGGTTATGAGTTGTTGGTACAGGTATTGCTACAGGTTGTTGGTTACAAGTTGTTGGTACAGGTATTGCTACAGTTTATTGGTACAGTTTGTTACAGGTTGACAATGACAAAGTGACAATGACAGTGGTTGATTCAGTGATAATGAAATGTTTTCTACATTTGGCAATTATATTTCAGGGTGGCAGGACTAATTTGTATTTTATGATCAGAATGAAATGAATACAGATTATTAAAATATGCTTAACACAGAATAACAAAGATACAATAAAACTGGTTTTCTATTCAATAAGGAAATAAGCTGAAACTGTAAAATGCAGCGGAAAACAAGCTTGTTGGAATGGTGGCGGCTTATCTTTGAGAAGAGATGTGACAACTGCACTCATTCGTAATAAGATAATTACAATGAGGCTCTGAAGGCCTTTTTACAATAAACATGAATGTCAAAAACCCTAGACATCCAAAAACCTAATCCTAGGAGATGAAGCGTCAAAATTCATGTGGGCCTCGTTTGAGTAAGTTAGTACATCAACTTCTCGGGGTCGTAAATTTTGCATACGATCTTTGTTTTAGGCGCACGATATTCTATTGGAAAGGTCTATTCGAGGTCATTTCTGACTTTGGCAAGCCCTAAAAATGTTGTTTAGGGCCTCAAAACGGCCTCACAAGTCAGGGACCCGAAATCTAGGAAAAAAAACTGCCAAACTGGAAAACTGCCAAAATGAACTAGTTGGAATAGGTGGGAGGCCACCGAAATCCATCTAGATCAATCCTCCCCCCTTAGGAAGAAATGGTCTCCATTTTTTTGAGTTCCCCCATCAGATGAGGAAATTTCTGTTGAATTTGGCCCCAGGTGAGCCACTTGCCTTGGTGTAGGACAGGCCTTGCTTTGACAACTTGATAAACATGGATCCTTTGTTGTCGGGTGCCCTTGATATATGTGTCCACAATATGATCATTGGATGCATGTTGCATGTATTCATGGTTGATCTATGTTGGTGTCAACTTCTCTGTTATCTCTGAGGTGTCCAATAATGGTGGGAAATACGGTCGAAGGAGAGCCACGTTGAAGACTGGGTGCAGGCCAAGGAAAGGGGGAATGTTGAGCACAAAATCATTGTCATCCACAACCTTGGTGATGGTGTATGGCCCATATTGGAGTGGGAGAAGCTTACGATGGGGCCCTGTAAGGGATTCTTTCTACAAGTGAAACCTAACTTTGTCGCCCACCTTAAACTTATGTGGCACCCGATGTTGATCATGGCACTGCTTGTACTTGGCATTGGACTTATGTAAAATATATTGAACCTGTTGGCAGATGTGTTGGATCCGCTCAATGAACTGGGTGGCCTTGTCAGCTTCTGATGGAGTAGGGAACGAGTCAGCCGAGGTGGTCTTCAGGGGTATTGCAACATCCATGGGACCCAATGGTTGGAAACCCAACCTCACCTGAAAGGGGTTGTGGACAGTTGAGCTATGCAAGGCTCGGTTGTAGCTATCTTGGACATAGGGAAGACTCTCATCCCATGTACGGGGATGCTTGGAATTGTACATGTGTAGGATATGTACGATCATTCGATTGACGACCTCATTTTGACCATCGGTCTGGGGGTGGAAGGCAGTGGATTTGGTGAGATTGGTATCCAGCAGTTACCAGAGGATCTACCAGAATGTGTTGAGGAATTGAATGTCCCGATCTGAGACAATGGTTTGTGGGATCCCAAAGTGTACCCAGACGTGTTCAAAGAAGAGCTTGGTAGTGGCCTCTGCAGTGATGTTCTTCTTGTAGGTGGTCAGAATTGCCATCTTGGAAAAGCGATCAACAACAAAAAAAACACAGTCATTACCCCTCTTGGTGGATGCGAGGCCCGACATGTATTCCATTGATATAGATTCCCACGACTTGTTGGGAGTATTCAGGGGGGTGTACATGCCCTGTTTCTTAGTAGTCAGTTTGGCAATAGCGCATGCAGTGCATGACCTGATATACTTGTCAACATCTTGTCAAAGTTTCGGTCAGTAGAAATGTTTCTACAACATTGCCACTATCGTTTCAACACCAAAGTGTCCAACCACCTGACTGTAGTGATATTCCCAAATTAGGTTCGTGTGCTCGCTTGATGGAACACAGATATGGCCCAGACGACACAACAACCCATCCTGAAGATGGAAATCAATGACCACTAAGTTTGCTTTTGACATTTGGTAGGTGGTGGAGAAGTCAGGGTCTGTCTCATAGAGGTGGGGCCATCCGTAGGTCTCATGGCCACAAGAGTCTAACACCGTGGTGAGTGTTGCGACTGGAGATCGGCTAAGGAAATCAAAAACTCAGTTGGTACTTCATGTTTTATATTTGATGTTGAGGTGTAACTTTTGTAAGTATGTGGACCACTTATGATGGTGGTCATTATGCAATTTTCCTTAGGTCTTCATGAACTTTAGTGGCTTGTGATCAATGTGGATGATTGTCTCCTTCCCCATAATATAATGTCTCCACTGGTGGCAGGCTTGCACAAGGGAGTACATTTCTTTGTCTTAAGTAGGGTACTTACAAACAACATCTGATAGTGTCTCACTGTGAGACACCATAGGGTGGTTGTGTTGAGTGAGAACAATGCTCGCAGGATAGTCTGAAGCATCTACCTCGATCTCAAAGGGATGCTATAGGTCTGGTAATGAAAGTACTAGGGAAAGTAATGAAAGTCATCGAAGGCTTGTTGTTGGGACAAGCCCCACACAAATTTTTCCTTACCGCCACCCCTGGTTACTTGGGTGAGGGCCCATGCAAATTGAGAGAATCCCAATGTTGTTCCTGAGTCTGTACTAAGGCTTAAAGTACAGTGTCAAGGCATCCGAAAAAGGTAAAAGATGTATACTATAATAAAGTCTTATTCGGTATTGGAAACTAAAGGAGATTTCTACGTTCCCTGCGTCTAGCTTCCAACTGCTCCTGTATTGCGATATCTTGTTCAATGGCCGCCCATGAACGTTCTAATTCTTCCCGGGTATTAGCAGTTCTAAGAGTCGTGCTGAAAAGATTTAATGCGATATTGGTTTGATCTGATATTCCAAGTTGAATATTGGGTTGAATTACCGGGGGTACAGTCATAGAGGAACAGTGGGGGTATGGGAATAATTTTAACAAGAGATTTTAATGGCTGATTCGATTCGGTCGAACATAAGAGAAAATCTTCATGTGAAGAATGAAATAGGACTACAAACGAA
>JZKD02S2259158.1:281462-298331 GCA_000966675.3 Picea glauca
CGATACGTGGGACGTAAAAAATATATTTTTTAAAATTTCAAATCTTAACGGCTTAGAGATTCCCTCGCGTTTCGTCATTTCGCGAAGTTCCCTTTAACATTTCGACTCTATAACTCGCGAGATTGCGAATTCCGATCTCAGTGTTAATTGACAAATAAAACAGGATTTATCAGATCCTTAATGATATGATTAGTTTAATCGCTGGATTGTGAATCGGGAATTCGAAGATAAGTTTTTAGGAGAATGATACACCGAGTCGCGAAATCGCGATGCAGTGATGATTACGGCTCAATAAAATTATGTCGCAACTTCGCGAGTCGGAGTCTCGGACCTTTCAACTTTATCAAAGGGAATGCTGAGAGGCGATGTGCCGAGAACCAAGTTTGACTATAATTAGTTATTTTACTCTTGGTTCTCAACCGTGGTTATTTTAAAAAATTATCGTGTTCTCGGCTCTCGGGGTTGTGAAAACACAAATTTAGGTTCGAGAAATGCCGAAGCGCGAACACCCCGAGGATGTCATGATCAAGGGTTAAAGGTCTTACATTATTCTTGCCTTGGACGAAAATTAAAGCCGAGTTCACACTTCTCGCGGCTCGGGACTTGTGAATTCAAGGAATAAGGTGTCCGACTTGCGAGATTACGAAGCTTAAAAAATCTTAAGGACAAACATACTTGCAAAAAACGGGCCTTTTGTAAGTGACAAAGCATTACTTATTCAGGCAACAAAAAGATTTTTTCAGATTTTTATGGCTTTTGAAGGAAAAGGGAAAGGAAACAACTTCATATTTTAAGAATCAGTATATTCTGAAATTGTGTGAGGCGGAAAAAACAGGGGCGGCTCCAACACCCAACACAAACCTACGATATAAATTGGCGAGGCCCAAGAAGCTCTGAAGCTCAGTGAGTGTGGTTGGGGTTGGCCAGTAACAGATGACTTGGATCTTGGCTAGATCCACATGCACACCATTTTGATAAACGATGTAGCCTAAGTAATGGACCCTATCCATGTCGATGGATCATTTTTCCAAGTTTGCATATAGTTTGTGTTGTCGCAGGGTGTGCAGAACCTGTTGAATATGTTGCAAGTGTTCCGCCCAAGTCTTGTTGTAGATGAGGATGTCATCCAGATACACCACTACAAAAGCACTGGTGAAAGGTCATCGGATATCATCCATCATCCTCATAAAATTTGTTGGAGCATTTGTCAAACCAAAGGCCATGACCAACCATTCAAAAAGACCTTCTTTTGACTTGAAGGCGGTCTTCCATACATCTGTCTATTCTATTGGGACCTGGTGGTAGCCAGAATTTAGATCAATCTTACTGAATTATTTGGCCCATGTGAGTTGATCAAGGAGGTCGTCGATTCGAGGAATCGAGTACCGGTTCCAGACTACTATTTTATTTAGGGCCTGATAATCAATGCAAAGTCTCCAAGTCCCGTCTTTCTTCTGCACCAATATGATTGGTCTCCCAAAAGGAGATTAGTTGGGATGGATGTGCCCCTTGTGGAGAAATTATTGGATCTACCTCTTGATCTCCTTGTTTTCTAACAGAGAGCCGCAGTAGACCGATCCATTGGGTAGCGGTGCGTCTGGGGTCATATCAATGGGATGCTTGACCTGGCAGTGCAGAGGTACCCCGGTAGGAGAGGAGAAGATATATGATTATTCTTCCACGACATTATCCACTTGCTTCTATTGTGTGGAGATATCGGTCGTGGAGGCCCTCGATGTGGCTGCAATCTTTCTCTTACTCTGAGAGTGAATCACGAAGAGGACAAATTTCCCGGTCTGAGAGATGGACCTTCCTACATTTCTTGGTAGAGATCAATGAAATAGCACTAAGAGGGACTACCTCGGGTATCCTGTACAATTTCTTGTTCAAGGTAATAATAACACTACGAGGCATAGACTCATATACAACATGACATTTCCATAAATAAGGTTGGCCCAAAAGAACATTACAATCTTCAAGAGGAGCAACATCACATAATACCTCATCTTTGAAGGGCTTGATGTTGTACGATAGTTGACACTGTTGGCTAAAGCGGAGATCACTTCCTTGGTGGAGCCATCCAATGGTCTAGGGATGCAATTGCATCATTGTCAGCAGGTCCAGCCACTTGATGACCTTTGCTGAGATGAGGTTTGTTCGAGCTACCGCCATCAATGATGAAGTGCAGTGGGGTGCCTTTTGCCCACATTTGTGAATGGAAAAGGTACTCGCCCTCTTCTAGCTGATTTGGTTCACCAGGCTGGAGCTTGGTGGTAGCAACGAGGGCACTGGGTTCCACACAATGATCCATATTCCCATTTCTAGTTCTGACTCAAAGTTAGAACCCGCATCTAATTCATAGGATTTCACTTCAGCCACCAACGACTTCTTTGAGTGGCAATCAACAGTGTTATGCCAAGGGCTCTTATGGAAGTCACACCACTTCCCTATATCCTTCTTTGTCTTTCTGGTGTCCTTCTTTGCTTGAGGCTTGGACTGGTTGTCCAGATACTTTCCATCTTTTCTTTTTCCTTTGTTCTATAGGATGGGGCCTCCCTTTCCTGGTTTTTTTTGCGAGGGGTTCCCAGGCCCAAATTGTCATGTCTTTTGTTTGAGCTTCTGCTCGATTTTGACGACATATCAATAGGCCGTGCCCAAGGAAGAGATGTACAGAAATTCCATTTCGGTCTGTATGTATCTATGTAGAGAACCGTGATACTTGAGCACCAGATGTCACTATGAATCTTTGATACCCATCTTGGTGCGTAGGGTATCGAAGATATTTGTGAAATCTGGCACTGCGTGTTCTCTTTCTTGCCACAGTGTGGTCCATTTGGTATACACATCGTCATAACTTCTGACAGGGTAGTATTGTTCCTTAATAACATCCTTGAAGGATTCCCAAGTGGTGAGGACTGTAAATAATGAGGGTTCCTCTGTTTCCTTTTGCTCACAAAAATTTTCCCACTAATTTTTGACATGGGTAATGACTTTGAGGAGCGTAAAAGTAATTATTTCTCTATTTGAAAAGTTATGGACAGAAAAATATCCTTCCAGTAGATTCAACCACTTGTCTACAACATATGCATCTATCTGACCTTCAAATATAGGAATATCGAAGTTGATTTTTATCTTGAAGGGGGCGGCGCCTCCGCTCAAGGAAGATGCGTCGCATGTTGGTAGTCGCTAAAGGATTTGCGTGAAAATATCCATCATCTCATTCCTCTGTTGCGTGAGGGATTCCTCAAGAAACATTTTGAAAGGATCTCTTGTCCCATCATATTTATTTTCTCCTGCCATGAGAGGTTGTTTGGGCGTGTGAGAGGTTTTGTCCTCAACAGAAACAAGCTCGAGACCCAATTCTTTGTACCCTGACCTCATTGGGGACATGCATTAAGACGACAAGGAGTAGATCGCTCTGATACCATTGATCCAGATTTTATGAGCAAAACAAAATGAATACAAATTATTAAAATATGCTTAACACAGAATAACAGATATACAGTAAAACCGATTTTCCGTTCAATAAGGAAATAAGCTGAAACTGTAAAATGCAGTGGGAAACAAGCTTGCTGGAATGGTGGCAACTTGTCTCTGAGAAGAGATGTAATGGCTGCGCTCATTCACAAGAAGATAATTACAATGAGGCTCTAAAGGAATTTTTACAATAAACAAGAATGTCAAAAACTCTAGACATCGAAAAACCTAACCCTAGGAGATGAAGGGCCAAAAGTCATGTGGGCCCCGTTTGGGTAAGTTAATACATCAACTTCCCAGGGTCGTAATGTTTGCATACAATCTTTGTTTTAGGCGCACGATAGCCCATTGGAAAGGTCTACCCGAGGACTACACATTTTTTTGATATCTATCAAAATTCATTTCTAACTGTGGCGAGCCCTAAAAACATTGTTTAGGGCCTCAAAACAGCCCCGCAAGTCAGGGACCCGAAATCTAGGAAAAAAAACTACCAAATTGGAAAACTGCCAAAATGAACGAGTTGGAATAGGTGGGAGGCCACCAAAATCCATCTGGATCAAGCATAGGACAAGGATAGGTGGTTGGAGCCACCTTCTGATTAGAGCCGAAGAACCAGGGAGTTGGAGCTTCCTTTAGGTTGGAGCCTCCTTCTAATTGGAGCTAGAGAATTGGGTGGTTGTAGCCACCTTCCAGTTGGAGCCGGATAACACAGGGGGTTGGAGCCTCCTTCTGGTTGGAGCCAAAGAATTGAAAGTTGGTGCTTCCTTAAATGTAATTCTTAAAGACATATAAGAAAATCATTCTGTGGTTTTCACCCACATTGGGTTTCCACATAAAATACTTGTGTATTGTGCATTGTGTGGATGTGTCTATTATTGTTTATTATGCACTAATGGATGTTAATTTTATATGATGCCATAACATATTAATGATGAAATGATGAAAATTGTTGAATAAGTTAAAGGAATATAAATTGTGGTTAAAAGTGTATAAATTGTTGATTATTGATTAAACCGCCCTCTCAGTAATCCAACACTTCTATCTTTCATCAAAGTAGATGTTTTAAATAATTTCATTTCATTGTGTATATTTTCTTTCAACCATGTGATATATATTTTCATCATTTTCTCATCTATGAGATAGGATACTTGAGTTGCTAGAACCTCCCACTCATGAGTGCATTCTTTATAAAAAAAATTGATGTAGGTGGCTAAATTTGGTGAAGATTTCTTCATCTTTGTCATCATAAAACTATTTAAAAACATATTGTGAAAGTTTTTTTTTCTGATTTATCGAACTTTCTCTAGCTCTCTATATCCACAACATAAACCTATCAATAAGATTAGGATTTTTTTAGAAATCTTGGATTTTATGTTTAGTTCATTCTTCTTGAGCTTGTGCCTATATTTGATGTAGGTCTTCTTTTCATTCTTTGATGTGTCGGTTATAGTCTAAGTTGATTCAAAGCCTCATGAACAAATTTTTTTGGTCCTTTCTATGAAACATTTGTATTGTCTTCGTTGATGACATTTTGATTTATAGAAAGACTTCGGAGGTACATGTGGAGCATGTTGATAAATCCCTACAACTACTCTGAGATAACTAGTTGTTCCACAAATGTTCCAAATGAACTTTTGGCATTTCTAAAGTGGAATACTTGGGACACATGGTCAGTAGAATAGGGGCATGAGTGGATCTCAAAACAATTGAGGCTATGAAAGACAAGCCATGCCTTAAGACTTTGAAAATTTTACATGTTTCCTTCGGATTCAATAGTTACTGCCAGAAGTTTGTGCAGAATTATGGTGATGTAGGAGCATCAAGAGCACATCTATGGGTATGTCAAAGACCCAATATGAGAATGATGATGATGGTGATGCAAGGGGTGTAAAGGTACATGTATGCAGATTCGTTATGGAAGAATGGTTGATGAACCATGTACGACAAAGAGTTTCCTAGAGAACCGACATATACAATGGCTCGTGACCCATGTATTATGGTGGATGGCTACTCTTTTATATGGACTTCAACTTATATTTATGGTTGTATGTACAATATGGAAATTAGAGAAGATTGAGAATGAAGAAGACACAAGATCATGGAAAACCTAAAAACAAGTCAAAGGGCCTAGGGACAATTTAATGAAGATTTCTTATGAAGAAGGGGACATTGCTATTTGTAATGTTTAATGAAAATATGAAGAAAAATGTAATAATGTAGACTAATTCCAGAAGTCTACGTAAGAATGAGAGATGGAGAGAAATGAATAGATGTAGGGATGAGGATTCTTGAGAGAATCATGGAGATATTTTGGAGAGATCATAGGATTTAATTATAGAGATGGTTGTATATTCGTTTGAACTAATTACCTAATTATAAAATAATTGTTATGGTCACCTATAGTTATATAAGGGACCATTTGTACACAAATTCAACATACGAGAATGCTTTTATAATAAAATCTCCCCTTCATGGGATTGGACCATATTTTCTGGTGTCCCTTGCTTTGCAAATATAGTGTATGTGTGTTTTTTTTCAGCTGTGGATCTGACACCATTACGTGGTATCAGAGCAATATTATTGTGAGGTTTTGAGAGATAGATGTATGGTTTTTAATAGAGAACTGCGCCACCTATGTGTGTTTTTTTTTCTCTTGCATTGGCTATTGATTAGTGGAGAATCCTTGATTGTTGAAGGTGTTGTGGAAATTGTGGCATGAAAAAGAAGCCACTGGTGTGAGATGGAATAAAAAAATAATCACGTCACATTATTGATGACTTGCACGCGAATTTTAACATGTGGAACAAAGATCAATTCTATCTTGAATCGTTGATGACCATCATGCGCCTAGAAATGCAAGCAAGTCACTTAACATATGGAGCATTAGTGGAGCGTGATTATTCTCATGAAGCCCATTCAAAAAGGCTGAATGCATGGGAAGACCTATGGAGATTCGAGCTATTGGCCCAAATTGTTTGGTGATCTACATGCTGAGAAAGTAGGCTCTGAGATTGTTTTTGAAAGGAATTTAGGTTATATACACAGGAACTCTTACAAATAAGATTGCATCTACTCTTTGTAAGGTTTGTGATAAAATTCCATAACCACACTAGGTTGTTTTCATTGGTAGTTGTGAAAGTACTCTATTCATATTTTGTTGTGTGTGGTTGTGATCGAATTGTTCTTGTTGACATCTATGTGGAGGAAGATATTGTTGTAAGGCTGAGAAGCGTTAGTATTTGATCAACCTGAGGATGAAGTGAAACTCATGTGCAAAAGTCTATGAAAAGTGAGATAAAGATCCAAAGAGAATATGGAGGTTGGTGTCTTGCAAGCCAATAGAGAACTCATCAGTATTGTGTGAGATAGCAAGACTCGAGCTCAAGAATAAAGATGCATTTGTTCTTTGTTTTTGGAATCAAAATGTTGTAGATAGGTCTCAATGAGTCATGTGCAGAGGAGAAGGTCACGTTCTTAGGATTTGTGCAATGTTAGCTCCTCACGACCAAAGGTTTCTTTCTCAACGAGCAGAGGAATCACCTATTTTTAGAAGAACATTGGAGAACCTTGGATGTTGCAATTGTGCCCGCGATTGTAGAAGCAATTTTAAAAATTATATATTTGTCTACATATGTTTTTCATTTTATCTGTTGGGTGTTTGTGCACTATCAATACTGCAACAACCCACATTTAAAAAAAAGGGCCCTTCAAATTTTGGACCAGAAAGTAGCAATCAAGGGTTTTATGATAACAAAAATATCATCAAGTGGTGATGAATATTTTGAACTAGATTTAACCCAGATGAAGTGAAGAAGAGGAAACAACTGTGGTGCGAAAATCCTGGCAAAATAGTGGTAAGAGAAAGATCGGTTTTTCAACATTTGCTACAAGAATTGTACATGGACTGCAACTAGATGTACTTATGATAATATTTCCTACACGTGCCTTGCCTTCACATGTATGTTCTTGTTTGGGACCATTTTTCAATGGGTAGTTATAGTGTATTTATTAGGTTTTGCAGTGAAGCACTAAAAAGAAGAGTTCCAATAATAACTGAAAAACTAACAAGGGTGTCAACACTTAGAGAAATAACTCTTGGAGTAGCTATTTTCTCAACTAGTTATTTGGCTTCAGTGTATTTTAAATTTTTTGTTAGCAACAAACTCCCCTTATCATATATTTGTACATTAATGCTTTCTCTAGAAAATAATCTCATTATGAAGAGCTCGTCGTGATCTTTCCAACAAGGAAAACGATGCCTCAAACAGAGCTCATATGTGAAAGTTATCAACGGTCAAAGTTCCATTCAACCAAGTCAAAGGTCAGAGGGAAAAGTACCAAAAAAGTAACACGTGTCACCACTGTAGGGGTGACATGTGGCATGGCCTACAGAAACACATGGCATTGAGCTAGCATATAACTGTGTAGGGTACCAAATGACGTGGTCCAACTGTAAGATGAAAAGTGGCATAAATAATCATTTGACACGTGGCAAGAGTCAACCAAGTCAAAGGTCAAAGGGCAGAGTACCAAAAAAAATAACATGTGTCACCACTACAAGGGTGACACATGGCATGGCCTATAGAGACACATGGCATTGAGCTGGAAGCTAACTGTGCAGGGTACCAAATGACGAGGTCCAACTGTAAGATGACAAGTGGCAGAAATCATCATTTGACATGTGGCAAGGTTCAAATAATAAGAGGTTGCCACGTGATAGTCTCCCATTGGCCAGTTATGGATGACGTTATTTAAAATTTGGTTGGAGCCGAAGGGAGTCAAACACGGGCCTCTAGCATAACAACCCAACAACTTAACCAACACATCGTCGCATAGAATTTAACAAGTATATGGCACATAACTTATTTCAAGTTGTTATTTGGTTGCGTTGGGCAGAAAAAGGGTCGAGGGCTTAGCCCTCGACCCATGATCTTTTGCATGCACAAGAACCATGTCCCTATATTCGTGAGGGCCTAACAAACATGTGCTCCAATTCAAAGAATATTAAAACCATATATTATATTGTTTGTTAACAAAACCACACCAACCAATTATGCCATGCGCTCATTTAATAAATGATTTTTGTTATGTATTTAATATTTGTTATAACAAAAGGCAAGAGTAAAGGAGTTAGGTGGGATTTGACCCCCCAACCTCCCCTATATAAAGGATCCAACTTACCATAGCACAATAACACTCATTTGATGCTAAACCAATATGCACTAAGTCTTTTATAATGCAAATTATGTAGTCTTTTGGGAGATATAAGGTGTTTATAGTCACTGGATTCATTTTTCGAAGCGGTCCTAATGGTGATAATATTGTTTCTCTTTTGTAAGCCAGAAGGCTATAAATTGAGTGTTTTGTAATCAAGCATTTGTAACAGTGGTCTTTTGTGCCAATAACTCTATGATGAGTTTTTTTAAGTTGGTGCAAATTTTGAGACAACAAGAGATTGTGTACATTGTTTTGTGTGTCAAGGGGTGTCTGGGGCACTATGGCTAAACATAGTCGACTTTATACTCATTCTTCTTAGTTTTTCAAGAGGATCGCAAGGGTGGTGTCATTTTCTACATTAGAGCAACATATTTGAAGGGTATCTTTGACTCTTGTATTGTAAACCATCTTATTGTACTTTCAACAATTATTGAGCATTTATAGAGTGGTCTCACTAGTTGGACGTATAATTATTGTGTTATGTGGTTATAATTACTACTTTCATGTGATTTTTTATATGCTCATGTATGATTATGCAAGTTATGATCTTCAGTTTATGTGTTTGGTAAAGTAAGATATGACACTTCCATGCTATAAGCATTGTCAATAAAACAATCTTGGAATAAGAAAGTGGTGTCAAACTTAATATTATTTGAGGATCAAGTGATATTAGAGACACTCGGTTCAGATCAAGTGGTGTATGATTTCTAATCCATTTTTAGATCAATTGGTATGAGAGTAGGTTTGACAGGTGAATGCTTACAAGGTCTAAACACAAGTGTGGTGAAGGAAAACTTGATAATTATAATTCGAAGATTGGTTCAAGGAGCTTCACTCAAAGAGAAGAGATGGTTTCACCAAGGAAAATAGGTCCTTATGAATCTGAAGAAGATTTCTTCAATGCCTTTAATCAGATGAAGACACTGGTGGAAGATTTTTACAGTGAGAGAGGAATATGAAAAGAAAAAATTTATGGACAAGTTAATACAAAAGATGATCCTCCTCCTTCTCCACCTTCTTCAAGACCTCCTTCTTCATCTTCTTCCACACCTTCATCTCCTTCCACTTCTTCGCTGTCATCTTCGCGTAAGAAAATTTCTTCAAGAAATCCATTGTTAAAGTTGGATGTCAAGTTTAACTTGCATATGTATAATGGTGAGCCTAATGCATAGAAACTATACATTTGGATTCAAAAAATGGAAGTTTACTACCCTGTTCAACAGATTGATGAAGACAAGGTAAAGATTCAATTGGCCTGTATTCGCCTTGAAGGCACAACGTTCATTTGGTGGGAAGGTAAACTTCAGGAAGGTATCCAAAAGAGTGGTGAGATTCTCTCTTCTTGGTCAGAATTCAAAGGTGCATTAAAAAAACAATTTTACCCTTTGGCATACCGACAAAAAGCAATTATGAAATGGAAATATTTGAGGCAAGGAAAAGGATAGAGTGTGCATGATTTTACTGAGGAGTTTAGGAAGAAAGCATTGGCTTTAAATATTTCATTACATTCTACATAAACCCTTCTGAAATACATTGGTGCTTTGCACAGTTACATTTGTCATACTCTTCTTTTGTTAAATCCCACTGATTTTGATGAAGTATGTGTTCAAGTTGTACATCTTGAATCCAGGGGGAAAGATACCAAAGATGGTTCCTCCAAGGATTTTTCTCAGCAAAAGGGAAGTAAGAACAAGCGAAAATACAAATAGGTAGCTACAGTAAAGAAGGAAGAAGCAAATCTCACATGTACTCATTGCAAGAAAAGAGGGCATGATGAAGATCGTTGTTGGAAGTTGCATCATGAATTAAGGCCTAAAAAGTATGGAGGAAAAGGAAAGAAAAATGTTGTTGTCACGATCCAACAAGATTTGGGATCTGAATCAGGTGACAAGACACAAAACATAGGTGTAGGTGTTGTGAATGAAAGCAAGAATGTGTCTATGATGTCTGCAAAAGCAAGTGAAGGATGTGATAATGAAATATTCAAGTTATCTTCTAGTCATGAAGTGTTTCAGAATTCTCTAAAGTTTCCATATGAAGGTTGTTACATGCGGGTGACATGGATTTTTCCAAGGAGAGCAGGAATGATGTTAATTCAATGTTAGTAGCATCTATATGTTTGCTACTACTGTTGATATGTTGTGCATGACCAGTAGTGAAAAATATGAATGCAGATAGATGTGGAAGTCCAAGAATGATTTATTGTGTTAGCAACATTATTTTATCCTTCATCCTTGTTATTCAACTAATTGTAATGAGCCAAGTGGTCCAAGCATGGGGAAGAGATACATGTCAAGTGGGGAGGCATCTCCCTCATTTAATGTAAATCTTTTAGAGGTCCAAAAACCTCCAAGTTGGGAGGAATGATCAAGGAGGATCCAGAGACACTCACTGAGGTCCAGGAGGACCTGGAACGCTCACAGGGGTCCATAAGCGATCTGAAATGCTCGAAGTTTGATCATCTTAAAATTTCTATAAAATGGAATCATTGCGAAGATCTTGTGGTCAACTTTCCAACGGTGCAAACAAAGCTCGTATGTGAAAGTTATCAACAGTCAAAGTTCCAGTCAACCAAGTCAAAGGTCAAAGGACAGAGTACCAAAATGTGACTCGTGTCATCATTGCAAGGGTGACACGTGGCATGGCCTATAGAGACACGTGGAATTGAGTTGGAAGTTGACTGTGCAGGGTACCAGATGATGTGGTCCAACTGTAAGATGACAAGTGGCATCAATCATCATTTGACACGTGGCAAGGTTCAACCAATGAGAGGCTGCCACATGGAAACCTCCCATTGGCCAGTTATGGATGAGGTTATTTAAAATTTGGTTGGAGCTTAAGGGAATCGAACTCGGGCCTCTAGCATAAAATCCCAACAACTTTATCAATGCTCCATCGCATATTACTTAACAAGCATATGGCACAGAATTTATTTCAAGTTGTTATTTGGTTGCATTGGGCGGAAAAAGGGTCGAGGGCTAAGCCCTCGACCCATGATCTTTTGCATGCACAAGAACCATGCCCTTATATTCGTGGGGACTAAAAAACATGCGCTCCAATTCAAAGACTATTAAAACCATATATTATATGGTTTGTTAACAAAACCACACCAACCAATTATGCCATACGCTCATTTAATAAATGATTTTTGTTATCTATTTAATATTTGTTATAACAAAAGGCAAGAATAAAGGAGTTAGGTGGGATTCAACCCCCCCCCCCCCAACATCCCATATATAAAGGATCCAAATTACCATAGCACGACAACACTCATTTGGTGCTAAACCGATATGCACTAAGTCTTTTATAATGTAGATTATGTAGTCTTTTGGGAGATATAAGATGTTTATAGTCACCGAATTCGTTTTTTCGAAGCGGTCTTGATGGTGATAATCTCATTTCTCTTTTGTAAGACAGAAGGCTATAAATTTAGTGTTTTGTAATCGAGCATTTGTAACAACAGTATTTCATGCCAATAAATCTATGCTGTTTTTTTTAAGTTGGTGTGAAATTCGAGACAACAAGATATTGTGTACATTGTTTTGCGTTCCAAGGGGTGTCCAGGGCACCGTGGCGAAACATAGTTGAATTTATACTCATTCTTCTCAGTTTTTCGAGAGGATTGCAAGGGTGATATCTTTTTCTTCATTAAAGCAACATATTTGAAGGGTATCTTCAACTCTTGTATTGTAAGCCATCTTGTTGTACTTTCAACGATTATTGAGCATTTATAGAGAGGTCTCACTGGTTGGAAGTACAATTATTGTGTTATGTGGTTATTATTACTACTTTCATGTGATTTTGTATATGATCATGTATGATTATGCAAGTTATGATATTCATTTTATGTGTTTGGTAAGATAACACTTCCATGCTATAAGCACTGTCAATAAAAGAATCTTGGAATAAGGAAGTGGTGTCATACTTAATACTATTTAAGGATCAAGTGATATTAGAGACACTCAGCTCAGATCAAATGGTGTATTATTTCTAATCCATTTTTGGATAAGGAAAAAAGTCAAGTTGAAAGGAATTTGTTGTAATTATAAGAATCGTTAATTGTTTTTCAAGAAGAGAATTGTATGTAGAAGGTATAAACTTTGTAGTCAAATCGAAGAAGGCAATGGCGAAGGAAGTAGCTCAGCGAATTCATGGAAATGGTACAAGAGGAGAAGGGATCGAAGCATGAGTTATAGCCATACATACTATCAAAACTAAAGAAGAAATTGAAGTCTTAGCCATAGTCATAGTCCTATGGATGAGCATCCTAGTGTAAAGTGATTGTTGTCAAAATTATGAAGACCGCTAAAGAAATTGGTATGACTTAAAGCCATACTCTAGCTAGATCATTGTTCCATGGTTTTTATTGGCTAGATACTTGGAGGAATATAAGGGCATATACCCTCCACCAATTTTTATCATTATTGTTGGTTGAAAATTTTATTGCAAAGGTTGCTAGGAAGAGTAAAAGGGCTTACACCCTCCTAAACTTTACCTTATTAGGGTTACTTGCTCAAGGGAGTAAAATGGATTACACCCCTTGAGAAGTATAGGCCTAACCTAATACAAGAAGAATCCATAACCCATTTGGCAAGGCACTAATATTTTATTGCATTGGATAAATAAATTACTTGCATTGGTAAACGTGATTTTGAGGGACATTGATCTTGTTCAAGTTGGAATATTTTTTTGGTGTCTTAAGCTTGCTAAAGTTGATAGGGAATTTTGATTGGCCTAGTATTTCTTGAGTTGTAATCAATCAAAATCTACAACCATTAGGGTTGCAACAAAACATACTCTATTTCTTACTTTTACTTGCATTTCAATCGTGGAAATTTGCTTGTAAACCACTATTATCATTCTACTGCTTATTAGTTAATTTTTTGTCGGATTACTTGTTATTTTTCGTGGTTGAAACTTGTTGTTGTAGTAAATATTTTCTACAGCCACTTGGATGTTACAATTATTCTTTGAAAACACTATCTAACAACCTCCATTCATCGTCAAAGTTTGTGCTTCAGTATTGGAAAGTTATCTATTGGTTTAGTGCTTCATTCTCCAATAAATACTTGACAATTTTGATAGTTATTTCTGCAGTAATTAATTGATTTCATTTTCGATATATACTTTTGTTTACTTCTGTAATTTAGGACAACAAGCTTCACTTTCTTGTCCATTGGAATATTTTTCTTGTATACTTGTCTTTCTCTTGTCTTGGGAAGGTATAACTATCTTTTGCAGGTACTCAAGTGTCTGGAAACCATTAACCATCACCGAGACTTGTTTCCAAGCCATCTTCCATCTCATAGATTGACCTATAGGTGTATAACCTTTCGCCTCTCCACTTTCTATCTCATTTCCCTCTACGGTCACCCAGAATTCCCCCCTTGTGTAGGATTTCTCCTTCACTAAAGCAACGGGAGGGTTTATTTAAGGTGACAATGGATAGACTCTCCCATAGTTCTCGTCATCTTGTGGATTGGGTTGGGATTTTCCCAACCTACAATTTGTGCGATAACATGCATCATGTTCATTTTTAGTGACATCGTGAAATAGAATTTATAAAAGTTAAAGATTGTGTTGTACATAGAGACAAGAAAGATAAGCTTTCTTCATTATTTTTGTTATGTCCATAAAGGTGTCAAATGAGTTTAACACTCCAAGTATATAATTTTGTAGATGTAAAGAGTCAAAGGGAAGTTCTTTTTTATTACAAATCTCCTCAAATATTGTAAATGTCAAATGAGTGAGAAGTCTTCATATTGAAATTTTCACAGGTTGAAATTTGAGTTTTTAAAAGTTTATAGTGAAGTCCTCTTGCAAGTCAAGGTAGAAATAAAAGGCAAGGAGTAAACGAGACAATTGAAAATAAAAGTTAAAAGTATGTCATGTCATTGAAATTGTTGTAAGTCTTGAATTGAGGTTGAAAGTTTGTAAAAAAATGAAGTTATTGATGTACAAAACAAAAAGGTGCATGATCGGTGTTACCCGACACCTTAAAAAATTATGTCAAGTCATGTCATAAGTTGAAGTCAAGTTGAGAGTTTGGGGTCAAAGTAAATTGAAGTTTAAGTCATGTCACTGGTGCATCAATTAATTTTGTCAAAACCAAGTTCATAGGTGTCTTGCTAGTTTTTGCGCAATACAACAAGAAACATATTTGTAATCATGTAATTGCAAATATTGCAAGTGTCTTGTTGGAGGAAGATGTCCCTCCTACAAGAAAATTTTTATGCAAGTATTGTGTGGAAGATTCATAGAAAGAATCATGCAAGAAGAAGATGTTGACTCCATAGCAGCAGAAGATAATAGCAAAAAGAAGATCGATGAAGGATGAATATGATGTTGACTCCATGACAGAGAAATGTAAGATTGATGCAGAAAGAGAAAAGGATGCAGACTTTAAGAAAAAAGGATATTTGTAGCAGAACCCTACAACAAGAATGATGTAACATAAAGAAGAACAACTTCCATTTGCGGTTGGGTAGACGCTGTTGAGACATATCCACGGTTGCAAATGTGGGTAGAGTTGTCTAGAGAAAGGAGCAGGTGAAGCTCTTGAAGGAAAGTGAGAAAGTGGAAAATCCTACAGCTATGGCAGCTGAGGAGCAGAGGAATCTATTGGGCCCCAACAACTACCCCTAAATTTTTACAAAATTTAAAGGCCCCCCATTAGAATCTTGATAATTATAATGAGCTACAGAATCAATATTTTCAAATAGTTCCATACCTTGGCTTGCTTTGAGACAAACTTAAGACATTCACTATAGTATAAGGCATTCATTACAAGAGTATATGTCAAAAGTTAGAAACGAGCATAGAAATCTCAATTTAAACAAAAACGTTAATTTTTATCAATTGTTTACTTTCGTTTAAATTATGATTATGTGTTCTTTCTTTTGCTCATTAGCAAGTTTGACTATTTTGAATAATGTGTTCAATACTTCATCAAATAATATCTTGGTTGGGTTCTCATTTTCATGAAATCATTTGGTGATATTAATTAATTAAATTATTTTTTCATTTTGCATCTCATTTCAAAATAATAATAATAATAAATAAATAAAAGAATTATCTATCATTTGTTTGATTTTGTAAAAAAACCAAAATTAATACTTTTTCTCTTATCCATTAACTTGAAGCTTCTAGAATTTTAAGATCATTATAAACAATGTTTGTGTAGAACTTATAGTTAGTTTAAATTCATTTTTTATTTTATTGTTCTAGATTTTGTTTTATCCACAATTTTTAGGTTATTAATTTAGGTTTTTTTTTTATTCACGGATTTCTATTATCAAATATTTGATACGGATCTGATCATGACTTGATTTTATTATCCAAATACGTTCAATATGATTGATCCAAAAATAATATTGGATTGCTACAAATAATTTTATGAGCAACAACAGATAAAATTTGAAAAGGCGTCAAGATCAGACAGACGATTTTGCAAGACTGATTGCAGCCAGATTGTGAGGAATTTGAAGAAACGGTTGAAAACCCAGAACCCAAATGGAACCATTTACCTTCTACTTAGAGATTTTCCCAAAAAAATGCACGATTTGAGAGATATTTGGGTCTCTTTACGAGGCAAATTTTAGGTGGTGAAAATTGTTAGTGACGCCCAGTCTGTTCATTCATTTTATAAATATATGAGAAAGATCAGAGCCAAAGAGATCCAAGAATTTGAGAGGAGGATTTTAATACTTTCTCTTTTGTATATTACTTATTTTGTAAACTTTTGTTTTTTTCAAATGGAGTAACGGATGGTTGGAATCTTTGGGAGAATGGACGAGTATTTTCAAAGAAGAATATGGAATTCCAGGTTGCTTAATGGCTTTTGTCCTGTGAGTAAAATGGTTTTATTTTCATTATAATATCTTCATATTCTTTGAGTAATTGATTATGCATTGATTTAAATTAGCTTTCGTCTGTTTTATCAATACATGGTTAATTTCTATCATTTATGTATTAATTTTTTCAATCTTTAAAAGTCTATTATCTTAAAAATTCTTCCAAGACTACAATATGGGCATGTGATTTTGAGAAAGAATATGGGAAAAAAATTCATCTTTGGCTTTAGACCTATGTGATGCTTATTCCATTTCGTTCTTTCATTACTGTTGTATTATGAGAATGTTATTATGGTTGATTTTAGCTTTAGCTTGTCATCAT
>JZKD02S2259158.1:317343-336885 GCA_000966675.3 Picea glauca
CAGGTACAGTGAGACTTCCCGTCACCGTCACCTTGTGTAAGAACCTAAATATTATGGCCACTAAGGTTACCAATTCACAGTCAGCCCCTGGGCGGGAACAATCGACAGTTCGATCTGAACGTACGGGTAGGGTATCAAGACCCAAACCAACTAAGAGGCTTCCACGCAGTAATTGTGGATTTACTCCAAAGTGATCCCCATAATACAATCTGACCACCACAATCAGTTAAACCACGGAGGGTTATTCCTCGTAGCTTACCTGAATGCAACCTCGTGCGTCACCCCTGTGTGAGAGGGGGATCCCAGGCAAACTTATACGATAACTTGATTTACTCTCCCTAACTCAGGATGCTACTGTTTGTTTTAGAAACTTTGGAGAGTTATGCTCATAGCCCTAATCCAAAGTACTAGGCCTATTCTACTATTGGTGGAGGACCTTAGAAAAGAAAAAGTTCTAGATGACTTTTAATTTAGCGTTGATTTTAGTGGCTGTTCTTTACGCAAAGGGGTGCATGGAAGTGAAACAAATGGAATTATGACTCAGACCCAAAGAGTGCATCAAACATGATAAGCAATCATTTCCTTTCGATGAACATCTAGCTAAGGGAGAGAGAGAGTTCTTTCACTAACAAGCACAACTATGAAATGCCCTCAAACGATTCTTTTCTCAATCAAATCTTGATGTAATGCAAAAACTTTCAAATGCCTTCTAATATGCTCAATCAATCATGCAAATATCTTTTATTGTTTGCGTATGAAATGATGATCAATACAACACAATGCTTGTCTTTACTAATTATTTTCTTGGTATGAATGAAAACCAAACTAGCGCAAGCAAAAGTCACACAAACAATACACCCTTTCGTAGCAATCAAAACGAAAAAGTGAAAGAAAAAGAAACAATCAAAGAGAAAAAAAAATTCACACCCAAAAGCAAAAATTGAAGAACAATGACCTTGACTGGAATCAAGATAGAGGTCTGTAGGTCTTCGATAACCTTCACCAGGGTTTTTAACTCAGCTGATGAGGAGATGAGAACAATGCATAGGTTTTGAACTTCACTCAACAGGGAAAACTCAATGAAAATAGTGAAGAAGGTTGCAAGATCCAATTAACAAGGTGCTTATTCTTCAAAGAGGACAGATGTCAAGGCTGAAAAGGAAGAAAAATTGACTCACTAGATCACTCAGCAGAAGACACACAGAGACAAACCCTAGACAAGGCAATTCTAGAGGGTTTTTTGGCCAAAAAGAGGCTGGCGCTCTGTTGCCAAAGGCAAGGAGCGTTGTAGCACTCCGTGGAAAAGTATGGGGGAGCGCTGACGCTCTGTTAACACTAGGACAGGGGCGCCAGGGTCTAAAAGCCCCATAAATGTCAAAAAATTCCAAAAAATGGGATTCAAAATTGACAATAAAGCTGAGTATGATGAGGTAAGGAGCCAATCAGCTCATGAAACTAATCAAAGAGGGGTGAACCAGATATGAAACAACCAAGGGATAGAACAAGGTCAATGAGGAGAAAAATCCAAACAAGAGGTTTCGATTTGAGGCTATCTCCCCAGCAGAGTCGCCAGTTTCTGTTGTAGGAAAATCTCCCTACGGACAGGTAGATCACCTCTAAGGCTTGACCTTAACCCTAGATAGAAAAATGCTTAACGTGGACACTAAATTTCTTTCAAATCTATCTAAACTAACACATGAGAAGGAAGGATGATAGAAGTACCTGTTATCGATGTTTGTCCCTGCACGCTCCGAGTTGCGCTCCAATCCTTTGCTCCTCGCTGAGTTCTACGGGCAAAACAAGATACAACCACTTCCTACTCTATTGATATTAGCTTGAAAACAGATCTATCACTAAATGATAAGTTCATGTAACATTAGACGCAAACTAGAAAGAAACAGGCCAAGCATGTCATATTGATGAGAATAACGACAACAGTACTTACAATCGTAGATGCGAATGTGACAGCTTCGTCAAGTCCTCTTCGTCTAACCCTTGCCTGAAAGGTCCATAACTTGGATAACAGTAGCTTCACTGATCACTCTCCTTTGGCTGACTGTAAGTTTCCTTCAAGATCATAAGTTTCATATGTTCAGTTCTTCCCCCACCACTTATGAGATCATAAGTTTGGTGTAATTCTGCATTTTCCATCCCCTTTCACCATTAGAAAGCTTGTTTATATATCCTTGGAGAGGCTTTAACCAATTGAGATATCCTTGGGGAAGTTGAGGATTTGCCTCCTTCAGTTGAGGATCTGCCCTAAGATCATGGTTGGACTAGGGATTCGAATCCAACTGCCTTCCAAGAATGAAAATATGCTTCCCCCATTCATCTCAACAGCTTAACAACTTCCCAGAATAGGTAGCACTCCCTCAAAAGGGCCATCAGAGCATTGTAGCGCTCCCTAGTAGGATTTAGGGGGGCACCAATGCTCTCAAAATCTATAACGCTCCCTTAAAAGGGGCAGGGGAGCGTTATAATGCTCCCTGACAATGTAAGGGGGAGCATCGGCGCTCCGAGATAGTGTAAGGGGGAGCGCTCCCCTCCAAAAACTCAATTTTTGAGGTGCTTTCAGATGGCAAAAGGTTTGCAAGCCTGCTGACTCATTTCTCCTCTTCCAAATCAAATGTTTGAGGTGTTTTAAGTGTCTTTCTCATGTCGTTATAGGCACGACATAGGCATCATGGCAGCATGCTTTCTTTGACACCCGCGACACTTGCGACACTTGTAATGACGACACTTGAGACACTATCAAAGTGAGTAATTTTGACGTGTAATAGAAGACATACACAACAAAGTTTCATAAATAAAGCAGCGGAAGTGTGAAGAACAAAGAAGTAAGAAAAGAAATGCATAACTAAAAGTTTCTATGATTTGAGATGTAGATACAATAAACCCATGAACTATGACATCCCAAGAGGTTTAATGGTCCTTGGATAATGTATTAATGATGGTCTTAGTCTTATGATTGTATAAAGACTAGATTGCCTAAGTTGAGATGAAAGTGTATGTACCTGATGTAAGTCTTATGAGACATGTATTCCCAATAGGTTGTTAAAGTTCATGGTGATCTAAAAACCAATTTGTAATGTATGGTTGTGGGTAGTTGAAACCACTAATGTAATGAATGGTAGTCATGGAAGAGAGTTGCTCAATCGTGGGAAAAACTGTCGATTTGAGGTTGCCCACATATGAAACAAGTGTTGATCTAATGCAATCAACGAGATTTCAAGTCATGAAAAATGGGCTTGTGTAGTTGACCATGAAAGAGAGATTGCAAGTCATGAAAAATGGGCTTGTGTGGATAAAACCGTGAGACAAAAGTTTGCAAGGTAACAGGGAACTCATGGATAGGAGTCCATGAATAGTTTTTGTTCCTTGGGAGTCTGATGCAGGAGCATCAAGAGCATGGCTACGGGTATGTCAAAGACTCGAGATGAGGATGATGATGGTGGTGATGCAAGGTGATTAAAGGTACAAGTATGTAGACTCATGATGGAAGAATGGTTGATGAACCATGTACGAGAAAGAGTTTCCTAGAGAACCGATATATACAGTGGATGTCGACCCATGTATTTTGGTGGATGGATACTCTTTTATATGGACTTCAAATTATATTTATGGTTACAGGTACAGGATGGAAATTATAAAAGATTGATAATGAAGAAGACCAAAGATCATGGAAAACTGAAAAATAAGACAAAGGGCCTAGGGAAAATTTAATGAAGAATTCTCATGAAGAAGGGGACATTCCTATTTGTAATGTTTAATGAAAATATGAAGCAAAATGTAATAATGTATATTTATTCTAGAAATACATGTAGGAATGAGAGATGGAGAGAAATGAGTAGATGTAGGGATGAATATTGTTGAGAGAATCATGGAGATATTGTGGAGAGATCATAGGAGTTAATTATAGAGATGGTTGTGTATTCATTTGAACTAATTAGCTAATTATGAAATAATTTTATGGTCACATATAGTTATATAAGGGACCATTTGTACACAAATTAAACATATGGGAATGGTTTTATAATAAAATTTCCCCTTCAAGGGTTTGGACCATATTTTTTGGTATCCCTTGCTTTGCAAACGTAGTGTATGTGTGTCTTTATTTTTTCTATAGCTCTGACACCATCATATGGGAAAATTGCAAGCCCATTAACTACTTTTCTCAAGAAAAATACTTTTTTGTGGAACGAAGCAACATAGAAATCGTGTTATGCTTTAAAGGAATATGTGTGTACTAATCCAGTGTTAGCAATGCTCCATGTCACTAAGACTTTGTCCTAGACTATAAAATCTTGAGAAAAGGTCTTGGGGTAGTGTTAATGTAAGAGAGATTCTCATTAGTGTTCACCAATAAAAACTTGTGTGATCGAATCTTGAGAAAGTCCACCTATGAGAGTTATTTGACAACCATCCTTCATGCCATGGATACATGTCACCCATATCAAATGGGGAGGTGCTTCCAAATCAAGATGGACCATCATACCTTAGATCACTTTTTGGAATAGTATTTATTGTCACCAAAGCAATAAAAGTGCTCACTAGGTTGTCAAGTTATTATTATTATATCATATACAAGAAGGGCAAGGATAATGTAATGATAGACACTTTGTCCAGGAAATATGAGGAGGAAGGGTCCGTCTTTACCTTATCCTTGCTGATATCAAACTGGCTTGAAAATTTCAGAGAGAAATGATTGGCTAATGACAAGGTGGTTCAAATCATACAATGATTCAAGGAGGCCCCTAACCCCCTACAAGTTATACTTGCAACACGACACCTTGAGGTATAAAGGGCATATTTATTTGGTATAGAACTTTGCTTTAAAAAAATAGGTGTTAGTGTAATTACATTCCTCTACTACCGTATTCACTTGGGATTTCAAAAAACATATGAATGAGTCAAGCACTCCTTGATCCAAGAGGATCTGAGGAAAGCTCACAGAGGTCTAGGAGGATCTAGAATACTCATAGAGGTCCCAGGGGATCCATAAATGCTCAAAATTTGATTGTACCAAATTCTATCGAAAAAAAAATCAATGCGTAGATCTCGTTGTCAGCTTTCCAATGGTTAAAACAAAAAGTCAAACATAGTTCGTATGCAAAAGTTATGAGTGGTCAAAGTTCAGTCAAACCTAGTAAAAGTCAAAAGTCAAAGTACACATGGGAAAAAAAAGTGACACGTGTCACCACTGCAAGGGTGACACGTGGCACATGATTATTGGAAGTTGAATGGGTAAGTCACAATCCAAGTGGTCCAATTACAAATTGACAAGTGGCACACAAGTGGACGAATTGTATGATTACACGTGGCATGTACAAGCTAATGAGAGGTCGCCACGTGGTGACCTCCCATTGGCATATATTTGCATGGGTTACCAAAAATCATGGAGTCAATGGGGGTTGAACTTGTGACCTCCATAACCTCCCAAGACTTAACAAATCCCTAAATACCAACGCACCACACAATGGTTCTTAACCTATATATGGCACATAATATATTTAAATTTGTGTTAAGTTTCAAATGGGCAGCCAAAGGGTCGAGGGCCTAAGCCCTCGACCCTATCCCTTAGACCTTGGTTTTATACCATTCGATGTAACCATATCCAACCTGTGGAAGAGATTAACAGTGTGACGGGTTTAAAACCATAATATATGGTTATATTATATACCATGTTCCATATAACCAACAAATTAATATATATAGTATATAGTTACACTATATCCTATATATATAATATATATACCATTTCTTAAAACCAACCACCAAAAAATATGCCAAGGGTCGTGGGGAATAGAACCCCAGACCTCCGCCATTTTAGCCGACGGTTAAAGCATTAAGCCAAACCACCCATTTGTTACGAGATCCTCACCAAATTTAGTAATGAAGTTGCCAAATATCCACGTGGAGGTTAGAGGGCCCGAGCCTATATATTGAGTGCAGATCCCAATGCACACACATTCTGAGGTCTATACATATCCCTAGGTGGAATGTATTCCAATATAGGGTATGTATGTCTCAATTTGTGTGCAAAAGAGGTTAAATATGATGTCTCGTAAAACGTATCATGAGGTATATTGACGTAATATAGTCATTTTTATACTCATTTTTCACGATTTTTCACAAGGATAATGAATTTGAGGTCTATTTTGTGATTTGAATTCATTTGTAACAGTATTATCTCAAATTTTCATTAATGAGCATTTAATGCATTGTTTTGTGTGCCGAAGAGGGTGAAATTGATCTAGTTCAGAACTTGGTCGACTTTATAGTCAAATGTATCATAATTTCACAAGGATTTAAATGGTGAACTTATTTTATTTTTTTGAGTGATGGAATTAAAGAGATTCCATTAAATTGGATTTTATGAGCACATGTTGTCATGATTTTTTATATTTGAGATGGAGAAAGTAGTTTTCATTGGATTGAAGGGAACTTAAAGATGAAACAAAAGTATGTTATCTATATGTAATTTGAGTTCTTTTATTTTATGTTGTTTCATATCACTATTAATAAAGTTAATCATCATTTCATGAGTTTTTGGGTAAAAAACACATCATCAAAATTCTGCAAACCACCTCAATACGATCAGTAAATTATTCTAGATCAAGTTAGAGACTGCATGTATATATGTAAAGAAATAAGTGGTGTCTAAGGAATTTTGGATCAAGTGGTATTAGAGATAGTTTTGATGTGTGTTGCAATATGTTGATGTGATACGATCCAAGAGTTCATTTGGTGAATATTTTGAAGGCTCTTATCAAGAAGGAAAGATGAGTAAAGTTCTCATGAAATTGAGGCTCCAGAAGAACATTAATCAACAAATCTAGAAGGAGAATTATGAGTTGAGGATGCAGTTGCAAACTATTGAGGAAGATAAGAAGAGGTTGAAAGATCAATTGTCATGACATGAGGAAATCCTTAAGGGTATTTTTCATGAGTTTGAAAGAAAGTTGAAAATCGGGAATCATGTATTGGCACCATCAGTACCAATCCATGAAGATTGGCAGAGTGAGAATGTAAAATCTCTAATGAAAAAGAGACTACCTCTTTTAAAGGGCATGATTGAGAAATATGGCTCCTCATATTATTCTTTTTCCCATAAATACGAGGAATGCATGAGGGTAGTTGAGGCAAAGAAAGTTACTTCAAATGAAGAATCCCTACATAAATAGTTGTCCTTACCTTCCAGTCTAGAGAAAGGTAACATGTACAAGGAATCTCTAGAAGAAGATGTGCATGCTAAAGGAGAAGGAACGAAGACTTTTCCCACTGGTAAATGGTCTAGTTATATGTGTGCTTCCTATGGAACTAGCAACCATGATGTGGAGAAGTGTCGAAGCAGACATCTTGTGCAAGTAAAACCCTCCAAGAAGAAGACAAATCATTTATCAAGTAAGAGTAAAAGGAGGAATGATAAGAAGGGATCGTGGAACAAGACACTCATATCTTATCATGGTAAGAGTGGACACCAGATTGATAAGTGTTGGACATTTTACCTGCACTTCTATCCAAAGCAGAACATAAAAGATGTAAAGACGCTTGCAAGAAGACAAGCAACAACTCCAGATGAAATCAATGGTCTTACTAAAAGGCTTGGGAAAGAATACTTCCTGATGATTGGTCTTGGAAAAGTGATATATGAAGACATCAAATAATGGTTCATGGATAGTGGCGCATCTCGCCACATCATCGGGATGAGATCAATATTTTTGGCTTTCTCAAAATCCAACACAGATTGCTATGTGGGATATGGAACCAACACCAGACAAGAAATAAGAGGGTATGGATATGTAAGATTCCATCTCGACTTGAGAGGATTTCTAGGAATAGAACATATGTTGTATGTTCGAGACTTAAAGGTAATCCCACTCTCAGTTGCAACATTTCAATATGAAGGCTATGCAGTCACATTCCAGAATGGTCAGGTACTTGTGTATTCAAGGGAGGCTACTCCAGACACATCAATAGTTCTTGGTATTCACAAGGAGAGGTTATACAGGTTACTAGAAAGACCTATAGTTTGGTCTAATGGTTACTTGCATTCAGCATCAGATTCAACATCAAATTCAATGCCAGATTCAACATCGACATTAGAGGCATTGTCAGAGGTCGGAAGCTGTGAGACTCCTCCCAATACAATGGGAAGAATTAGTCCATAAGTAAACCATCATTGTAAATATGTATATTTGTAAATGTAATATGCATGTGTGTATATATCCTAAATTCTATAAGAAGGCTTGTAATCCACTCATTGTAAATTATAAGAGTGAGAGGGACTTTGTAAAATTTCTATATTGCCACCTTGTATGAGTGAGAGGAATTTTGTAAGAGAGTTTCTATATTACCACTGTATATGATGTTGAGAGTGAGAGGAATCTTGATAAGAAATATTTCTAGATAGCCAACTTTACATATTGTTTTAGAGTGAGAGGAATATTGTTAGAGAGATTTCTAGATAGCCACCAATACATATTGTTCTACAGTGAGAGGAATCTAGTTATAAATATTTCTAAGTATTTAGACAACATAATGGATAATTGTATTGTCTTGTAATCAACTAAAGGGCTACATATGGATCTAATTGTCTAAGAAAACATTATTGATTCTGAAGAACTGAAAGTGAAGGAACATAAGGATGCAGACAATTAGAGCATGTAGATTAGAAGAAGAAAGAGCATCGAAGTAATGCAAAAATTTCTAGAGCTGGTAAAGGAGAAATATTCATCTTTAGAAATACGAGGCATAAAGGTGCATGCTATAAGCATCTTTTTAAAATACTATGTCATGTTTGTGTGGATGTACACCTTAAACACAAGCAAGTCAGGTACAAATGATAAAAGTACAAGCAACATTATTCTTCAAGGCAGGAGTGACAATGGACAGAGTATTCATTCAAGGACTCCTACAAATACATCAGTAGTACAAGAACAGAAAGTCCAAATGGGAAAGGCATAGATCAACATTCGACTTGGTTTCATATTGGTCAAGATGGACTATCTTCAATAATAGGAGATGGGAATGGATGTTGAAACACAGGATACAGGTACAAGAATTTTTTGTCAGGGAATCAATGAGCCAGAACTAGAGCTAATAGCGATAGTGTCAGAGGCCAGAGTCAGAGCCATACTCTAGAGAAATAAACAGACATAAGTACATTGATCTAGTGCCTAATATCGAAGACCCAAGATGAATAATAAATTACAAAAGATTCGGCAGGATGGAAGAGTGAATTATCATCACTAAGTTGTTGAATATTTATACTTTTGGAGGTCCAAAATTTGTTCAGTGGGAAGGTGTGATCCAAGAGGATCTAAAGAATGCTCATAGAGGTCCAAGAGGATCTAGAACGCTCATAGAGGTCCTAGGGGATTCATAAATGCTCAAAATTTGACCATCCCCAATTCTCTCAAAAGAAACATTAATGTGTAGAGCTCGTCGTCATCTTTCCAATGGTGCAAATAACAAGTCAAACATAGTTTGTATGCAAAAGTTATGAGCGGTCAAAGTTCAGTCAAACTTGGTAAAAGTCAAAGGTCAAAGTATACATGGGAAAAAAGAGTGACACATGTCACCACTGCAAGGGTGACATGTGGCACATTATTATTGGCAGTTGACTGGGAAAGGTACAATCCAAGTGGTCCAATTATAGGTTGAAAAGTGGCACACAAGTGGATGAATTGTATGATGACACATGGCATGTACAAGCCAATGGGAGGTCGCCACGTGGTGACCTCCCATTGGCCTATATTGGCATGGGTTACCAAAAATCATAGATTCAATGGGGTCAAACCCAAGACCTCCATAACCTCCCAAGACTTAACAAAGCCTTTCATACCAACATGCCACACAATGGTTATTAACCTATATATGGCACATAATATATTTGAATTTGTGTTAAGTTTCAAATGGGCGGCCAAAGGATCGAGGGCCTAAGCCCTCGACCCTAGCCATTATCCCTTGGATCTTGGTTTTATACCATACCATGTAACCACAACCAATCCACAGAGGATATTAATAGTGTGACAGGTTTAAAACCATAAGATATGGTTATATTATATACCATATGCCATATAACCAACATATTAATATATATAGTATATAGTTATACTACATAATTTATATATAATATATATACCATGTGTTAAAACTAACCACCAATGAATATGCCAAGGGCCACGGGGAATAAAACCCCCAACCTCCACCATAATAGCTGACAGTTTAACCATTAGGCCAAACCACTCGTTTGTTACGGGATCCTCACCAAATTTAGCAATGAAGTTGCCAAATATCTACGTGGAGGTTGGAGGGCCCGAGCCTATATATTGGGTGCAGATCTCAATGCACATACATTTTGAGATATGTACATATCTCTAGGTGGCATGAATTCCAATACAGGGTATGGATTTCGAGGTCGTATGGATGTCTCTATTTGCATGCAAAAGAAGAGGTTAAATATGTTGTCCCGTAAAACATGCCATGAGGTATATTGACGGAATATAGTCATGTTTATACTCATTTTTCACACTTTTTCACAAGGATCATGAATTTGAGGTATATTTTGTGATTTGAATTCATTTTTAATAGTCTTATCTCAAATTGTCATTAATAAGGATTTAATGCATTGTTTTGCATGCCGAAGAGGGTGAAATTGAGCCAATTCATACATTGGTCGACTTTATAGTCAAATTTCTTAGAATTTCACAAGGATTTCAATGGTGACCTTATTTTATTGTTTTGAGTGATGGAAGTAAATAGAGTCCATTAAATTGGATTTTATGAGCACATGTTGTCATGATTTTTTATATTTGAGATGGAGAAAGCAATTTTCATTGGCTTGAAGGGAACTTAAAGTTGAAACAAAATTATGTTATCTATATGTAATTTAAGTTATTTTATTTTCTGATGTGTCATCTCACTATTCAACAAGTTAATAATCATTTCATGAGTTTTTGGGTAAAAATCACATCATCAAAATTCTACAAACCACCTCAATATGATTAGTAAATTATTTTGGATCAAGTTAGAGACTACATGTATATATGTAAAGAAATAAGTTGTGTCTAAGGATTTTTGGATCACTCCTTTTGGGAAGGTATAAAAAAGAGCAAACAGTTAAAAACCCAAAGTATTACAACCACTGCTAAATCCCCACCACTATTTGACATTTCCATTCATTTTATCGTTGGTCTTCCTAAATCCAACAATAAATTTATCATCATGGTGGTAGTTGACCACCTTTCCAAATATTCTCATTTCTACGCCTTAAAATGCCTATTTAATCCATCCATAGTTTCCCAAGTCTTCATGGATCATATTTTTAAATTACATGGCATACATAATTCCATTGTTATGGATCGTGATCCCACCTTCACCAAAAAATGTTGGAATTAGTTGTTTAAACTACAAGGCAGACACTTAAAAATAAGCGCAACTTATCATCCCCACACATATGGTAAAACATGTTGGTTAGTAAGTTATTGGAAACATATTTGAGATTATTTTCATCAAACCAACAAGTCCAATAAGTTAATTGGATACCATGTGTAGAATGGTGATACATAAAGTACCTAACATGATGCTGGAAAAATGTCACCATATGGAGTTATCTATGGCCAAAAACCTCCCTCATTCATCTCGTACTTACCAAGCACATGCAAGGTTAAGGAAGTGGATCACAGGCTTCACACAAGAGCCACCATTTTCAATACACCTAAGGAAAATTAGGTTTTGGCTCAAAATAGAATGAAGCAACATGCAAATCAACATCACTCTAAACACTCTTTTGAAGAAGGGTATTAGCATGTTTCTTTGTCTCTATCCTTATAGGAATACATCTCGCAAAGACAAGGGAAACTAGAAGTTATCACCAACGTTATATGGACCCTATCAGATCCTCTAGTGCATTGGACATGTTGCCTATAGATTGGCTTTTTCAACCCACTCCAAGATCATCCCAATGTTTCATGTTTCTTGTTTGAAGATTGTAGAAGGACCAAATTGCCAAGTTCATACTAGTCTTCCCAAACCTAATGAAGAAGGCTCCATTTGGTTACAGTCAAAGGCAACACTTTCCATAAGAGAGTGTCAATTATTACAACACATTATTTAGGATTCCCTAATACAATGAAAGGATATGTAGCTTGAATGTGTAACATGGGAACTAGAAATTATTTACACTAATTTCCACACCTCCAACCTCGAGAACAATGTTGCTTATGAAGGTGGAGGGCATGCTAATGCCCTATTATAACCTCCTTATTTTTTTGTACTGAAGCACTAGTCAATTAATATATGAGGGCATATTCTTTAAATAAGTTCGATTAGGTTGTTTGTGTGTGGTTACTCAATGTGAAAGGGTCATCTTCATTAAATGAGGCTCACTATGTGGTTGTTACTCATTAATGATGAGACCTCAAATAGTTAGGATTTTGTTGGTGAGAAACTATTTATAGAAGAATAAGGCCATGTAATGTTTTGTCAAGTATTTTCATTTTATTGGAGCTTTGCTCAATTCAAGGTTTCCTCCTTGTAGAGGCTCATGAACATTGCTCTCTTTCAAGATTATCAATATAAGGGTTTATTTTTTGTAGGTTCAATCTCTCGTTTCTCCTACTTTACTTCCTATGGTCTCATTTCTTCTTATATCAATCTTAAATTACTATTTTTGTAGACAAAGTACACTACATGACCTAAGATGTATCTTGAAAACACTAATTTTCTATTATGGTAGGGAATAACAGTGTATTTTAATGTATGAACCTCAATCATCAATTTACTTTCCTGAAACTAGTCAAGGTCTTGCAAAAGGTCATTCTTTATGATAGGGGTTAAAAATGGAAAAATGATATATCGATGGAAAGCTATCAAAATTGCATACAACACGATAAGGTTTGTTTATCACTCTAGATTTAATTCATAATAGAATATAAGCCCTAAATTTGCAACAATTAAATTTCTCCCTAAACAGACATGCAACTTGCAAAGGCCATAACTTGGGCATTAGAATTTGAAATCAAGAAAACGAGAGTATCATTTTTAAGCTTCAAGATGATGTTGAGAATATTTTTCCATCTCAAGTTGAAGATTTTGAAAAACAACTTACTACAAATAAGTGAAAGTATCAATTGCTTGTACATGTTGAGAAGTTGAGGGAACAATAGAATTTTATTTTGAAAGAGATTGAGGATTTGAGAAAATACCTTGCAAACAAATATGAGAATGAGAACCTAGAAAATGTCAATGAATCTAACTAAACACAATTGTTTCATAAGTCATTGTTTTATAAAGAATGTGAACAATCAAGAAAAGATGTGAATCCTTCATCTTATGATGCATAAACAAACATTTATTTTGTGACTTATGATGCCCACACCATGATTGATGTTGTTGAGACTTATGACGCCCAAACAATGAAAAATTAATGTTTGACGATTGATCTGCAAACATGAAGGATTTTTTTCCTTGTTATGCCCAAACCATGACAAAATATGTAGGTTTGACTTGCGATGTCCATGATGTTATGGTCAATGCCTAAATTACGATGGAAAATGGAATGTCTTGCTCACTACAAGTGAAAAATAATGGCCTTGGTTACTTTGAGAAGTACATTAGAAGTATTGTCTCCCAATTCTTACATAAGATGGGATATAAAGGCAAAGGCACTAAAATGGTTCTTTGTAAGATCAAATGGGGAAGGCCTTTGATTGTGTGGCAAAATCAAAGAGGAAGGTGAAACCTTTAGGATGGGAGCAAAAAACCTTTTCATTGTAGATTCTTTCACTGGAAAATGGAAGGCCAAGTGGAGAAAGAGGGAGGGGATAGTGATCATACTGTTTTCATTCACAATATTTATGTTTAACAAATAAGTCTTAATGAGACTAAAAAGAGGCATATACAAATGCATAATTCATATTAGCATTGTAAAATGAGTTGTCATGATTTAACTAGATATTGGAATTTACATTCATGTGAATATGTTGAAAGTAAATAATAATATTTGGATAAACAAAACAATCTAATGATATTGAGTTAATCTTGGTTAAACTTGGTTAGATGGATCGTAATGCTCAAAAAACAATTTCTACAAATCTTAAGAAGTCGTATCAATGACATATTCTAGTGTTATGACATCATGGAAAGGTGTGTTTGCTTATGTGAGTTAGATTAATTATATTTTCTCATTGGTGACTTCGCATTGATTATGATCCCTTTAGCATATAATTTTATTGGTAAATTGTTTTTCGGCATAAACATGCTTGTGCAAATGACAAGGGCACATTAAAGTGAAATAGTAGTTTTAGGCTTCTTTAGTTTACGCATGAGACTACCCATGTGTGTGGGAACATTTCCTTGGAGTGCAAAGTCTAACTCATTGATTCCCCTTCCTTTCTCTTTGCAAAGTGAAGAGTGTTGAAGTGGAGGTTCCCAAAAATATGAATACTTGTTGGCACGAGCAGAAGAGGATTCAACATTTCCTTTCTCTTTGATGAGTCCCAAGTGAAGTTTCCAGGTTTTTCTTTTTCTTTTTGGAGAGTTTGTTAATCATGAATCAAGATGATGGAGTAATCTTCTAATAAATTGAGACTAATTTGGTATTAAGGGGCCCAATATATATGTGTAATGTTAATTTTCCTAATGTTTTTTCAATAAGACATTTTTCCTAAGTATTTGATCCTCATGTGGAGCGATGTTTTTCTCTACTATGAAGTCTGACTTGTTGATGCCCCTTCCTTTCTCTTTGAAAAGTGAATAGATTTGAAGTGGAGGTTCCCAAAAAGATGAATCCTTGTTGGGATGAACAGAGTTAATATGCAAGTTAAAAGACCACCTTAGAGGATATTGTTGGGCTAGTTATTTTTTGTTGATGCAACAACTTAGTCATGTGGGCAGGAACACTACCTAAAATGCAAAGTCAAACAACTTTATGACCACTTCCTTTCTCTTTGTAACATCTAGATTTTCACTGACTACATTTTCATAACAATGATTATTCTTTGAGTACATTTGCATGCAAGTGATCCGGATAAATATGGTACATTATGATTATCTTATTTGGTTTATGAGTTTATGCTATGATTGAGTATTGAAATTTTGATATGTTATTAATATTGATGTATAACATTGACAATTATTATGATGAGGTTTCCTGAGTGTGCAGGAAACATGACATGATGAGGATGTTGATGGCATCGACATAATTCATTGGACTCTAGATTGAATCAGGGAGTGGACTATTGACTTTGATTATGAGTACTTGTTTTTCTTACGCATGTATTATGATGATGATTTATGTTATGGATATCATGTATAAGAGTTATTAATATTATCTTTGTCAGTGGATGCAGGCATGGTTATTCTTGCTAATCCGACTCACATATGGAGTATGTTAGCACTCCGTAAATCTGTTTGGTTGATAAACAGACGACGGATATAACTTTTTCAACCAACTTTGAGGCCCGAAACTAGCCTTTCAGACCTGGAGAGGGCTCTCTCGGGAGACTCTGTCTCTGCACAAGATATGGCTTTAAATAAGTGGCTAGATTTAACACCTTTGATATAATGGGTTTTGGTTATATTGGCGCAAGAAAGTAAGACTTTGGGCTATGGAGTCGATTCGAGGAAACAACGGAAACAAATGACTCGGTGAATGATCTTTGAGAGGATAAAGTCTAAGTGAGCAACAATCTTCAGTGTAAAATCGTAATGTGAAGGGGAGAAAATACAAGAAGTAACTCGAAGCACCGCTGCGGGCGAATTCTGATTTAACTTTTAGAAGAAAATGTTTTGTCTAAGTGGCACGAACAAGGGGCGTTGTGCAGTGAATCCACAGGTTCGAAAATTCATTCTGAAATAGACAGAAAAAGGTATGGAAAAAGATAACAGGAAGCACATACGCAAGAAAGGGAAAACAATACATCCAACTATTACAATTAGAATCTTTTCATCAAAGTTGCAGGACTTTTGCATTAAGCTTCTGTCGAACTCAAATTACATGCAATAGCTATGGTCTATACTAAATTTTCCAAAACCCCTCTGTTTACATGAAAATTATCCCCATATATAGAAATAAAATGTCACCCTTGGCTACTAGGGTCGAACTACTCCCTCCTAGAATCATGGATCCATCTTCTTTGAAAGAGAACAATAACTTCAACGGATTCACTAAAAATAGAAAATCTGACTTTGCCAAATCATAATTGTAACTGAAATATTCTTTACAGTCATTGATCATGATAAAAATTTGACCATATGGTTGTGATGAGTCATCATGTACATTTTTTTACACTTTTTCATCCCTGCACAACAACTCTGTTATGCAACAGTAACCTACAACAAAAACGCAGCGGAATGCGCAACAAACTGGGAAAATAGGCGTTAAATATGACATCGCATCTCACTGATAAAAAACTATTTTTATAAACGGAGAGAATTTTTTGTATTTAATCCTGTTATAAAGAAAAATCTCTCTCAATTTCTTTAAATTTATCTCCAGCTGGTCGGAATACATGTCTCACAAACATGTCTCGGACAGGAAATCATGAAAGCTGAAAAATAGGGCTCAAATATTCCTTGGAATCTCCCAATCCGTGATACATTTTTCAAATCTGAGAGAGGTTTTTATTATTTGGGTTTTCCTCGACAAAAACCTCTCGGAGATTTTTAAAATTCTTCTCCAGTTGGTCATAAATTGATATTGAAGTTGACCACTAAACCAATCATTTTCGCAGTGCGACCTATAGCTTGTGCGTAGGAAAATCCATTGCGCAATGAAATCCACTGCGCGATGACATACTCTGCGCGACAAAATCATATGCGTGACAACATCCCATGCATGACATCCCATTGCGCGATGAAATCCACTGCACGATGAAATCCACTATGTGACGAAAATCTTCTACGCGACAGAAATCCATTGCGCGACGAAAATCCACTGTGCGACAAAATCCTTTGCGTGGTGAAGTGCTCCACGCTGCGCATAGAAAATTTTGCAGCGCACAGTTGCAAATGGAAATGGAAATAATAAATGAAAACCTTCCTTTTTAAACTGACCCTTGGATATGTTAGATGATGCCAGGCATAAAAACAATATGGGTGTTAATAGGCGCGACTTTGCAAATTGTTGACAAACCTCTAACCTTAGATATGAAAATCATGGTGCTAGGAGCTGGCTCCAACGGGGATGCTATCCTCCTAGTGAGGTAGCAAAGAACTCGTAGACCCTGTGCCTATCCATTGGCATGTTCCCGAACCATTGAAAACTCTGCTCTGACCTGTCGCATGTATCCGTTGAAAATCCAAAGTTGTATATGCTCCAAACTGAAATGTTAAACTAAGCTGAAAATGAAAACTACATATTGCTAAAATAAATGCTCGTAGTATCAAGCTTATTCGCACTCCTACCTACCCTAACTATTGAAAAGGATGTCAATCAAGTGAAATCAAAATGCCAATGCAACCATGCAAGCACTTTATCCACTTTTTGCTTTCTTTGCACATGCTTTCTCCAAAGCCTGTTTACTGATAAACCATTCAAAAATTTAACTATAAATTCAAATATCAAAAAATTAAAAACATTGGGATTGTTTGTTGCCTCCAACAAAACTGCAAATGGATCCTCTAGAACATACATAAAACAACAATGATGTTTCACCCCTTCCATTGCATCCTTGTTTTCATGTAATTCAACCTGTTGATTACCACAAAAAGGATGAAAAACATGTTGAGACTACTATAAATAACAATCTTCTGAATCAGAAGACAGTTCTAGCTGAAAAGAAACCCCTAGTGGCAATCAATCCATATCTAACACTGATGTTGATTGACCATCATTTTTATTTCCAAGATGGTAGTTGATCACAGGCTGCAAATCTGAACTGAAATCACCTTCCATGTAATCAACAACAGGGTCATTAAAAGTATGAGAAGGTTTTTGATCCTCTTCACTGATAACAATTTTCTCATGTAAAACAATGTCACTGTGAATGCAGTCAGACTTCACTGCTTCCTCTGTTATCTCATGATTTACTTTAAACAATTCAAAGGAAGAAAAACATAATGGAAGACAATTTTCATTTGCAAGTCTACTGCTTTCTTCATATTCAACATCATGCCTAGAGGATTTCTGATTTGAAACATTATAAAAAAAATTCTTCAACAATTCGAAAGAAGCAAAACACAATGACAAGGTTCTTTCACTTGTTTCAAAACCTTCATTTTCTTCACTGCTGTCATATGCACATTTTTCAATTTCTTTGGATTTCTGAACGCACTCATTTTCAGATTCATCTTGGACCAATGGATGTAATTTTGAATTGATAAAACTTTCCATATAACATGCAATATTGTCATTAAACACATGAGAAGATTGTTGCAATTTATTGTCAATTTTTTCCCATGAATCAGTGTGATTTTGCATCAGCACACATTCCTTTGCTTCAATGATGATCTTAGAATTTTGTTTCAACAATTTAAATGAAGAAAAACATAAAGGCAAAGAATTTCCTTCAGCTGATTCAATACTTTCTTCTTTGTAACTGTGATATGTAGGCTGATTTCCCTCATTAAACTGCTGAAAAGGAACATTTTTTGATAGAGAAAATGTAGTTGGTTTTTCTAGGAAGTCAACACCATGACCATCATCATATTCATCATATATAGGAAAATCAACAATATATGCAATGTCATCTAACAAGAAAAATCTTGGGACATCAACCTGCTCTTCAACAAGATGATTTGCAAATTCATTTTCTTGACTGTATACAAGTGAATACATAAAAAAATTAGCCCCATGCTTATCATGAGATGGATCAAAAGCTAAATCAGTATCAAAGAAATTCAGGAGAGTAGCTTTTTCTTCAAGCTGATCATCATTCTTTGCAAACACATCATCATGACATCCTTCAAGAAAACTTATGACATGATCAACCTTCTTCATATTATGTATAGTCTTCAGTTCCTCGGCTTTCAATTTCTCATCCAAAATCTAATTTTGCAGCTCCTTACATGATTGAATATTGTCTTCAACTTTCTGAGCATTGTTGAACATCTGTTGCAAAGACATAGACTTCCTCTCCATCAAAAGAAAAGATAAGTCTGATTGAAAGGTTGTTACATAATGGAGCATGGCATTAGCTTCATGAGGTTGGACTTCTTTAGGTAGTTTATAATAAAGACTAGCAAACCTCCTACTGAAATTCGAGATAGTTTCACATTTCATTCTTCTCATCGCATAAAACTCTTAAAGGAGTAGATCCCATGACTTTATCTCACCCCAAAATCTATGGAAATCTTCCCTCAGTTCATCCCATGAGGTAATTGAGTGAGTCTGCAAATGTCTGAACCATGCTTTGCATCTCCTTGTAAGGACCGAGAAAACGCCCTCATAGACACATCATCATGTTCGATCTCAAAAAGGTCTATGAAATGCTCAAAGACTTGAATATGTTTTTCAGCTGACTGTCCATCAAGCTTTCCATCGAACCTAGAAAGATACTTATAATGTTTCAGAGGAAAGTCATGAAGGATGGAAGG
>JZKD02S2259158.1:336935-351123 GCA_000966675.3 Picea glauca
ACATTCTTTACATTATCATACATATGAGCACCAACTCATAATGAGGCTACAACCTCTGTTTTGCAAGCTGCTACTTGCTGAGAGCACCAACTCTCTGAATTCTCTAGCACCAACTCCCTGGTTTCTCTAGCACCCACTAGAAGGAAGCACCAACTCCCTAAGTGTTCCAACACCAACTGGATGGAAGCACCAACTTCTAGTCACACAAGCACAAACCTGTATAATAGAGAACAACGGTTCTCCCTTGCACCACCCTGCCACCCTAGTTTCTCTGGTTGCAACCAGATGGAAGTTACAACTTCCTGTGTTCAAGCACCCACTTGAACCTCTGAGGACAACAGTCCTCCCTAGTAGCTCCCTACCACCCTGAAATATAAATATTTGCTATTATGACTTATTACATCAATATAAATTTCTTCAATGGCTTACCGGTCTCATCACTATTCTGCTACACTGCGTTGCTCTATCTACATTAGTGTCTTCTACACACTCCTTGCGCTTTCTGTTATTTTTCCTTTTATGCTCTCTGTGCCATGTCCCTTCAATGCACCATTCCCCTTCTGTACATTTCTGCTGCTGCGCTCTGCCTCCTTCTTCACACCTCAATCACACTCAACAACCACACCCATTTCTTCTTTGTTCATCATTCTTATAGTCTCTGTGCACCTTGTGCATGCAATCTGCTTCTTGCTCTTGCATCCTCTCCATGCCTAATCTCCTCCACATCGGGGTGTTTTCTCCACTTCACTCTTCCACAACTATCCCATCTCCTCTGTGTGCCACATTCTCTCTCTATTCTGCATCTCCTTCTCATTGTCAGTGCTATGCATGATCATCATGGTAACCCTTCAGCTTCTCTAGCGGTTTCACCCACACATCCATCATCACTGGGTGTTATCTTGAGATTCCTCAGCTTCTCTGGCAGTTGAGAATCTTCATCTTCTCTGTCATAGATGAGCTCATCCTCTGGCAGAAACCATCATTTGTTTCTAGCAGCTACACTGTGAAATGCAACAGTGGCCCTCTGATCTTATTCAAATTCATCTGCACCGTTAAATTGACTTCATTGAATCTTGTGTTCATTTCGTCATTTTTCACTTCGGCATTTCGACAATCCTGTTATGTGGCATCTCGACTCTCCAAGTCACAATCTCCGAAACTCCAAAAAAGGAGCTTGCCGCTTCAAGCTTTTCTCTACAACTCTTCGACCATGTGACTACGAGAGGTGACCGAGCGCTTATCCATATAGTGCTTTCGTGATTTTTATTTTCGACACTACAGCGTTCCCGTGGCGATGAGTTCTTGATGCTCCATGTCTCGGTATCTGAAGCTCCGAAATGGAGCTTGGTTGCACTAGCTCCGATCATTTTGGCATTTCGCATTTCGTCCTTTCATGATTCTTGCGATGAAGAATCTCGTCACTTGTCTCTTCCAACTCCTGGTATCCGAACCTCCGAAATGGAGTCGGATCAATGGTCCACACCCTAGATGATTCGATGATCCAGATCTCTTTGTGATTTCGCACATCGCGATTTCAACATTCTTGACGTGAGAGTTCTTGACAACTCCACCTCTCGGTGTGTGAAACTCCGAAATGGAGTCAGGTCAACTTTCTGGATTTTTTCACTTCGCAACTTCGAAATTCCTGTAGTGAGAGTCCTTGACATCTCCAATTCCCAGTATCCAAACCTCCGGTATGGAGTCTTTAACATTTCATGATTTTTCATTTCACGACTTTGGGTTTCACGACTTCGGGACTCCTGTAGTAATATTTCTTGACATCCCCAACTCCCAGTATCCGAAATCATCCTCCTTCTTCCGGGATTTCGGTGTTTCGCATTTCATGATTCCAGGACTCCTGATGATCAAGAGTCTTGACTCTTCCAACTCCCGGTACCCGAAATTGTCTTCCTTCTTCCGGTATTTCGGCGTTTCACATTTCGCGATTCCGGGACTCCTGATGATGAAGAATCTTGACTCTTCCAACTCCCAGTACTCGAAATTGTCCTCCTTCTTCCCGGTTTTCGGCATTTCTCATTTTACAATTCCGGGACTCCTGATGATGAAGATTCTTGACTCTTCCAACTCCCGGTATCCGAAACTCCGAAATGGAGTTATTTCCCTGTCTGCGAAACTCTTCGTTTATGTGCCTATTTCGGAATTTCAAGATTTCAGATTTTGCAGCTCCTGGACTCCTATGTTGAAGAGTCTTAACTCTTGACTTCTCAATCTCTCGGTATCTGAAACTTCGAAATGGAGTTTACGCTTCTGATCTTTCCATGCCATTATCCCTGCACTGTTGATCTTCCTTGCCTGCCTGTTTTTCGTCAAATGAACAAGCACACTCTTGCACTCTACGTGCACCATTGCACTTTCTCTTCTAAGCTTACGTTGTCCCTGTTTTTCCATCGCTGCATACTCTAATCTTTCCATCAATGACAAGCACATCTTCCTGAAAACATACCAACATCACCTTCAACTGATTTTCTGATGTGTGGAGTCGCCAGAGCAGAAATACGGTCCAAATGTGACTAAGTGTCTGCTACTCTTAGACCTCAAAAGTAAACCATGTCATTCTTTCCCAGGGAAAATTTTCAATTTCGTCCCCGACAACGGCGCCAAAATGTTATCACTTTGTAAATTTGTTCGGCTGATAGATAGACAACGAAGGCAACTTTTTCAACCAACTTTGAGGCCTGAAACTAGCCTTTCGGACCTGGAGAGGGATCTCTCGAGAGACTCTGTCTCCACAGTGGATATGGCTTTAAAGTAGTGGCTATATTTAACACCTTTGATATAATGGGTTCTGGTTATATTGGCACAAGAAAGTAAGGCTTTGGGCTATGGAGTCGATTCAAGGAAACAAATGACTCGGTGACTGAACTTTGAGAGGATAAAGTCTAAGTGAGCAACAATATTTAGTGTAAAATCGTAATGTGGTGGGGAGAAAATACAAGAAGTAACTCGGAGCACTGCTGCGAGGGAATTCAGAGTTAACTTTTAGAAGAAAATGTTTTGTCTAAGTGGCGCGAACAAAGGACATTGCACAGCGAATCCACAGGTTTGAAAATTCGTTCCAAAATAGACATACAAAGATATGGAAAAAGATAACAAGAAGCACATACGCAAGAAAGGGAAAACAATACATCCAACTATTACAATTAGAATATTTTCATCAAAGTTGCAGGACTTTTGCATTAAGCTTTGGTCGAACTCAAATTACATGCAATAGCTATGGTCTATACTAAATTTGCCAAAACCCCTCTATTTACATGAAAATGATCCCCATATATAGAAATATAATGTCACCCTTGGTTGCTAGGGTCGAACTACTCCCTCCTAGAATCATGGATCCGTTTTCTTTGAAAGAGAACAATAACTTCAATGGATTCACTAAAAATAGAAAATCCGACTTTGCCAAATCATAATCGTAACCGAAATATTCTTTACAGTCATTGATCATGATAAAAATTAGACCATATGGTTTTAATGAGTCATCATGTGCATTTTTGGACACTCTGTCATACCTGCACAACAATTCTGCTACGCAACAGTAACCTACAGCAAAAACGTAGTGGAATGCGCAACAAACTAGGAAAATAGGCGTTAAAGATGGCATTGTATATCATTGATAAAAAACTATTTTTAGAAATGGAGAGAGGTTTTCGTATATAATCCCATTATAAAGAAAAACCTCTCTCAGTTTATTTAAATTCATCTCCAATTGGCTAGAATACGTGTTGCACAAACATGTTTCGGATAGGAAATCATGAAAGATGAAAAATAGGGCTCAAAGATTCCTTCGAATCTCTCAATCCGTGACACATGATGTTAATGAATACATGATTATGTGGCTCAAAGGTTAATGACTACCTTGTTCCTAAGAGTTTCATGATGTTGTGAGGGCAGACTGAGACAGTCCCTCGCGAGGATTTCTAAGGGGTGCGTAATAAGGCAGATTCATTATTCCTCAGTAAGCCCTTAGTCTCACGCAAAGTCAACAAGTGGAGTATTGACTCCAAGCGTCAAACAAATTCCAAACTAAGTCAAATGGCGAGTGGCACCCTTGGAGCATGTAGGTTCATTTTGAAGGGTAGGTTGCGGGAATAAATTAATGAGTTATTAAAAATCTAGAAGACCTTAGAGAATAAAACAAATACTTAGAACTGATAGAAAGAGAATAAAAATTTATAAATTGGAAACATAATAAATCTAAGTCCAATTGTTATGCCTAATAAAATTTTATAGAAATGGGTCTAAGGGGTATTAGATTAATTAAAAAAAAAAGGAGAATAAAAATTAAGACATATGCACAATGTGTGCATGAAATTAATAAAAATATTTTTAATTAAAAAAAACTATTTCACGAAAGAATGGATAGTCAACATAGATTTAGAATCCTAAGTCAATCTAGACTCTAAAGCCTAACTAAGAGAAGAGTCCTAATCAAACTCCAACTCTAAATTAGTTAGGAGACACAATAAAGGAGAAATTGGGGAACTAAGGGACAACTAGGAGAAAATCTAGGAACTAATTGTGGATGTGAGGGAAAATGCATGATTATTTTTATCAAAAAGAAATAAACATGTGAAACTTGAAAGAAGAGTGACATGTGTACATGGTGAATAATATTTCAATTTATTATTAAAAAATTTAATTAATTATGCATGAGATGACAAGTGTCAAAGTGAAAATTATTATAAAAAGAATGGTGAGGAAAGAGTAGGCACCCTTATGGCTGGATGACTGAAATGCTGTCAAATTTTCATGTGAGTAGTTTTCTTGTGTGAGTTGGGCTTCAAGTTTGTTCAGGAGGTGGAATCCTCTCCTTGTTTATGTGTGTGACCCCTTTGCGGCTCGTGGGGATAAGGGGGAAGAAGAGTACCCCTAGCGTTGGCTGGGAGGTACCGGTGAAGTCTCTGATTAGCAGGCGAAAGAAAAGGGCATTGTGCTGGATTCCGAATCGAACAACAGCTTCTCATATCAAAAATATTTTGGTCACGGTATTTATTTGTTTAGTATAGTAATTGATAGAAAATAAGTTAAATCTGTATATTAAACATGTATGGAAGAATGCTTGGGAAATTGATGTATTAGTTCTGCTTTTAATATGTATATATTCATATTTTCTATTGGCAGAGTGAAAATAATTGGTATGTATTAATTGTTGGATCCAATTTCTGTAAATATAACAATAACAAATCCATACTGCATATTTGACATTGCCTTGTATTGGTGCTCCTATCGAACTGGGTGAGGCTTCCTTCTGCGGTTTAATATCGACCTCAGAGGTTAGTGTGTTGGATTTTTTTGCAATCTTATAATATCTCCCTAAGAGAGTATTTACATGTGAGCTTATTGCTGGAAATAATGAAAGGGGGGTGAATCAAATTTTAGAGCAATCAGTATTTTTGAACTTGTACTTCAATCAGATCATGTATTCAATTTATATCCTGTCAAAAATGCAGAATAGTATAAGAGATACACCAATACACCATGCACATTATATAAGAAGTAATCATGTATTATTGTTCAAAGGAAGTAATGACTTCTAAAGGTAGCTACAACTTCCAAATATAAAGGGAGGGATAAACCTCCAAAAGGAAGACACAATCCTCCAATATCAAGAGAGGGATGACCTATTCATCCTTGCCCCTTCCTTCCACCCAAGAATATATGAGAGATAATAAAAATTTACATTAAATTATCACAATCAACCAACCATCACATAGAACCTGATAATGCTTCCTGAGACTTCTTCAACTTCTGCAATTATTCACTTCTTGGAATACTATGATCCTATAGATAATATTACTCAATGTATTCTCTGACACTCCTCCAAGTTTCACTCTTGAATCCTCCCAAAAAAAGGAGTTATAGAGAAAATGGTAGACCTTATTCAATTATGGTTTATTCAAGAGAGCGAACTTGTACAGCATGCCCTGCGCTCAATATTTAACATCAGATTCTAAAATTCATACAAAGGAAACTACATCTCGTACTATTTCCAATGCAATTGGTCTCACTTCATTTGGATTCTCTATGAATACGTTATGACTATTATACCCGGAACACTTGTTTATGACTAGCTTCAGGACAAGTCAAAAACCCTATCTTCCACATAGTATATCTCCAAAATTATAGTGAATAAAGAGTTGAAATTTTTACCACATGTACCTAGATATGTCTTCTCAATAGCCTCTGAATTTCACCATCTGAATCATTCTATAAAAAACGTTATAGAGAAAATGGTAAGATGACCTATAAATAACATACCTTAGAACACATCACCAAAAGACTTCATCTTCCCTTGAAATTCAGCCTTCTTTACTACATATTTCCTCAAAAATTCGACTTATATCTCCTTATTCATTAATAAACTTGTGTGTGTTGAAAAATGAATGTATAATGAGATGTATTTATACCATTTATGTCACTTCCTTTTAACATTAGGGTCGACATGTAGTTGATGCTTCAATTCACATTGTCATCTTCAAAAATGCATTTCTCCTCAATTGTGAGGACCACGTGACATGTCACATACCACCAGAAATGGAATGACTTATACTATCCATCCATGGGTATTGTATCTGCATGTTCAATTTCCTTCATGTCTATCTACTTCGATCAATTTTGGGGTCCAAAATCCATGACTAAGGTTGACATCAATGACAACAACCAATCTTCCAACAATCTCCCCCTCTGGCATTGATGGCAACACTCATGCTCCCCCTATCCTCATGCTCTTGGTTTCTCTCCCCATTTGACATCAATGGAAAAGGGTGGCGCTACTCCCCCTGATTTCAATGGAAAAAGGTAACTCTCTTCTTTGGAGTTGCTCCCCCTAAACATATAGCACTTAATAACACTTCATTTTTCTTTCCAGTCTTCTAGTCTTTTTCGTCCTTCAATATCTTTCATGTGTCTTCAATCTTATTTGTCTTCTCTTAGTCTAGGATGTATATGTTACTTGGTCTTCTTGTTGCAGTTGCAACCAATCTTCCTTAACCTTCTTCTTTGATTTTTCATCTTTGTGAGTCAAACATGAAAGTATATCCTTGATCACACATTTTACTAACACTGAGGAGATTATGCTTCAAGTCTTCAACCAATAGGACATTCTTCGCTTTTACATTTTTTCTTCCAAGCTATACTACAAATTTTCCAAGTATTTTCACAGATGATTCATCTCCAAATGCAACATTTCCACCCTTTCTCTTCAAGCTGATGAATTTGTATTGATCCCCCGTCATGTATGAAGAACATCTATTGTCTATGTGCCATTCATATTCTTCATTACATTCTTCAGTGGTCAATGCTATTCGACAATCTTCATTGTTTGGAATCTCATTGCTTCTCTATATTGTGGTTGGCATATGGACATTTGGCATGGGAGCATATTCATTCAAATATCTGCAATCTCATGCTTTGTGACCAAGATAATTACATTTGTAGCATACAATATTTTGGTCCATCAATGGGGCAAAGGAATTATAACTCATGTTGAAAAATCCACGATTGTTTCCATATATTCTATTTACACCATTCATGTTTCTTGCATATTTGTTCATTTCATTGATTCTATAATTAATTTCCTTATGTCCAAAATTTTTGCAAGTATAACAATGACCAAGAAAGAAATTTTGATACCTAGGAGTAAGAGATATTCTTTGTGATGTATTCCATCTGGGTTCATGATGTACTCTTATGTAGTTTCCTTCATACTGAGTGAAGATTTTTTGGTTTCTGAAGGTAGGAGGTCTTCTTGGATATTCATCTCTTCTGTAATCATTCCTTCTTTCCGGCATCCTGGTCCACTTCTCATAATTGTCTGTGTGGAGCTTTCTTAAAGATTTTTGTTGGCATTTGTATATTATTTGTATGAAGTTTCACCCATGCATCCAAGATGTGTTAATTATTTTGGTACTTGAGAGTTTCTTAAGATCTTCCTTAATGACACAACTTATTCTTCAATTTTCTCACAATATTCTTCTTTCTTCATCATCTGGACATTTCTTACTTCTTCTATTCTTCTTGCTTCTTCGAGTAGAGTCTTCAAGGAAATGGTTTATTGTCTTAGTTTCTCAAAGTATTCTAATTGTTTCTTCAATATTTCAATTGTATTTTCACAACTACCCAATTCACTTCTTAGTTTTCTATGCGTGTTTTTGAGCTTGTTATTTTCAATCTCAACATGGATCAATTTTTCAAAATTCTCATCTTCTTGTTGAACCATTTTTTCTCCTTCTATTTCAGAATTGTATTCTTCTTCATTGGACTCTTCTTCTTCCTTAGTATCATCTCTTTCAATTTTTGGATAAGGGTATTCATGTTCAATATGTCCCACTCCTTTACAATTAAAACAGAAGAACGCACCTCTAAGAATTTCTTCGACATGTGAGTTGCAACTTGCTTCAACTTATTTTTCTTTTGGCTTTACATAAATATCGTGTAGATTATTCCAGAGCTCTTTTGTTGATGCACATGATCCCACCTTGGCTTTTCTTGAATCAATCAATCCATCAAGGATAGTATCCATTGCCAATTTGTTGTCTTCCATTTATGCTTAGGATTTTCCTTCCAGTGGTTAAATTGTTCTGAAGGCAACCTGCTCTGATACCAATTGTTGGAAATACTGAGAGGGGGGTGAATCAATATTTAGAGAAATAAGTATTTTTTAACTTGTACTTCAATCAAATAATGTATTCAATATATATCCAATCAGAAATGAAGAATGGTATAAGAGATACACCAATACACCATGCACAATATATAAGAAGTAATCATGTATTATTGTTCAAATGAAGGAATGACTTCCAAAGGTAGCTACAGCTTCCAAATATAAAGGGAGGGATAAACCTCCAAAAATAAGATACAATCCTCCAATATCAAGAGAGGGTTTACCTCTCCATCCTTGCCTCTTCCTTCCACCCAATAATATATGAGAGATAATAAAACTTTACATTAAATTATCACTATCAACCAACCATCACATAGAACTTGATAATATTTCCTGAGACTTCTTCAAATTTTGCAATTCTTCAATTCTTGGAATACTTTGATCCTGTTGATAATATTACTCAATGTATTCTTTGAAACTCCTCCAAGTTTCACTCCTTGAATCCTCTCAGAAAAGGAGTTATAGAGAAAATGGTAGACCTTATTCAATTTTGGTTTATTCAGAAGAGAGAACTTGTACAGCATGCCCCACGCTCAATATTTAACATCATATTATGAAATTCATACACAGGAAACTACAGCCCGTAATATTTCCAATGAAATTGGTCTCACTTCATTTGGATTCTCTATGAATACGTTATGATTGTTTGACCCGAAACACTTGTTTATGACTAGCTTCAGGACTAGTCAAAAACCCTATCTTCCACGGAGTGTATCTCCAAAATTATAGCGAATAAAGAGCAGAAATTTTTACCATAGGTACCTAGTTATGTCTTCTCAATAACATCTTAATTTCACCATTTGAATCATTCTAGAAAAATATTTATAGTGAAAATGTTAAGATGACCTGTAAATAACATACCTTAGAACACATCACCAAAAGACTTCATTCTCCCTTGAAATTCGGCTTTCTTTACTTCAGATTTCCTCAGAAATTTGACTTATATCTCATTGTTCATTAATAAACTTGTGTGTGTTGAAAAATGAATGTATAATGAGATGTATTTATACCCTTTATGTCACTTCCTTTTAACATTAGGGTCGACATGTAATTTCTGCTTCAATTCACATTGTCATCTTCAAAAATTCATTTCTCCTCAATAGTGAGGATCCACGTGACGTGCCACATATCACCGAAAGTGGCATGAATTATACTATCCATCCATGGATGTTGTATCTACATGTGTAATTTCCTTCATGTCTATGTACTTCGATCAATTGTGGAGTCCAAAAGCCATGACTAGAGTTGACATCAATGACAACAACTAATCTTCCAACACTGGCTTGAGTTCTTCTATAATGGATGGAAAATCTGCGATTTCATCCTCTAATTCTGCAATCATTGCTAAGATTGCTAACGAGGATACCGTTACAGGTTTTGTATTGTTGGAGTTGGAAATGTAGATCTCCATAACAAGACTAATTATCTCATTGTAGATTCAATTCATTTTGTTTTCTTTCAGAGACCACAGTAAAATCTATTGAAGATGCCTTTAAGGAATTTACAACAAAGGGTGATATTGTTATCGTGTTAATCAGTCAGTATGTTGCAAACATGATCTGTTTACTTGTTGACAGCTACAATAAACCAGTGCCATTTATTCTATAAATCCCTTCAAAAGACTATCTTTCCGTACTCATTGTGCATCCTCCGGATTTTTCAACTGCAGCCAAGTCTCAAATTTTTGCGGGTGAAGTATGTACCTTGTTCGTTATTTTCTTCTAGGGTTCTCGTTGTGTGAATTTCTGTGTATTAGAATTTTCGATAGCTACTTTTGTATACTTTGGAGTTGATTAGATTCATATGTAGGTTTTATGCATAGTAGTGCAGGTTTATGTTGCCTTAATATTGTGAAGTAGATAGGTATCGATTGAATGTTGTGTTAGCTGAAGTGAATTCCAGTCACGAAGGGTACCATAAAAGAGGGTTAAACATTACTGTAACATTATTGAGCCCATAGTAATCATAATATTCTTGATCAGGCTTTTCATTTTTTTTAAAAGGGCCAGAACCTTTGCAGGTTACGGATTCAAAGATCTCCTGGATTTTGGGCAATTTGCAAAGGTATTTTTTTGCAATCCCAGATTTTTGTCATGGTCAGGCTTGAAGATTAAGGTACATTGAAAACTTAGTTTTAACTCCAAAGCAAGGTATCCAGTTGAGGAAGATGATTCTCTTAAGACTCCACAATCAAATAGCGATGATTTCCTAAAGAGGAAATACCAAATAGAACGTCGTCTCTTACCCTTTTTTGTTGGAGATTGCTTCTTTTGCACAAACATAAACATGTAGCCAAACACCCATGTGAGGGAGCAAAGCACTATTAGATCTAGGGGGTCAAACTCGTAGCTGATTTGTCCATCCCAAGGATAACTCATCTCCTTTCCTATAACATCATGCATAACAACATGATTACTTATGTATCTCTTGATGTGTGGCGGCCACTCTGTTGTCTTTCTATTTTTCGATAGATTTACAACCTCCTTTGGACCAATTTTGAATTTATTCCTCCATCGTGACTTGTCTTCCACTAGACGTAGTTCACCTATTAACAAGAGTTCTGTTAATGCTGCTCGAAGATTAGCTAGATCATAGATGAGAGGAAATGAATTATTGATTTTTCCCCTACGACCAAGCTTTAGTTATAGTTTGTATTTTATTCCTTCGTGTTACGTTTAAGTTTCAAGGTATCTAGTGAAGATGATGGTTTGTGTGTTCCACTTTGTCATCTCTGAATCTATCCAATGTAGAAATTTTCCTCCTTCAATAGGTGTGTATGATGGGCTTTAGTATTTTGTTCGAACTATGGTTTTATTGTGATGTTGCGAGCCAATATGTTTCCCTTGCTTCTCGGTTGATCCATCAATGGATGTTCACTCCGTTAAGTGGGGGATAGGATTGTATCTAAGGCAGAGGGAGGGATATGTGGAGCTCTCAGATCGGTCCTTATGGGAGTGATCCAATCGAATACGTAGCTCCGGTAACTCGTCGATTTTTTATTACCATCATCTCTCTCCACTTGGTGGTAGTTGGATTTACCAACCATTCTAGGGTAATCGATACACGTTTCAATTTCTTTGACGAAAATGTCTTCCCTCTTCGTACGGACCTTTGACTCGTCCTTATAAATTCCTCTTGCCCCATTGACATTCTAGTGTGTGGGGAACATAGATACTTGGCCTTCCCATCGAGCAAGCTGGTGGGCATAGATAGGGAGTAGATATATTTGAGCTCTCTGCATCAGGCGCATGCCCGACGGATAGATAATGCTTTTCGAGATTTCCATGGAGGCGACTGCTATGAGCAAGTATGATCACGTAATGTGCACCCAACTATTAAGAATGGTGGGCCATTGCTATTAACCCAGAACAAATTCAATTTAGTATGTCTTGCAATGGCTAAGGCTATCCACCATGCAACAACCCAATGATTGGGAGGCGGCTGCTGCATGGTCGTCCATTTCTCATGCCATACCATAGCGCATCCATATCATGGATAGCGTTCATCTGCCTGCGAAGTGACATCCCACTTATTGAAATTTGAATTTATCCCGCTAACTGAAATTTCAAATTTGAATTTCGAATTTGGTTGATGGGCGTGCTCTAGATAATTTCGAATTTGGTTGAATTTATCCACTCGTTTTTCAGAGCAGTGTTTGAAAGGAGGAGGGATGAGGTACAACACAAGTAGCAGCAACACTACACAGAACGGGGCATGGAAGAGGGTAGGAAATGCTGTGGCTGCGCGACTGACTCGTCTCAGTATCATGGCAGCACCACATGCCCAACGACTCCTTAGACTGATGGCTCTTCGATGAAAGTAAGACAAGATTCCTTGCTTGGTCGATTAGATTCAATATTGTATTGGGTACCTCTGGCGGCCTTGCCTACTTACATTAGGAATGTCGGTTTAAGATCATTCATTTGGATGTGAAGCCTCAAAACATCCTTCTCGATGAGAATTTTGTGGCCAAGGTATCCAATCTTGGCATGGCGACACTCATTAACCGCAAGGAGAGCCGCGTGGTGACCACGATGAGAGGCACTCCAGGCTACCTCACCCTAGAGTGGATTTTGGAATGCTCAATCACTGAGAAGATTGATATCTACAGCTTCAAAATGGTTGTTCTCGAGATTATTGCAGGGCACAAGAACTACAGTAAGGGGGTTGAATCCGATAAGTGTTACTTTCCTGCTTGGGCACTCTCCATGGCTATTGTTGGAAAAGAGTCAGAGGTGATCAATTTGAGACTTGCAGGTGATGATGATTTCGATAGAGACGAAGCTATCAGAGTATTGAAGATTAGTTTTCTTTGCATCCAGTAGGATTCCCATAGTAGACCTTCGATGAGAGAGGTAGTGCATATGTTGGAAGGAGAAAAGGAGGTTCTAGATCCCCCTCTGCATGGGGGTTTTCAGTTTTCCATAGCAAAGGGATTCGCCTCTAATTCGAGATAACTAACCCTTGGCAGCGATTCTTCCATGGAAAGTTCATCCTTGGGATAGCGTTCTAAAAATTCTAAGCCCCTTCTTTGTATTATACTTTTGCTTTGATTCATAAAAAAGTACATCTTTCAATCACCATAGATTATAAATAAATCCTGTTATTTTTCAACATGAAGAACACTCAGGAGATCTACTATTCTGTATGAATGTTGTTTGCATTTTTGTAATTATCGGAAGTAGTTTTCATCTTGAAAAACATAAAACCATTGTATATGCAGTAAAAATAAAAAGAGTACAAATAAAATTTTATTAATTTTTGCTCAAATTTAATTATCTGAAAACCAATCCAGATTTTGTTCACAACACTCCTTACCATGTAAACATTGAAAAGTATAGATATTGCATGGGAAAAATAGCACATCACTTTTAACTAGTCAAATGATTTTTTATTTCTTTCTTTATTACAGAAAGTGTACACCATGTCTTTAAAAAATCTCCACCCAACCCTCTTGGAGTGAAAGCTTGAAGGCCCCATGGGCACCTCTAGAAATCTTATCAAGAAATCTATGAGATCTTTTCAATTTCTAGTTGTTGCCATGGCGAGATTGGCCTTTGGATTCAACAGACAACATACTTTAGACTCAAATCACAAAGGGGACAAAATTGCAGTCTCACAACTGATATTATTAATATTATAATAATATTATCTTAATATTCTATTTTTAAAGTTATTATTATTATTAGATCTATTTGCACAATACTCATTATGATGGCTATATAATATTAGCCTTCCTGATCACAATTTTCCTACATTTCTAACAGGTATATAAACACTAGTAAAAAGTTTTACAACATTCATTATGATGGTTATATAGGATCAGCCTACTTTATCAAAAACATTCTACATTCCTAAAAGCATACAAACACTTATAAAAATATTCAAGGTCTCAAACTTTATTATAAGCAAAACGTTGCTCATGAAAGTTACAACCTAAACATAAAATCAAACAAAACCACATAAGGTATATCTATATATCCATCAATACCAACTTTTTATCCAAAA
>JZKD02S2259158.1:373191-387606 GCA_000966675.3 Picea glauca
AACTACGACCTATGGAACTATGCCCTTTGGAACTATGACCTGTGGAACTAAGCCCTCTGGAACTATGACCTGTGGAACTACGCCCTCTAGAACTAGGCCCTTTAGAACTATGACCTGTGAAGTTGTGACCTGTGGAACTATGACCTGTGGAACTACGCCCTTTGGAACTATGACCTCTGGAAGTACAACCTCTGTAACTACGCCCTTTGGAGCTATGACTTGTGGAACTACACCCTCTGGAATGACCTGTGGAACTATGACTTGTGGAACTATGACGTCTGGAACTACGCCATGTGGAACTATGACCTATGGAACTACACCCTTTGGTACTACACCCTTTGGAACTATGACCTGTGGAACTACGCCCTCTGGAACTACGCCTCTCGAACTATGACCTCTAGAACTATGCCCTCTGGAACTACTCCCTTTGGAACTATGACCTCTGGAACTACACCCTCTGGAACTATGACCTGTGGAACTACGCCCTCTAGAAATCTAAACATTAATAAATACTTTATAACACATCTTATACCTTTAATTTATAAATTTACAGATATATTTAGTAAAAAAATTATTAATCAATAAATTAAATTTACAAATATATTTAACCAAAAACTTTATTAATCAATAAATTTATTTAGATACATTTTAAGAGAAAACTTTATTAATCAATCAAATTAACAGAAAACTTTATTAATAAATTTATTTAGAAACATTTTAGGACAAGTAAACATCACCTTAGATGACATTTGGAAAATTAAAATTAAATTATTAGACAAAGAATTAATGTTATAAATTTCATTTACTAATTATTAAGTTTATTACTTTCCCATGGGGTGACATTTGGACACTGTATATGTCCCTCTTCTCCTCAAAATGCATAGCATTTACACAGCTTGGATGGTGGTGCAGTTGTGCAACATTGGAGACTTAATGGGATGCTCGATGTGAGAGCTGGAATGCTACAATACTATTACAAGGCTATTACGGGTTGTCAACTTGAAGTTAATGATGGTTTTCATGACCAATTTTGCCAACTTATCAATTTTTTTTGTTGAGGTGTTATGGGTGGCTCCCTCCTCCCTCACTAGAATATTTCTTGCTCATGGTTCTCTTCTCTTCTCGCCCTTTCTCCCTTGGCCTTCTGATATTCATCCCAACACAATTCCACGCGAGAGGGGTAAGTCGAAGCGTGTCCCAACCTACTACATTTTCAGAGCAAGACGACTATGTCTGAGTCCCTCATCTGCGCCAATTCTACCCACCTCCATTAGCCTGATTGTTATAACCCTAAATTGCACCATCCATGCTTACCTGGCATCAGGCCAACTCATTTCCCTTCATTCCCAAAGATATGTTGAATAAAACCTTGAAAAACCTCTTAAATTAAGTAACCCACGCCCTAACCCATTACTGGACGCGTTGGAACGCTGGCAGGCCTTATACTGCATGCGTTGGAGCGCTGGTTGGCCCACTACAGCCCGCGTTTACCTAACAAAGCACAAAAATAGGAAAGTTGCTGACGGGATGAAAAGCTTTGGGTCAGTTAACTGGAACTCTCAGCCATGCATGGCCGAGAGTTCGTCCAAAACCCTAGCTCCTTCTAGCCTATAAAAGAAGGGGTAGGGGTACTATTTGGAGGAGGAAAAAGATAGCAAAGAAACTCTACCCAATTGCCGAATCCATTTGTCCCAACCCTTTAGCATTTTCTTAAGCCTAAACAGAATTCAAGCAAAGCAGTTGGAGGGCAAAGAAGAGGAGGAGCCCAGGATTAGGATCGAGGAACGATGGTCAGTCTCTAGCATCATTGTAAGTTGATTCATCTTGAGATTAATAAAGAAAACTTTTCCCATCCTAATGAAAGTGTGATATATATTTTATTTGATTTATGCTTTATCTCTAACCCTTAGGTAGAAGAATACCATGCATGCGTAGTGTTTTGTCTTGATTGCAGGATTGTCTTTGGAAGGAGCAGTGAGAGCAAGCGAAGAAAGTGCAACGGAGGATCTACATCAAACGTTGATATAAAAAGGTTAGTGGATCTCTTCCATGCTTGTGTGTGAAAAAGGGGTTTGAGTATTGGGGTGATAGGTTAAAAGTGTTTCTTGAAAGTCATGATCTGCGTACAAGTTCAGCACTAGCTTGTTAGTCCGTAGGGTATTATTTCCAACAACAGAATTGGCGACTCCACTGGGGATATTACTCTTAGGGTTTCCGGATTTCAGTGAGGTTTTTGGGTAGTTTAAAGGAGTAGATTCTCTATTTCTTTGTTTATTTTGTTTTCTGTTAGGTCAAATCTAGCAGGGAACCTAGTTCATAATACCAGTTTTTCCTTGACTGTTGCTCGACATTTATTATCGGGACACACAGAGGTACACGTGGCCTGCAGAAGGCCTGCACGCGTGTAACCCACGCCCTAACCTTCTGTAGCCCATGTTTGAACGCTTGTTGTAGTGGTTTCAGTAGCGTGTAGGACTAAGAAAGATTGAGAGGCAGTCCCCTCCTCCCTGTCAGAAGTTTACCTTCTCAGGGGGCTTTCTAGATCCTGTCTGGGTCTTGCTGGTTCACTGTCTTGTTTTCAGTTTGCATTATTGTGTTTGATTTTGCATTTATTTTTTCCTTTTCTGTTAAAGAAGAAGCATCCAAGCCTTTCAGAGACCCTGGTTGTCAATACCAGAGGCCTTTTTCAGGTCTGGGATGCCTGTGTGTGGTTTTATCTTAGTCTTTATACCTACACGCGGGCTATTTCAGTTCAGCTCGCGGGTACCCGCGCGCTGTTATAGCTCAGCACGCGTTTGAGCGCGTGCTGTCTCAGTGACAGTCGCGGGCTTGTCAGGTTTCCTTTCAACCTGGGTGGGGCAGTCATCCCCTCCTGTGGTGAGAAGTGTTCCTTTTAGGGTTTGGAGTCTAGGGTGCACAGTCAGTAAATTAGGGCCTCTTATCCTTATCTTGTGTTTTACTTAGTTGATGTTTTGATAGAAAAGACAAAAGAAAAAGAAAATTGTTTTATGTTTTTTAGACAAGTTTTAGAATCGGTGATTTCTTGATTGCCTTTGTGCATTTTTGCTCTGGTTCTTTGCTATCTGCGCTTTAAGCCAAAACTTTATTTTGTTTTCTTGGTTTTGTGCTTGTCGGCATTTTTCCTTTGCTGCTTCATTTTGCAACTAAATAAAAAAATATATATATATTGTTTCATTTTCTTCTTGGTTTGAAGATTGTGTTGTTGCATCAGTAGCTAGGAAGAAGTTTGTTTTCATAAGTTTGTTGCAGTACATTTAGCGCATAAGTAGCTCACAGATTGAGCGAAATTCCTTTATGTTTTTCTGCATGAAATCGTAGAAAATTCAAAAAGAAAAAGAAGTCTTTCTTGTTGAAAAGTTGTTGGTTTTGCATTTTCTATAAAAGTTTTTGTTTCCAAGCATTTCTTGTTCATTTTGCTTTGAGTCTTTACACACCATCAGTTTCACCTTCATACTTTGTGACTTAAAAAATCCCATTAAAAGCAACGCTAATTAAAAACTATTAGACTTTTTGTTTGTAGGGTTCATTCATTAGCTCAGGACTAGGGCCTTGGAATAGGCTGGAGAGTAAATTCTCCAAGGCCACTCAAACCAAAATTTGGAGTCTGTCATAGGGAGTGTAGAAGTCCAGTTATGGAAAGTTATCCAGGACCCCCCTCTAACACAGGGGCTAAACACGAGGTCGCGTAAGGAAAGGTAGCGGATATAACCCCTCCAAAGCTGGACCGAGCGTAGTGGAGAACACATATCGAGGATTTGTTGAGGGATTCCGTCGTTTGCATTTTCCACGGAGCTTCGTGGGTCTCGAATCTATTCAAGGTCCTCAGTTGTCTTTCGGACCATTTTCTCTTGATACCCTTGATAGGTTTCGAGCTTGATACCCTGCTCATTATGGTCTACTCGACTACCGACTGTACCCGCCTGGTGACTATTCACGTGCTGGAAAACTAGTTGCCAATATTTTCTAGGGACATACACAGGTGACTGCGGGGGTATACCACGGTACCTAGGACAGACATTGGGCCACGCTTTGCAGAGTATACCTGGAGGGTGCTTCCATATTTGAGTTTCACTTGCACCGGTAAGTTGCTCTAGTGTTGGTTGTTGTAACTGTTCTTCAAAATAGTTAGTGCTTGCTTGTCTTATCTCATAGGGTCTTCTTTTAGTGTGTGTTACTGTTTGTTCGTGTAGAATACCTTAGCGTGTCGTGAATTCTCTCACACAGTGGAGGATTTAGAGCTCTGCCAGTCACGAAGGCTTCTGGGCCTACCGTTGGTTATACTGGAGCCACCCCCGCCACCATTAAGGCGAAAGCTAGACCAACGAGGGTCTTTCGAAGCAACCGGGTTTCAAACCATTAAGCCTGAACAACTCCCGGAGGAATCGTCCACCAGTCTTGGATTGGTTGAAACCTCAACCACTGATACTTGGCTGCAAGTGATTGTTCCAATTCAATTTTATGAACGCCTGTCAGTGCCTAACCCAGTTATGGAACCAAAATCTGTTACTTCCTCTGGGAATTCTTCCATTCCCATCACCATTGCTACCACAGGAGAAGCTTCTCCTAACTTGCCTTTGTCGATGGTCTGGGCCACCATGGTCTCGGCCGCAACTACGTCGCACAGTGGACCGACCCCATCTATCACGGCGGCCACACCTCCTTACACACCTAGTGCGACAGGCCCACCGTTTTCATATGGTATGCCTAGTTCAGGCACAAGTCCTGTACTCACTTACTCCACTTTACAGACTTTGGGTCTGGGGGCAGGGAGCTCTAACGCTCCCCTGCAAGGTCAACTTGGGGGCATTCCTGTCCCTTTCAACGCTTTTCCTTACGCTGGACGTCATATCTCTCCTTCGTCCCCTTCGCTTGGTGGTCCGCATTAGCCATCCACCAGGCAGCCTACACACACAAGTTCATTTGGAGCCGGGAGTCAAGGAACACCTGTGAAAATTCAGCCGGTAGGTTCGTCATCGTTTGTTTGGAACGGAAAGTTTGGTAATAACACTTTCGCATCCACTGCTTTCCCATCAGGGGGCACACCCATTTTTGGACAGTTTACTCCGACACAGGGCACTATTCCTGTGTTGGGGGCACATATACCAAGACCTTGGAACTCAGGACAAGGATCCATTCCTTCCTCTGGAATTTCGTTCTGGGGTAATTCTTTCCACAGTCAATGGAACCCCGAACAGACCTCTATGCCTCTCCCAACAGGCCTAGCATGGAGTAATCCTTCCCAAAGTCCGTCAAACACGATGAATGCCCAACATCCTATGTCCTTTATGGGGAATCATCCAATGATGTCTCCTCAAGTGAAAAACCCTTACGCTGGTCAGGGCCATGGTTTCTACCAGAACCTGAGCCAGCAGCCAAACTTTTCCTGGCAACCTGGTGCCAGTCAAACTTCATGACCCCTTTATCCAGGCTATCAACAACAACCAAAACTACCATTCTTGGCAACATTACACTTGCCAGATTTGACACGTTTGTTAAATGATCCTATCTGTCACGATCCACATTGGCCTCCTATGCCAACAAAGTTGCCTTCAAACATTCCAAAGTTTGAGGCCAAGCCTAACGAAGATCCAGGTGATCACGTGAATACTTTTCACCTTTGGTGTTCATCGAACTCACTGAAAGATGACTTTGTCCAGTTGCGATTGTTTCAACGCACCCTTATTGGGAGTCCCGCGAAATGGTACATAGAGCTTGATCGTTCACGATACTCTTCTTTTGGCGAACTGGCGATGGCCTTCCTTAACCATTTCCAGTTACCTGTGAGATACGACGCCGGCACAGAGTTGCTAGCCAATTTTGAGCAGATGATAGCGGACCATATCTCGAATCACATTTGAGAGTGGCGACGCTGAAAGAGTCTTATCAAAGTACCAGTCCCACCAGCATTCCTGCTAGAATGGTTCATTAAGTCCTTGGTCCTGCAGTTGTCCAAAGACGTCGCGACATCCAGAGTTTTCTCTGAGGAAGATGCCATTATGCGGGCTCAATAGTTTGAGCTCATCTATTATCAGTCCGGTTTGTTATACAACATCTTACCAGATGCACTACATTCGATACTGGAGAAAACCAGACAGAGAGCCAGACCACATGCCGATGGTATCGTTGGTTCGGCACAAACCAAGCCCGCTGAGCAATTGACAAAACAATTGCAACAGTTATCTATACAACACTCAGCGGCCAACCAGACTACTGCTTTGGCTGCTCCTCCTACTCAAACGTCAGAAGTACACTCCATGCAGATGACTAACCCAAAGGCCAACCAGCAGCCTGAAGGGAAGAAAAAACAACGCAAGAAGGGTAAGGGGGATAAAAAACCAACTGATAATGCTGGCGAGGGCACCATGGAAAAGAGGAAGGCGAGGTATCCGTGCAACTTATGTGCGGAAGACCACCCGACCCATCTATGCCCTCGACTTGTGGAGGCCCAGAAGTTTGTCACACAACAACAGCAAGCTGTGTTGACTAATCCCTTTCAGCATGGGAAAAATTTAACTCAAGCCTGTGCAAGTCGCGAAGGGGGCAGCCAAGAAAACTTCCCTCCTCCAAATAATCCCTCTTTCGCGAACGTATACATGGTTAGAAGTGATGCTTTAATAACGACTAGAGCGCACAATTATAGCAAACCAAGTGCCTCTGAGAAGGGCAAAGAAGCTGAGATCCCATCTCTTCCTCTACAGATTGAGAAGACGTTGGGAGAAACGATGACACGCATTCTGAAAGGTGTGTTCAAGAGAGCTTCTCACAATCCAAACGCAAGGGCTGCCTAGAACTACTCTGTGGTGGAAGATTTATCACAAACCCCTTGTGCTATGTCTGCTTTGGAGGTCCTCCAAAGTTGCCCTACTCAGAGGAAAGCCTTGTTGGCTGCTTTAGGCTCTGCTGAGACTTGTAACCCGGGTACCATCATGTTAGATACGACTAACTTGAAACCTTGTTTGCCTTACCACGTCGCGTTTCAGATAGTAGTGGCTCACCCCACGAAAAATTTTACACGAAACATCTACCACATGGTGGTCGATGAGGGCGCTTCGACTTGCGTTATGTCATTAGCATGCTGGAAAGCCATTGGTCAGCCCAAGTTTTCCCCATCACCCACTCTCCTTACTGCGTTCGACGGTCATTCTTTCTGACCACATGGCATCATTCCTTCTTTCCCTGTGCAGTTAGGGGGAAAGACCGTGTGTGTCGAAGTAGAGGTAGTCGATGCCCCCATCGACTACAATCTCTTGTTAGGTCGTAGTTGGACTTATGCTATGCAAGTGGTGGTCGCTACAATTTTCTGTGTCTTATTGTTTCCACATGAAGGCCGGATAGTGACCATTGATCAGTTGTCCTTCTCTCGGCCTGACCCAGCCTTGGGGGCATCCACGGTTTCCATGATAGATAATCCTCAAGCCGGTGTCATTAACATAGGAGTTGGTTTGTGCCCATATTTGATGGGTACTTTCGATTACCCACCTCCTCATGGCGATGTCAAGTTTGTATCGACTCACCACAAGGCTGAGATTTTCCATGTTTTATCGTTCTGCACGACTTACTTTGAGGATCCGTGGATTCTTCCTTCCCCATCAACCACGATGGATGAGACAGGGCACTCCGGCATGTCCATGCCCTTGTCCACTGCTGAAGTAGCGTACTCCTTAGTCCAGGAAGCTTCAGCTACTCCTGATCTGACTCATGCACAAGAGTTGGATCCACTTCCAGAGCCTATATAGGCTCATGGTTCTCTTGCTACTACCGATTCGTTAGACTTAGTCTTGCCTTCTGACGAAGCTATAATCGAAGCAATGACTAGTCTGGACAAACCTTGGGAAGATATTCATCACAGGTCATATTTCCTCCCAGAGTTAAGCCGAATCGAGGTAGGAGAATTCACTATCACCATGACGGGAGATCAGCCATGTCCCATTAACCTCTTAGATACACAGGAAATTTACGCTGAGGGCAATATGGCGACTATCGCTGCCACGATACCTATCAACATCTCCCGCAACCCTGGCGTCGTGGAGAATGTCTTCGTCAGAGGGGATTGATCCCCCAAAGAGATTCAGATTTACACAGATCTTTTTAAAGAATTCCGTGACATTTTTGCCTGGTCTTACGAGGAAATGCCAGGCATCGATCCAAAGATAGTTGAACACGAAATCACAACGTATCCTGATGCTAAGCCTGTTTGACAAAAACTTCGTCCAGTTAATCTTAGGAAAGCAGCAGCCATCAAGGATGAGGTTGAGAAATTGCTTAAGGCAGGGTTCATTTACCCTATACATTTGACTCAATGGGTGTCAAACCCCGTGCCAGTCGATAAAAAACAAGGCACGATTCGTGTTTGTACCGATTTCCGTGATTTGAACAAGGCATGTCCGATAGATAATTATCCAACCCCATTCATCGACTATATCATTGATGAATGCGCTGGTTGTGAAGCCTTTTCGTTCATGGAAGGTTTTTCGGGCTATAACCAAATCCAAATCAAACCCGAGGATCAACACAAAACGACATTCATTTGTCCGTGGGGTACATTCGCTTATCGTAAGATGCCTTTTGGCCTCAAAAATGCTGGAGCCACTTTCCAGCGGGCCATGTCTTTTGTGTTTCATGACCTCAAACATATAGTCGAGGCCTATCTGGATGATTTAGCATCATGCTCTCGCAAGCAAAAGGATCATCCTATGCACCTCCGACTAATCTTCGAACGCCGTCGCTACTTCAGGATTCGCTTGAATCCCAACAAGTGCATCTTTTACATCACATCCGGACATTTGTTAGGTTTCATCATTTCAACAACAGGGATCATGGTGGATCCTCTTAAGGTGGAGGCAATAGTCCAGTTGCCCCCCCCATGCACAATCTTACAACTTCAGAGTCTTCAAGGCAAGACGAATTTCTTACGACGCTTCATCGCCAACTATGCCGAAATCACTAAGGGCTTCATGCGTTTATTGAAGAAAGATGTTCCCTTTTTCTAGGATGAAGCAGTGCAATGCTCTTTCGATGCATTGAAACACGCTCTTACAACCACACCTCTGCTACGGCCACCAAATTATAACAAGGATTTCCTATTATATCTGGCTGCCGCAGAGTCAACCATAGGCATGGTTTTATTTCAGGAAGATGATTCATTTTCTAAATACGTGATCTATTACCTGAGTCGAGGCCTTGTAGGACCAGAACTGAATTATACCTATCTAGAAAAACTTGCGTTGGTAGCAGTTCATGCTATTCAACAGTTCCATCACTATGTTCTGTTTCGCAAGACCACCGTCGTTGCCATCGTGAATCCATTCCAGTACATGTTGACACGACGTGTAATCGGCAGAAAAATCAGTAGATGGATGGTCATCCTCCAATAATTTGACTTAGACTTCGTTTCAGCCAAGTCCAAGATGTCATTTCTCTTCGCAGAACTTACTTCGGAACTTCTGGTTGAGTCAGGTGACGTTGTGCCTGAGGAATCACCTATCTGGGGGGATATGTTTTTGATTGAATCGTCAGACCCCTGGTATGGAGATATACTGATCTATCTCCAGACTTTGAAGTGCCCCACCTCTGCTTCTTGTGATGAGCGTCGAAGGATACGCCATCAGGATAAGAACTATCTCATACTCAATGATATGTTGTATCAGAGAGGTGTAGACTGCGTCTTGCGTCGGTGTCTCACTCATGAGGAGGTCGTCATAGTGCTCAACAATTGTCATACAGGGGCTTGTGGCGGTCACTTATCTGGGTTGGCAACAGCCCAAAAGATTTTACGAGCAGGTTACTTCTGGCCCACACTTATCAAAGATTGCATCGAGTCGGTCAAGAAGTGTCATCAGTGCCAAATCTTCTCACAGAATATGAGGGAACATCCAGCTCCTATGTTTCCTATCATCACAGTTGGTCCCTTCACCAAGTGGGGGATTGATTACACTACATGCAACCCCCTGTCAGCCAGGGGGCACCGCTATATCATCGTAGCTGTCGACTACTTCACTAAGTGGGTTGAAGCTATGCCAACGTTTAAAGATGATGGAGAGACTGCATCTCTCTTCTTATTTAACCAGATTATAGCACGGTTCGGCGTCCCGAGAGAGATTGTCACTGACCATGGCAGTCAGTTTCAAAATCAAATGATGTCTGAGTTAACATCAAATCTTGGGTTACGGAAAGAACATTCCTCACCTTACTATCCCCAAGCCAATGGGCAGGTGGAAGTTGTTAACAAAACTCTCAAAACGATGCTACAACGAACTATCAACTCAGCCAAGTCAAATTGGCATTTGATGTTATACTCGGCATTATGGGCTTACCGAACATCAGTTAAGACTGCAACCATATTCTCACCTTTCCAAATCGTTTATGGGCTGGAGGTAATCTTGCCCATCAAATGTCAAATTCTAGCTCTGAAATTGGCAGTACAGTTATTGCCAGACACTTCTCCACTTGAAGAATGGTTAGTACACCTTGAGAAACTTGATGAACAGTGTCGCAATGCAGCCCTGGCCAACGAGGTTCATAAACATAAGGTTAAGTGTCAATATGATAGGTCCGTTCGTCCTCGGATTTTTTCTGAGGGTGACCTTGTCCTGGTTTACGACCAAGATAAGGACCCCCTAGGGGCAGGCAAGTTTAAACCCATGTGGTTCGGACCTTTCATTATTAAGGAGGTTTTAAAAAAGGGCGCTTATCGTCTGGTCGATTTTGAAGGGAATGCTTTGGCGGAGCCTAGAAATGGGCTCTACCTCAAGAAGTATTAATCATAGCATGATCACTGTGGGTAACTTTTTGTAACATATGTATAGTCTTTGTACTATTACTCTTTACGTTTCTTTTGAAAAAACGTGTTATGGATGTGTCATTGATGTTATCTTTCATCATTATGGTAGATGTCAAGTGAATCCGAGGTGTTTGTGGGGTATGCCGACGGTGCTAGTCAACACACGCGGAGGCTTGCCTCCATAGCTTGGGTGATCTTTACACCACAGGGTCATTTGTTATCTTCCGGAGGGATATGTTTAGGTGACACCACAAACAATGTTGCTGAGTATAGTGTAGTTATTGAGTTGCTTCATGACGCTTTATCATTGGGTATCTCTCGTCTCCGGGTCTATCTAGACGCTCAACTAGTTGTGTTGCAGCTTAACAGAATATACCGCGTGCACGACCCTACTTTACACCGACGATTCCTTAGGGTGCGTCTCTTGGAACGCAACTTTGATTATATTACGTATTTTCATGTTCCTAGGAGTTTAAATCAAATCACAGATACTCTAGCTAATCATATTTTAGATTGGCATCTCGCTCACATATAAAAGATCATGATCACACACATGTAAATACATTTTTGTACACAGCATCCATAAGACATGAAAATAAATAAAAATCATATATAAACATGATAAAATCCTCAAAGTACATAGATGGGCGCAAGCGCCTCAAAAAATGGGAACCATAACGAGTCATTGGGGCTTATGCCCTCAAAAAATAGATACATATCAGTGCTTGTGGCACATAAAAGTTTACAAGTCTGCTCAGGGCCGGTGGGCCCTATTATAATCATGAACAACCTGGGCTAAACGCCTAAACAAATGGACCCATGTCCGAGGTGCCCCCACAACATGAGGTTGCATGGAGGGCGGCAGATCCTCTATCTCTGCCATGGGAACTGTGCGAGTGAGCGCGGTGAAGTTTCGCTCAATCCACCTAAGAACCCTCTCGACCTCCCCTGCTGGGAGGTTCCCTGCCACTGTTGCTCCCCCGACGGCGACAGTTGTGGCCTCTGGCCGTGGGCGGCGTCTGTTTCGAGCATAATCGGTTGGCCGCACGGGTCCCACATCTGCACGCAATAAAAAAGTTCACCCATCAAAAACCCTGTTATACAAAAACATGATATATATATATATCAAAAAAGACATAAAAATTACATATGCAAACAAAAAAAAACTTGATAGGTGGAGACTTACCCATCTCCCCTCGCTCCTCACCAGGAGGCATTGGTATCGCTGGATCTCTGGAAAAGTCGATCCCGGCATATGGGTAATCCTTGATCACCAGAATCTGTCGCAACAGCCACGCAAAGAAATCATCATTGAAGGCCTCATTGGTCCTCCCACCACCCTGTTGTGGCAGCAACGCTGCCCATCTGCACACTGCAGGGAAAGTCGCCAGATGTCCTCGTACTGTCAGTCGAGGACTAAAGCATGGAACTCTCTCAAAGAAAAATGAACACAGGATGGTCCCAAACCCGAAGTTCCTATGTGTTCGCTATCGGCAATCAATCAATTGACTCTTCATGCTCTCTAACAGTGTGGTACTCCAATCGAAAATTTGTGCATTTATGCACTGGATTGCACAGTTCATCTGTGCGTGCGAATCTTGGTGCACGGCTGCAGAGCCGGTAATCCACCCAATGAGCGATAAAATAGTCTACATGGTGAGGCTGGTGATCCTACTAACGGGCACCGAGGAAGGTCTCGGATCGGTCCCAGCCTCGCAATACTCCGCTATCAACTCCGAGACTTTTCTCGGCCTCGTAGGAAAAGTCTGAAAGTTGACTGGTTCCCCTCTCCTCGAGAGGCCAGTCAAAAAGTAAATATCCTCGGTGGTGGGCACCAAGGATTGCCCCTCTATCATGAAGGCCTCTGCATCAGGGTGCCAATAGTCAACCAGGGCATTCAGCAGCCTTGGTTGAGTGCGCATAAACGGACATAGAAAGAATTTCACTAACCCACACTGCGTCAGTACGGCCATAACATTCAGATCTGCAGCCACTGCCTCATTGGCAGCCTCATGCTCTCTCTCTCTCCACTGAACATACATCCTGCCAAAATCACAAGGCAAAAAGGGGGAGTTTAGATCTTGTACACTCAATTTTACATTACGCGGGGGTAGCCCGCGGGCTATCGAGGCGACAGTCGCGGGTACCCGCGTGTAGTTTTGACCCTGCGCGCGGGTACCCACGGGCTGTCCCTGGACAGCCCGCGTTTTACTAGGGCCAACCTCTTAGAGGTCGACGGTCACCCCCCAAACATGCTCAAATTCACTAAATGAAGTATTGAAATGCAAGATGAGGGAGTTTGTACTTACTTGGTCCGAGCAGAAGTTCGTTTCGTCCACCGTAGCTCCCGGAATCATGATCTTTGGCAAAGGGGTTCTTTTGGCTCCAGAGTCAATTTCCAAATCAGCAATGGTGATAATGAGCTGCCAACTTCTATTTATAGACTTTTTGGCCTCTTTTTGTCACTTTTTTGGGCCCTTTTATCAGTTTCTTTATACCAAAAACCATTTTGAGTGGATTGGGAGTGATATGGGAGGGATTTGATCAAGTATTGGGACAATTTTTATTGAGTTTCAAAAAATAAAAAATATATATAGTGACGGTCCATAATTTTTTTTTTTTCAAAAATCAACTTGAGCATATAGGATAGGATTTCATCCTGACTATTGCATCTCGTTGCCTTTTATTCTTATAATATAGGATCGATCCCATCCGGTTGTGACACGGAACCATCATATCTTCTCTAGAAGTGTCGCAACTTGGTGGTAGAGATTACCAAAACATGGGTGCCCTAGGTAGTTCCTGGTTGCATTATGGCATCCATGTCGTTTCTAACAACATAGTAGGCTCGGGAGTCCGTATAGTCTTTCCTGAATATGAGTTCAAGCCTCATTTGCATGGGTATTTTTCACTCTTTGTCTTACCCTCCGGAATCCCAAAACATAAAGGGTCTCCTTTTAATCCCTTTTCAGTCCCTCTAAACATGAAAAGATTGACGAGTGATCTTGTGACCTTTCACACTCGTTAAACTGAAATTTGAAGTCACGTCTGTCCGGTGGTATTTTACCCCTTTTTCGGTCCGGACGGTCAACTGTAAGAACAAAGGAATACTCTATTGAATGTCCATTCTTTAGAAGAGTATCCTTAGGTATAATTTTATTCCTTTTTCGGGCCTGAGGGACTAAATTTACGAAAAAGAAACCCTCGGAGTCCATAGTTAAGCTCTTTTCAGACTCCCTAAAATTGAAAAGATTGTCGAGTGACCTTATTCTTTCACACTCATTAAAATGGTCCAGAAGAATATTCCTGACGGAGTCCATAGTTAAGCTTTTTTCAGACTCCTTAAAATTGAAAAAATAGCCGAGTGATATTGTCCTTGTCACACTCGTTAAAATGGTTTTGAATTGACGTCTAACCGGTGCTAGTTTACCCCTTTTTCGAACCGGCTAGACTATTGTCGAAATAGGTGCCCTAATGGAGTTTCCTTTTACGCTTTTTTAGACTCTCTAAATATGAAAAACACCGAGCTTACCTTCTCTGGGCTCATTAAACTTACATCGAAGGACGTTACCATTGTGTGTTCTATCAACCGCATTTGCATCCTTTACCCATCA
>JZKD02S2259158.1:418366-436464 GCA_000966675.3 Picea glauca
AACCCTGCTTATCATTCAAAGACAAAGCACATTGATGTTCAATATCACTTTGTAAGAGACATGATTGAAGAAAAGAAAGTATCACTGATGAAGGTGGAAACTTTGAAGAATTTTGTAGATTCATTAACAAAATCTGTGAGCACCGAGAAGTTCTCTTGGTGTAGAGGATCCATGGGCATTGTTTCCCTGGATTATTGACTATGTAACCCTGTAACCCCCTGCGTGCAAAGAAAACAACAAGTGGGAGAATGTTGGGTATGTATTATATTCTTTGCACGAGTAGTAGCATCTGAGCACCTACGTCGGGCATGGAAGGGGGTGCAAGGGGGCGGAGCCCCCCGCATGGGGGTTCGGGGGCAGCACCCCCGAAAAGTTTTTTTTCGGGACGACATATTTCCGGGACCACATGATATTAGGTGGTTTTTCGGAACATGGTTTTTTGCCGATGGTTTTCTATTTTCGGTTAAGGAATTAGGGTTTTGGACTAATCCAGGTCATTGGGTTAGGGTTTTGGATGCCGCTGGATCCTATATGTATATTGTATTGTAAACATTGTAACACAATGTATGAATATAATATATGTTGGTTTTCCCGGTTTGGGTTTCCAAGTGAAAAATCTCTGTGTAATGTTTTTATTTGCCATTGTATCTTTTCTGTTCTTTTCTGAATATCAGTTTGCAATAGATATTGTACAAGGTTAGAATTTACAATTCTCACAAACAATGAGCCTCAAGTAAGTGAGGGCAGTTATGAGTGTAATGACCATATCTACCCCAAATAGCACAAGGGTTATTAGTTCTAAGTTGGTTAATATTATATTGTTGATTCATTCATTTTTATATCTACTACATTGTAATCTAATTCATCCTTATATAATATATAACAAATGTATATGAACATATATCTATTCAGCATCCCTATTAATTGAAATATAACCGTCTAAGACTAACTCTCTTATGCTTACTTAACAAAGAGGAACAAACGAAGGATTAGGAAATAGAAAGATAGTAGAGTATGATATTAAGAATAGGATAGGTATAAGATTAGGATAGGTAAGTTAGGTTTATTCTTTATAGGATTTATTGGATAGGTAAGTACAAAGAGGAAGATATGCAATTGTTACTGATCAAATTGAAGGTTTTTATCTAGATGACAAAGTAGTTATTTTAGAAGTCACTTTTTTCGGAAATAGAATTCTTTAGAAGATAGGAAATAGGATTATGTTTAGAAGAGTAGTAGGATTTATAAGGAAGTATGTTGGTAGGATTTAAGATAAAGGATAAATATATGGTAGAGACCCTAACCTTTTACTCTTTTATACAGTAGATACCCTAACCTCTTACTCAGTCTTTGAACCTATAAACTATTCTATAACTTTGAGATCACTTCAAGGTCACAAACCTAGAACTACACTTATAACCAAGCAAGTATAATATTACTAGTTTATATGTTCACCAATCAATAATGAGGGACCAACTAACACTCATTTATGTTTATCATGTTGAGCTCCCTTGATGATCGATCATAAAACAATAAGGGCAAGGTTTTCTTATCGGTCGGGTTAGTAGCGTTGGGAATTCTTTATAGTAGCTTTATCAGGGATAGGCCATAGCGCTAGATCACATACTGAAACTATGATTACTTCTAGTTTATTCTTACCTCTCTTTATATGCTTATTGATCTTCTTACTACCGGTTGGCTTACCATAGAGACTTCCTCCTTAGAACCAACAAAAACCACTGGGACTAGACTACTCATTATGTTATCTATGTTCAAGCCGAACGAACGACAAGTAGCATTATTTAGATACAAGTGTACGAACGGCTATGAGATTCTTCAGATAGCTACATTAACTACAAAATAATATAAGAACACTGTGTTGTGTATGTTCAGTCAAGATCCAACTTACTTATGATTTCTTCATTAAATTGTAATCATCACACTAAACCACTTGATCCTCCTTCTATAGCATATGAAATCAACCTATTGATCTTAGATATTCTTTGTAGCTTGGATTGTACCTATAGGATCAGACCAAAGAGAGGGAATATTCTTACGTCTTGTGACTTGGTTAGGATTTCTCGGAAAACTTAGATAGTTACTTAGCATAGAGATAGGAACAACTCAGACCAGCATACCTAGTTTAGTTACAAATGGATAGACACCAAGCCAAGAGAACCCTGGTGTAGGTTATGTATGTTTATTTTATTGGTGCTAGCTATTTATGTATGTTTAGTCTACTGGTGCTAGGTAGTTATGTATGTTTAGTCTAAAGGAGAGAGATAGTTGTGCATGTTAAGAATTAACCAACCCAATCAGATACTTTCCCATCATCATCATTAGCTATGTGAATGTAGGAAAACAAGTTCCATGTGTTAAGTAGGAAAGACTATCTAGTTGTATAATGTTGGGTTGATAAGAACACAAAAACAAGTTGTGGAAGTTGGATATGAAGAGCAAGTCAAAGTGGAGTATGTTCAGTTCAATGGGTACCAAGACATGGGGAGTTGTAGAAGTTGGGGATGTGAATGTTGAAAAACAAGTTGTCGATGTTTGGTATAAACTCTAAGTCATATGGTTGGTAAGTATAGGAAAGTCAGCTTGATGTTGCCTCACTCGATCCTTCGGTTCTAAGCATCTTGTATTCCCTCCGGGGGAGGATATTTCACATGTATCAATCCAAACCAAACTATGATTATTTCACATAGAAACATATCAGCAACTCTCCTTGAAGACATTATGGAAACCACCCATAGATTATTCTTCACATTGATTACATATTATGAACACAAACCAAGATCTTTGCATTGATTACATTATGAACACAAACGAGGGCATGATTCCTTAGTAACATTGGATATGTAAACTAGCCACAAGATCATCATTAAGCTATCACAAACCAACAAGATTACATATTCACATTGAGAGATGGATCAACTAGCAATGACAAGGGTGCATCGTTAAATAAGATCAGCTTTCTATTATTTCCTTGTTCAGATGGATAAGTACCATTAGCTTCTCTATATGATGCTCACTAGACTACTAACCTTGCATTGATTGATTGATAGATAGAAGGTCATATCTTTAGATCTTCTATTATCTTAGCTCCTTATATGTAGGGATTAGATCTTTTATTATATTCTTAGCTCCTTATATTATCTTAGCTCAAGGAGATAAGTGATAAACTTCACTATATACAAATATATGATAACAGATGCCCATCATAAACCACCATATAAGAGGGACTTATCAAATCCCATAGAGATCATATTTGATTAGATAAACCACCATTCCTATCCACATCCAGACACACACACTCTATGCATCAAGCAATTAATATTGGCTTTAGACTAACACTCTATCAATCCTTAAAGATAAGCTACTCCTAGGCTTCTTACTGAAAATTTCACCAACAAACCAAAACCTACAGACAAGAGACAAATAACAACACTCTTAATTATGCCACCAATATAATAGATGTCACATCTATATATTAATTCTAAAACAGCAAAGGAGGAGCCAAAAGCCTGAGCTTCGATTCTCGGGTCTTGTTCGATAACTATAGATTTTAAGAGAGGTATTATTTTAGAACTATATCTCTTGATATCCTGATCAAGGGATTGTATAAGTAGAAAGAGTAGGAATAACTCTAGGCTCACTAAAGGAATATAGAACTAATCCTTTCCTATCTTATGTCTATAGGGATATTTTTGTTCCTCTCCTTAGTAACAAAGTATTGTAAGAAAACAAGAGCTTCGATATAAAGTGTTGTTTACAAAAAATAGCTCATGTCATCAAACAATCAATAGCTAGCATTTGAATTGGAATATAACTAGAGCTTAGGCAAGTATAGGTCTTTTCCTCAATGAACTACTGGCCTTGCCGAATTACTACATGAACCTAGCCATGAATTCTCTTATCACAGAAGGAGAAACAACTAGAATAAATCATATCATCATTAATATCCATCATACATATTATTGCAGGAGACAGGAAGTTGGGCACCAACTGTCAACCAAGGGAGGGAGCTTTTTCAATCTTTCATGAACCTCCACACGAATGGAGACTGAACTCAACTAGTGGAAAACTATACCAACAAGAGTAGAGCGTAAGGGGCTTGCCTAATGATAGCACCTTCTTACCCTCTCCTCGAAATCTAGATATTACCACTCAGCAGATCTATCAACTATTATTTATGATATAAATATGAACTCTTATTTATTCAATTACAATGAATTTCTCTTTATTACTTGTGATCAACCGGCTAACCAACCGATGTTATGAGGGGATAACCAACCGATGTTATGAGGATCTACTCCGATCAAGGGCATCCCTCATCAATACTACACTAGCCACTCTTCATGAAATCACAGACACTAGGACCCTCATATCTTCTCATTAATGATACAAGAAGACTAGAACAACTAAATCAGGAGAGAGACCAATCACAGGAGCATAAGGTTTGAAGGGAAATTCCTTCAATGAAAACCAACTCTTATTACATGAAGCAACAAAATGGGATCTGAAATTATTTGCTAACATGGAATATTTCTCCTATAAAGGCCTCACCCCAACCAATGTGATAGATAAGGACCTTTATATCCTCTTTGACCTTTTACCACCTGTTACATGTCAAAATTACTCACTTCGATGATGTCTCATTACCATTATCGCAAGTGTCGCATTTTTTACACAAGTGTCGAAAGTGTCACAAAATCATACTATCATCTCGTCTGTGTTGCATCGTGAACGACATCATAAGAACACTTGAGATATCCTCTAAGATTAGTTAGAAGATGAAAATATATCTTTTGGCAAAGATTACAAGTTTTTATCTTGAGAAATTACCATCATAAAAAGTATTTTTGGAGATCATCACTCCCCTGCCCACTTGCAAGGAGTGCTAGTGCTCCTTTCCCTCTTAGCAGGGAGCACTAAAACACTTTGTGGCCCACTTTAAGGGAGCGTCGATCTATTGAGAAAATCATCAGGACAAATCCCCCTTATCTCTAAAGACAGCTGAGAAATATCCAAGTCAGTTTGGCTCGAATCCAAGTCCGAGGCTAGATCTAAGGGGAGTTCCACAACGAATGGAGTAATATCCTCAAATTATCCCAATAATATCTAAGGTGTTTGAGCCTATCAAAGCCTATATAAGGAGGCATTCTCATGGTGAAAAGGGGAGAATAATCAGTGAAAAGTATTGTCATTTTGATCATGGATCGTTCAAGCAAGGGGTTGGACAAGGAGAGCTTGGTGAGGTTGCTACATCTACATCTACATTTTGTAAGCACCTTGTTTTGTTCTCATTAATACATATGCTTGGCCTGTTTCCTTCAAGTTTGTGTACATTTTCATGGACTTGTTCCTTTTGGATGAATCTAGCTTTAAACTAATCATGATAGAATAGGAAGTATGCTTTGTCTTCGGTGTTTATTGGATTGCAGGACTTTTTGAAGGACTTGGAGATCAAGCTCAACTTGGACTGATTGAGGACAAACTTCATTAAAAGTTACTCATACTTTATTAATCATTCTTATCGACTAGTTTAGCTATATTTCAAGGAAAGTCAGTGTTCAAAGTTAGCCTTCTTTTGTCTTGGTCATAGGGGTCTAAGATCCAAGAGGTAATTAACCTGACCGCAGGTGAATTTTCCTACAACACCACCGAACTAAAGATTAGGCTTGGTTCATAAGATCTATTTCACTAGTCAAACCTGGGGAGGGTACCACAGGAAAAGGTGTCAGCGGTGGTTGTTTATTCCACTTTCCGACCTATTGATCTGAAAAGGCCTCATCCCAACCAAGGCATAGAGGAGAGACCAAGGGATTAAAATGGACTCATTAGACCAATATGAATAGACTTCTTATATCAAAATTGAATTTCCAATTGATAGAACAAAAAACAACCAGCAGTATAGCACCATTACTCATTGAAGTGAAAAGGATGGGAAGTGAATTTAATAAACTAGCGATTAGGAGGGAATAAATATATTTGACTAGTGATGGGCTTCAGATGTTTATTGAAATCTTTACTCTCTCTCTCTTGTAATAGATTTCCTTATGTCATACCCTTTACACTTGATACTTATCAAACTCATGGTTGCGGCCTACCGTTCACCTTTTATATTTACTGTTGCTATGTTTTCGAAATATCTTTGATCCCGTTGATCAAGATATTTGCTACTGATCTAATGTTCTATCTTGCAAATCTGATACACTGGGGGTTTCTTGATGTGTTTCAGTTGTGTGTTTGAGATATTTATGGTTATTTCATGTGCATGTTGGTTATTGCATGTGCATGTTGTGTATTTACGGTTTAAACAGTATATAAAAGATGTATGCGAAAGTAAAGAACATCAACTTCCCAATAACATATATTATGCGACTCAAGAATGGAAATACAATAACATACTGGAAATATAGAGTATAATCGTCAGCTAGATCTCATGGATCGTCACTCAAATACAAGAAAATAGCATAAAATACCCATGATCAGAAGATGAATGCAGATCTGATGCATGCATGGATAGATCGGCAAAAATGTGTGATTATGGAAAAGTACGGTAATTGCTACCAGCTGGAAAACTCATCCGAAATGATAGATCATCGGAATGCACTGGAAACTGATCCAATAGAAGCACCCTGGCCTCTAGACTAAAATGAAAGAGTGTCAGATATCAGATCTGGTCTCTGAGGCACTAGATCTAGACCCATGGGGGGTTTGCACCTCTTAGGACACTGGATTCTCCCCAAATGATTCCATCAATGAAATGTGATTCTATAGGACTCAAAATGATCATCTCACCAAATGTGGACTTTCATCGGAAGGGTTTCCCCCAGATCTACTCTGACGTTCCGTCTGCAACCTCAAATGTCCTCCCTAAAGAGCTGCACCCTAAATGGCTGGATGATGAACCCTGCAAGATTTCACCATCAGAATCTGATGGAGAATGGGTCAATCTGAGCACCCTATATGGATCTCAACTGGGTCGGAAGGAAACTTTAATCTGAACTCGCACCTCATGGAACTCCCCAAACCCTCAAGCTGACTTGCGCCCTCACTGGCTGAGCTATGCACTCTACATTGGATACTCTTGAATAGAACGGTGAAATACCTGGATGGTATCTCTGATGGGCTAGGGTGTGTCTCTCAACACCAAAACCGATAAATGGTGGTGGTTTCCTCCAAAAATACACAAAACAGTAAGGTCGACTCTCTTCCTCCTCTGGGAACTCTCAACATCAAATCATAACAATGCATAATGAGGAATTAGGTCAAATTCCTCCCTTTATACCCTTCCTTATCTAATTCACCATTGACCTCACTTAAGCTAGGCCCTTTTCCTCCTTAGGTGAATAATTAATTAATTAATTCCCCCTTTAGAACCTTTTCATTCTAATTCTTCGTTGACTTAGGCTTAAGTGAATTTTCCTAAGTTTTTGGCTTAATTCATCATTTAGCCACCAAATCACCCTTATTTCTCCATATTGTTCCCTTTTTTTGCCTAACTAGAATCTACAGGAACACACGGACTACTAAGTCACTCCTTATTGGCCTACTCTTGGGAACGGGACATCACAATCCTCCCTTCCCGAGATTGCTTTCCCTCAAGCAACATCAATCCTTGGTACTGTAAAATATGCTCTCCCTCCCTTGTGGCATCCTCCATTGGAAGAACCCTCCATCTAATCAAGAAATCCTTTATGACCATGTTCCTCAACCTACACTCTCTCTACTCGATCACCTCCTCTAGCACTAACTCCAACTATCCCTCCTCATCTAAAGGTGGTAGTTCCTCTGAAGTGATGATATGTTGTCCCACTACCTTTTTAAGGCAAGAAACATGAAAGAAGTTATGAATCTTTCTACCCTTTGGTAGCTCTAGCTCGTATGCCACCTCGCCTACTCTCCTAATGACTCTGTACGGCCCATAAAATCTCAGTTTTAGTTTCTCTACTCCACACCTCTTCAAGGAGGATTGTCAATATGGTAGTAACCATAGGAAAACCAAGTCCCCAACATCGAAATTGCACTCGATCCTCTGCCTATCTGTATAGATATTTGGTTTATTATGTGTTGCCTGTAAGTTTTCCTTTACTACCCACAGAATCCTTTGTCTCTTATCCACCCAATCTTTGTCCACTGGGACCCTGCTATCTCCGAATACAGTATCCACAAAAGTGGGTGCATCGTATCTATACAATGCTCTAAATGGTGACATCCTAATAGACATATGGTGTGTCATGTTGTAACAATACTCATCCATGTGCAACCACCTCACCCATGTGTGTTGTTGTCCTCCCACATAGTTCCTAAGATACCCCTCCACCCATTTGTTGATGATCTCTGTCTGACCATATGTCTATGGGTGGTAGCTGGTTCTCGTGGCTAGCTCTATGCCTGTCAACCAAAAAAGCTCCTTCCAAAAGGCACTGATGAAGCGCCCATCTCTATCACTGACTATCTGCTTGGGTACGCCATGCAATCTAAATACCTCTCTGAAAAATAACTCTGCTACATGTATGGCCTTGTAGTCCATGGGTATGACAAAGAAATGTGCAAATTTTGTCAGCATGTCAACCACTACAAATATACAGTCCCTGCCCTGCACGCGGGGGAGGTCTGTGATGAAATCCATAGAAATGCTCTCTCATTTCTACTCTAGAATGGGTAGAGGTTGTAGTAACCCTATTGGGTGTGTCTTCTCTGACTTGTTCCGCTAAAAATTTGTGCATTCCTGGATGTGCTTCAGTACATCATCCTTGAGACCCTTCCACGAGAATCTCTCCCTGATCTGCCTGTAAGTTTTGAAATACCCCTGGTGCCCTACTGTAGGTGAATCATGACACACCATCAGAATCATCCCCTTTAAGGTAGATGATGGAACCAAGTAGATCTGATATTTCTAGAAAATAACATCATCAAGTACCTGGTATCTATCATCGACCACCTGTCCATCCATTACCTCACAAGTAAACTTGTTTTTGTAATATTCCACCAACAAGGGTGCTTTCCAATCTGTGCAAATGTCCATCATTGAATACCCTGGTGGCCTCCTGGACAAGGCATCTGCCATGAAGTTCCTTTTTCCCTTGACATACTTGATGTCAAAGTCAAGGGCTTGGATCTTCGAGACCCACTTATGTTTCCTCTCACTGAGATCTTTCTGATCCAAGAAATACTTGAGACTGTTGTGATCAGTCTTCACTACAAATCTATTGCCCACCAGATACTGCCTAAATTTGGTTAAGGCATGCATAATTGCTATCATTTCCTTGTCGTAAATAGGGTAGAGTCACTCTGACTCGATGAGCTTCCTTCTCTCAAACACAATGGGATGGACTCCCTGCATCAACACTACTCCAATCCCCACCCCTAATGCATCACACTCCAAGACGAATGGTTGCGAGTAGTCCCGAAGGGCTAGAACAGGGCATGTGCTCATAACATCCTTCATCTTCTCAAATGTCAATTGTGACTCCTCTGTCCACTGAAAGGAACCCTTCTTGGTCAAATCTGTGAGTGGTGCTCCTAACTGTGAAAACACCCTGACAAACCTCCTGTAATAACTGAAGAACCCAAAGAACCTCCTTAACTCTGTCAAACTCCTAGGTGTTGGCCAATCCAAAATGGCCCTTATCTTCTCCTGATGTACTTGAACCCCTGTGCATTGATGATGTGTCACAAGTAAAGAAACTCTATCATCCCAAACTAACACTTGGACTCTTTGGCGTACAGTGACTATGCCTCCATGGTGCTCAATACCTCCTCCAAGTGTCCCATATGCTCCTGCCATGTCTTGCTATAGACCAAAATGTCATCAAAGAAAACCAAAATTGATTTCCTCAACTTCCCCCTCAAAATGTGGTTCATGCAAGATTGGAATGTAGCAGGTGCATTGGTTAGCCTGAATGGCATAACCAAAAACTCGAAATGGCCAAAGTGGCATCGAAATGTTGTCTTCTCTATGTCCTTCTCTCTAATGTTGATTTGATGATATCCAGAGTGTAGATCAATCTTCGAGAAGAAAACTACCCCATGCATCTCATCCATCAACTCGTCAACGCAAGGGATAGGATACCGGTTTTTGATGGTTTTCTTATTCAAATCTCGATAGTCGATGCACATCCTCATCGTACCATCCTTCTTCAAGACTAAGACAACTGAAGAGGCAAATGGATTGCTACTAGTACTGATGTGTCCCATTGCTATCAATTCCTTGATTTATTTTTCTATCTCATCCTTAAACCTCTTAGGATGACTATGGGGGGGGTGATCATGGGTTTTTCCCCCTCCTCCAACTCAATGGTGTGCTCAAATCCCCTGTCTGGCATTATCCCTGGTGGAATCGGACCAAAAACCTGTTGATGTTGTCCCAACAAGTTCTTGATCTCTTTCTAATACTGTTGTCAACCCTCGAGATCCTTCTGCATAGTGATCAAGCACTCTGCAGAAAACATTGCCTCCCCATGCCTGGAGATCCTCTCCATCCTCTTGGTTGAGACTATCCTAGGTTCCCCTGTCGACATGCCCCTTAGGAAAACCCTCTTCCCATCACTGTCTCTGAATCCCATCTCTAATTTTTGGTAGTTGGTGGTGATTTTACCCAAGGTGATCAACCATTGAACTCCCAAAAATACATCTGTGTCTGATAGGTCAACCACATAAAATGTATCTCTCACAGTGTAATTTCCCAACCTGATCTCCAATTTTGGAACTCTGTCTAGACACTCCAATGTATGGCCATCTTCTACTGTGACATAAAATCCCTCAAACTCCTCTGTCTGAAGGGTCCATCTCGATACCAATGAAGTGTCGATAAAGTTGTGGGTGGCCCCGCCATCTATCAGGGAGATTTCTTGCTACCCTTGAATAGTACCTCTGATCTGAAGGGTGTCATACCTGGGTACATAAGAAAGGGTTTCTATGACTCCACCCTTTGTTGGTTTCTGTCTGCTAACCTCCTCAGGAGGTTGTGGAACAATCGGTGGGTGGGTCCCTACCGGTGTTGGTGGTCTACGGGGAGGTTGTTCCTCCGCAGGCTCTAGCTCCTCCTTTGAGTTGTTGGATTCACTATCCTTCTCCTCCTTCTCACTGTCCACACTATCTACGGCCACTTCAATATAGTGAATCTCTCCCTTGCTCATGAATCTGTGTCCTAGGACCCAAGTATCTCTACAGTTGAAGCAAAGCTTCTTCCTCATAAGCTCTCACCTTGTATCATCATCCAACTTATCCTTACCCTTCCATTCCCTCTGTAATGGCTTCTGGTCCTGATCCTTCTGTGGTACGAAGGATTTGGAAAAGGGTTTAGTTTTTTGCACTAAATCTGCTAAATCTCTAGTGCGCGGGATGGAATCCTGCAGGGTGTGAGGTCGATATGCCTTCACCCATCCTCTCAAGGGTTCTGTGAGCCCTTCTGTGAATAACATCATCAGTCGGGGCTTGGATATATCTGTCACTATCACTACTACCCGCTAAAACTCTGATATGAATGCCTCTATTGTGCCAGTTTGTCTCAAGTAGGCTAGATCTCTAAAATGGATCTCTGGATCCCTCCTATCAAATCTGCCCATGAATCTCTGTATGAACTCTTGGTAGGAGGTGATGCAACTGTGGCCCAATGTCAACAATCCATGATACCACCACTCATGTGCTTCACCCTCTAAGTGTAAAGTGGTGAAATGGATGGCCTCTGTCTCGGTCATCTAGTTGATCTTGTAGTAGGTGTCAAGCTTCTGTACCCAAGCTCTGGCAGTGCATTTGGACAATCCGTCGAAAGAAGGTATGGTGAGTTTACCAAATTTCGAGATGAAATCAATGTTATGCCCCTACTGCTGCGGCGGCTGCAGTCCTCCTCTCTGTGGCTCTCTGGGGTGGTTCCTGAGTCTGAGCCCACAATACTCGACTAGGGTCATATCCTGATGGAAATCACGGGCCAATGTTGCATACTCTCTCTGATACTTCATAATATCTTCTGCATGAGTGGGCGGTCTTTGTGTTATTGGTATATGTGCTACTACCGAGGGTGCCCTCTGGAAATTGGGAAACAACGACATGGAATCTTACTCGTAGAGGTGTATGTGCGAGTGGGTGACTAGGGTCTATTGCCTTCCCTTGAGTTCCCTTGTGCTGCATGTGGGTCTTGTGTGCTCGGGATGTCCACCATAGCCAATCTATATGCTACCTGAGCCAAGGAATAAGACATGGTCCGCTGACTAGCTAACATGTCATTGATACCCTTCATGAAGGTTGCATATGGATCCATGGGGGCCTTACCACTGCCCTCTGGTCACTCATATATGTCACCTAGCCTCCTATGATCTGCTTCATGCTTGGCCTCGCACTCTTCTCTTCTCTCTATTTCTTTGTGTGCCTCTTCCTCTTCCTCTGAACTGGGAGGGAAAGGAGGAAAGTTAGGCCTAGCCCTTATTTCCTTGCACCTATTGTAAGTGACATATTCGTCACCTACATGCTCACGGCCCTCTAGGTCTTCTACTCCACTCACATTCTTTATTCACAGGTTGGCAGGACTAAAGCTCCAATACCATTGAAATATCCATGATCCCGCTGAACAAGAAATTTTCTACTGATCTAATGTTTTGTCTCACGGATTTGATACACTGGGGGTTTCTTGATGCGTTTCAATTATGTGTTTAATATCTTTATGGTTATTGCATGTGCATGTTGGTTATTGCATGTGCATGTTGGTTATTTCATGTGAATGTTGCGTATTTATGGTTTAAACGGTATATAAAGGATGCATGCGGATGTAAAGAACATCAACTTCCCAATAACATATATTATGCGACTCAAGCATGGAAATATAATAACATACTGGAAATATAGAGTATAATCGTCAGCTAAATCTCATGGATCATCACTAGAATACAAGAAAATAGCATAAAAATACCCATGATCAGAAGATGAACGCAGATTTGATGCATGCATGGATAGATCGGAAAAAATGTGTGATTCTGGAGAAGTACGGTAACCGCTAACAGCTGAAAATATCGTCCGAAAGGATAGACCGTCATAATGCGTTGGAAACTACTCCAATAGAATTTCCCTAGCCTCTAGACTGAAATGAATGAGTGTTGGATGTCAAATCTGGTCTCTGAGGCACTGGATATGGACCCCTGGGGGTTTTCACACCTCCTTGGACAATGGATTTGCCCCAAATGATTCCACCAACAGAATCTGTTGCTATAGGACTCAAAATGATTGTCTCACCAAATGCGGAACTAGGTCGGAAGGGTTTCCCCCAGTTCTTCTATGACACTCCATCTACAACCTCAAATGTCCTTCTTGAAGAGTTGCACACTAAATGGTTGGATGATGCGCCTTGCAAGATTCCACAGTCAGAATCTGATGGATAATGGCTCAATCTGAGCGCCCTAGATGGATCTGACCTAGGTTGGAAGGAAACTGCAATTTGAACTCGAACCTCGTGCAACTCCCCAAACCCTCAAACTGACTTGTGCCCTCATTGGTTGAGTTGTGCACTTTTCACTGGATACTCCTGAAAAGCATGATGAAATACATAAATGGTGTCTTCGATGGGCTAGGGTGTGTCTCTCAACACCGAAACTAATCAATGGTGGTGGTTTCCTCCAGAAATCCACAAAACAGTAAGGTCGACTCTCTTCCACCTCTAGGAACTCTCAACATCAAATCATAACAATGCATAATGAGGAATTAGGTCAAATTCCTCCCTTTATACCCTTCCTGATCTAATTCACCATTGACCTCTCTTAAGCTAGGCACTTTTCCTCCTTAGGTGAATAATTAATTAATTAAGTCCCCCTTTATCACCTTTTCATTCTAATTCTTCGTTGACTTAGGCTTAAGTGACTTTTCCTAAGTTTTTGGCTTAATTCATCGTTTAGCCACCAAATCACCCTTATTTCTCCATCTTGTTCCCTATTTGTGTCTAACTATAGTCTACGGGAACACATAGACTACTAAGTCACTCCTTGTTGGCCTACTCTTGGGAACAGGATATCATAGCTTGTCTCTTTCACCTTCAGTCGCCTTCACAAAATATTATAATGTGATGGATATGAGCAGTGAGATTAAAAATATGCCTATTATTGGTCTTTACCTACCTTAATCTCTTTATATTTTAAAGGAAGTCTCTTTTTAATCTTGCTACCAGGCGGATAGGATCTTCTGTCAAAGCTGAGGAGGAAGACAGAGACAGTCTTTTCTGTTTTATAGACCAGACTGACCTTTTCTTCTATCTTTTCCTATGTTTACTTCCGATGTTCTATGATCAATCACTGTCTATGGATTTGATCATATGTGCCTATGTATTTGATCAGATGAATTCCTAGTATAAGGTGGTAGAAGGTGGTAACTGCGGATAGGTTATTCCATAGCTTGTATAGTGCTCCCTACTACTTTCTTTGTTGTTGTGGGATGCTACTTCCTTTCTCTGTTGTTGCTTATGGATTTGGGTATTCAACATAGGCTACTAACAGGATCATAAGGTCATGAGCAATAGGGCACTAGTCACTAATACAAAAGTAGTGGTCGATGCATGTTAATTTAATTGTTTTTAATTTATAAACGAAAATCTAGACTTTCTTTTAACAACGCCGACTGATATCTGTTAGCACATAATCTTGTCAGGGTCTTGTGAGTTTGTGTTTTCTACCTAGGTCTGTAATTTTGCTTATTTCTCCTCTTTTGCAGACCTGAATGTGAGTTCTCCTTCTTGGCTTGTAGTTTTTCTTCTATTTGCCTCCATCTGTTTGACAAACCTGTTTTCTTTGTCGGCTTGCCTGAGAAGTATTGGCCATAAGATTCTCTATCTTCTCTAAGGTTGATCACTTCTTTCTCTGCCTCTGTCACTGAGCCTTCGTTCTCCCAAGTCCCATCCATGTCGCCCAAGTCCTCATCGTCATAGGCTGCAGCACTGAGAGCATTTAAATAGGGACTCAAATCAAGTGAGCACGGGAATCAAGAGTTCAAATGTTGTAAAATTGTTCAACAAGGATCGTGAAATCTTGATTCGTGAAAGGAGAGATCTGGGTCATCTGATCATGAAGAGTTGAGGGTCATTGATCTAACATCAGTAATTTTTGAAGGATCATGAATCAGGAGTTTGGGGTTCTCGTCGTGAAGGTGCGTCCATAGCCCGAAATCCTGGGACTCAAAAGGCCGATGGTTTCAATCTGAGCAGTTCAAATTAAGGGATGTGTGGCATAGGATTAGCAGGATCACGATTCCGTGGATCGGGCTTCAGAAGTGGAACATGGTGCGAGACCCCTGAAATGTGAAATCGAGAAACGTTCAAGAATTGGGCCCGTGGTCTCAACCCGTGGTCACATGAGAAGCAGGTCCAGAAAAAGGGGTCAACACTCATCGCTGGCCGATGTTTCATGTCGTCGGGGAAAGGATCGTGGCCATCCATTTTGTAACAAGATCACCCATCGATCTCAAAGGTCATTTCATGATTTTGGGCATCACGATGTTGGAATCAAGCTGGAGTGAAAACTCCCGAAATTCAAAGTCTCGATAGTGCTTTGAATGAAAGCTCTGGTTCGCAGCCCAAGATCAGAGTGACAGAGGGGAGCAACGCCAAAGGGCTAGGAGCACCTCTGTTGCATGTGGAAGGAAAGCAGTGTAGCCTAAGGTGTTGATATCGTTTTGAAGAAGTCATGGGCATCGCCTGGGGCATTCATGGGTGTCAGGATCCATCATGATCCCAAGGAAGTTAATTAATGGAAGTAGGGGGAGGTAGTTGAAACCTCATTTCAACCTGTAAATAGGAAGCATGGAAGCATCAACTGTGGAGGCAGGATGTCAATCCAAGGTATATTTGTATATGTATTTTCCTGCAAAGCCCGTGCTATCTTAAACTTGCGCCTGACAAAGGAAACCTATGCAATCTGACAGAAGAAGGAGAAAATGAAAATCTTTGAAGGCAGTGGTCAGATTGTGTCCCTGGGGGGCCATTAGCAGTTCTGGGTATATATACTCAGTTTTATATTTTGTAAGGGTCGATGGTAGAGAAAATCTCACGTATTGTAAAGTTTTAGAAAAGCCTCTGGCTTCTGGTTATGTATCTGTATTTGAGACTTCTTGTTTAATTTAAGTTAGCTTCCCTTCATCTCTTTGTAGCAGTTGTGTTAAAACACTCGGTCATGGGTGATCCAGTCGAGGGTAGTTATGTTTCTGTGATGTATGTTTGATCACAGTAACATTGCCACCAGTTTTAATCAGCTTCTCATGTCTTCTTTTCCCTCTGATACTGAGAGCTCGGTCATGGAGTTTCCAGTCAATTTTTTGTGACTACTTTGCAATGTATGATTGATTACAGAGGTGTTATAGCATTTTCAGTTCCCTTAAGTTGTGAATTCGAGAGGATCTTGAATTTTGAATATTTTCCTCCTTAGGCTATTGGATGACCGGATGTCCCTAACAGATATTTTCACTCTCCTCAAGTTCTTCCCCCTACTCACTACTATACCTGACTTGCTAACTGAAGTTAAACCAAGACCTCACCTGCTCGTGCATATCAGTCCAGTTTTCTGAGTTAAAACGATACTTTCTTGAGATTGTGCCCATTAGAGCACCCTTATATTTATTTTTCGTGACATACAAACTGATGAGTATCAGGCTTACCTCTACTACAATCCAAGAGTGACTTCTGGTGCTAACAATATCCATTCAAGGCTTTCAATCTATGTGTCTTCTTAAGTTAGTCCTTTTCGGTCACTACCGAACAGTTGGCACCCTTTTATTTTAAACTCAACTGTTAATTAATGTGTATACATGTTCACTCACAATTTGATAATTGTGAGCATGTGTAAGCCTCCTTATGGGGTGTTTTATGACCAGGGTTCTGATTATTGACTCGCCCTAAATATTTCCAGTGAGTAATTTTCTCTAATGATCATCACACTTTTAAACGAATTAATCATAAGTTAGCACTTACGAGTAAATTTTGTACTCTCTTTACATCACTACTAAAATTTGAATCTTCCCTTATGTAATTATGGTTTTCATTATATATAGCAACATATATATTATATGTATATAGATTACATGTACATAATTAATAATTTAGTTTTATACTTAATTAATAATTATAATTAATAGAATCTTGTAGTTAGTGGATTGAAAAAATTTTAATTGAGATGTTAAGAATTACTAATTCGATGTTAAATATTGGATGTCGATTTTGAATCAATAGGTTAGCAATTGTTTCACTGTGATATTGATGACAAAAATTTCCAATATTTTTTACTTGGATTATTTGTACATAATTCTTATTTATGGTAATTTAACTTACAATCGGCGCAACTGATACAAGTAAAGATGGTGCGCAAACTTTGAATCTCACTGTAAAGTGTGTCAAAATGAATGCACATCTTGCATCTAGATCTTAAGCAAATTGATTTGGACTTCTGTGAGCATTGTGTTTATGGAAAACAGAAGAGAGTCGGAAAATAAAAGAAGAATGAAAGGTTAGATCTTGTGCATACAGATGTATGGGGACCAGCTCAGGTATCATCCCTTGGTGGCTCTCGTTATTATGTTACTTTTATTGATGATGAAACTAGAAAAACTTAGGTTTATTGCATTTAACAAAAATTTGATGTTTTTGATACTTTTAAGAAATGGAAAGCTTTAGTTGAGAATGAGACAGGAAAAAATTTGAAGTGTCTAAGATCATATAATGGAGGTGAATATTGCAGCAAGGATTTTGATGATTATTGTTCATACCATGGGATTCGTAGAGAGAAGACAGTTTCAAGAACACCACAAGAAAATGGTGTGTTAGAAAGGATGAACATGACAATCATGGAGCGTGTAAGGAGTATGAGATTGCATGCCAGTTTTCCCTTACATTTATGGGCAAATGTTGTAGATAATGTTGTTTACTTAATAAACAGATGACCTTCAAGCTCTTTGAATGGTAGAATTCCAGAGGAGGAATGGACAGGAAAAAAGGTAAACTATTATTTTATGAAAACTTTCGGTTGTGAAGCATTTGTCCATATTGATAAAGAAAATAGAACAAAGCTTGAGTCTAAATCCAAGAAGTGTACCTTTATTGGATATGGTGTTAATGATTTTGGTTA
>JZKD02S2259159.1:0-19636 GCA_000966675.3 Picea glauca
TCAGAGAGAATTTTGACCTTTGGGATCCATTTTGCATATGTATATCCAAAGAGATAATTAGTTGAGATTATCCTTCGATTAAAATAGGGAGAAGAGCTCGTTGTCTAGCAATTCTAAGACCATGGAGGAGACCCAAAAGTTTTGTTGCGTTTCTACTATCACGTTTGATGTTTCCATAATAAAGAAATACAATTTCCCCTGTGTTGTTTCTAAAAACACCTCCAAATATTGCAGGACCAGGATTACCTTTAGAGGCTCCATCAAAGTTTAGTTTGAGGAAATGAATGGGGGAGGGGGGGGCACCAATGATCTGGACTGAAAGAGTCCCTCATGTTGGAATATGTGGAAGAGGGGGGGGCATGGATGGCAGGGTTGATGTCCCTTCTCTTAAGGAGTAACACTTAATTTGTGTGTGCTTTGAAGTCAAGGTCATACCAGGAATGGATAAATATTCTCTCTAAAAACTGCTTTCTGCAAATGGTCCAGAGGGAGTCTTTAGAAGAGGATTTTCCTTCGAATATTAGTCGATTATTCTCTTTCCAAATGTTCTAGACAAGGAAAATTGGTAGCATCTTCTAGAGGTGGTTGAGGATTGGGTTCTGATAGGGGATATCAACCCAATTTTTTAGAGTGTGATTTATGTCACCATGGATTCAATTAGAAATTCTATAGAGCATCATTGCCTTATCCCATAAGTTGCTAGATAAATAACAACTGTCAAATAGATGGTCTGTGGATTCCTCATTGTTTTTGCAAAGAACACATCTTGAGGGTCCAAAGAATCCTATTTTGAGGATGTTGTCCCAAGTGAGGATGTGCCTTTGAATAACTTTCCAAAGAAAAATTGAGATATTTGGCCAAGTCCTTAAATCCCAAATCTTGCCCCAACCTCGTTCTCAAGGATATGGCATGGGGGGAATGAGAAGTTGGTAGGATTATTTGACAATGAAGGTGCCTCTTGGCATATACCCCCATTTGAGTTTGTCATTGTCCTGACTGATTCTAATTTTCTGATTAATGACATCTTGCACGATTTGTGTTTTAGTTATTGCTAGAAGATGGAGAAGAGAGGTGTGGAGAAGTAACCAGTTCCTGAATTGTTGCTTATTTGTGGTGTGTCATTAGTCCTTAACATTAGAGTTACCTTGAGGTGGAAGGTTATGCTGTCTTTCCAATATTGGAAGTTGCTTCCAAGAGTTTGACTAGAATTTTTCCAAGTTCTCATTTCCCAAAAACTATGTTGTTGGATGAGGTGGCATTGTCATTTTGCAGAGTTCCAAATGAGAGAGCCTTGAGTGGTAGGAGTGAAGCAAATCAGGTTGTGAGGGTCCCAATTCGGGGAATATTTTTTCTGCCATAGTTTTTCCCAAGGAGTGGATATGTTGGATATCCAATTCCACCATGTTTTAGCACTAAGAGCTTCATTTCTTTTGATTGGGTCCATCAGGATGAGGCCACCCATATTATTTGGTAAGAAGATGGTGTCCCATTTGACCATAGCCCATTTATGAGTGGTATTTTTCCCACTCCAGAGAAAGGTGCATTGTATTTTATGAATGGAGTTGAGAACCCATTTGGGGGCAGTGAGAATAGAGAAAAGATACAATGACATTATCTGCAAAACAGATTTTAGGAGAACTAGGCACCCTGCAAGATTGAGAGTTTTGAAATTCCATTAGGAGATCCGTTGAGTTAATTTGTCGATGAGATCCTTCCAAGTGAATTTCTTGATGAATGAGGTGATTAGAGGAGTTTCTAGGTATTTGAAGGGGAGAGATGAGGAAGCAAAACCCATGGTTTGAGAGATGTTTCTTTGAGTCAAGGGGGGATTGTTGAAGAAGAAGATGAGGGATTTTTCCAAGTTGATAGTGGCTCTTGAGGCCTCCGATACAGTATTGAGAAGGAATTTGATAGTGCAAGATTCTTGAATGGATGGGTGTGCTATAAGTAGGATTTCATCCACAAATTGTTGGTGGGTCAAAGGTTTACTATTTTGGAGCGTCAAACCTTTAAGAGAATCGTTCGTGGTGCCATTTTTTAACATTCGACTTAAGCCTTCAACCATGAGGATAAAGAGAAACGAAGAAAGGGGATCTCCATATCGGATTGTGTGGGAGATGAGGAAGGTGGGGGAGGGGGATCCATTGAAAATAACCAAAAATAAGGTGGAAGAGAGGAGAGAGAGGGTCCAATGAACCCAATATTCATTGAATTTGAAGGGAAGGAGGGTATTTTCAATGTACTCCCAGCTGAGGTGATCAAAGGATTTGGATAGGTCTAGTTTGAGGAGCATGGTTAGTGTCTTGGTGGATTTTATGGAGTGAATGACCTCATGGGAGAGAATGATTCCATCCAGAATATGCCTTCCTTGAAGATATCATGTTTTGTTATGAGAGATAAGAAAGGGAAGAAGAGGCTTTAACCTGTTGCCTATGAATTTAGTGATGATTTTATAGATGAAATTGTAGAGAGATCTGGGTCAGTACTTACTTGGAACTACGTAATTTTCCTCTTTAGGGATCAAGGTAAGGAAGGTGTCGTTGATGGCAGGGAGGACCCACTGACAGTTGTGTGATTCCTCCATAATGTCGAGAACATCCAACTTAAGCATATCCCAACATGCATGGAAGAAGTTGATTGTGAAACCATTTGGTCCAAGGGTTGTATCTTCTTTCATTTGCATCACAATAGATTCCACCTCTTGAAGAGTGATTGGGCACATTAGAACAATGTTTTGTTGATCAGTGACTATATTTGGGATGTCGAAGGTGACACGTTGAATGGCGTTCCCCCTAGAGCGATTCTCCTCTATGAGGAGATCAACAGAGTTTTAGACCAGTTTTATCTCAATGTCCTTGTGGTTTTCAAGACTGGTTCCATCGTGATTTTTGAGGCAGGATATTATGTTGTGCATTCTATGTTGGATGGTAGAGTGGTGAAAGGAAGAGGTATCACATTCGCCTTCTTTCAACTAGGAGATTCTAGATTTTTTTTCTCGAAAGCATTTCTTCTTGCTTACATCTTTCCTCTATTTGGGACCAAAGCTATGTTTCTCTATGTGAGAGAGAGGTTGAGTGACCTTTTAGGATGAGTTTTTGTTGAAGGAACTCCATGTCCTTTTCCATAGTGTTTTTTTCTACGAATATTTTCCCAAAGGTCGTTTTATTCTGCTCCTTCATATGTTTCTTTAGCATTTTTAATTTTTGTTGGAATCTGTACATTTTAGTTTGGCCAGGGGAGTGGGTGGTCAACCACCAATGTTGGATCATGGAATTGAATTCAGATTTGGATAACTAAAAAAATTTAAATCTAAAGGGGCAGTATGGGTCCTTGTCTTTTTGGTTCAAGTAAAGGGAAATGGGTCGATGGTCGAAGACTAAGGAAGGGAGGATGGAGGAGGAAATCTCATCCCCAAAAGTTTGAATGTCTTTAGAGACTAGAAATCTTTTGAGAAGTGAGGTGATGTCAGATATTCCTCCACGTCGGTTATTCTAGGTGTATATTCCATTGGTGGGTTCCAGATAAACCAATTTGTTGTTCTCAGTGAAGTTTCTGAAGCTAGTGTCCTCCTATGTGAGAGTGCAAAGCCCTCCTTTTTTCCCCTCGAAGTTTGGTGATGTGGTTGATGTCACTGCTAAGAATCTGGTTCTGTCTAGGTTGATCTTGCTTGTACCAGTCTAGAAAATTTAGAATATTGTTTTTTTATCAACAGATTGAGGCCCATAAACAATAGTGATGAAGCCATGCATGTTCATGCCAATGAGGTGGTAAGATGCATATATGGAGTTTCTGGTGGTGGGGAATTCATTAAGGGTGATAGTTACAGGATTCCAAGCTATTGCAAGTCATCGTGAGGTCCTGGACACATCCACTGCAATGGAGTTGGTGTTTTTCCAGATACGAGAAAGCAGGGTACAGAGAGTTTCGTTGGTTCTTTTTGTTACCTGAATCATGAGGATTGTGGGTTTTTCTTGGTGGAATTTCCTTCGATGCATTCCTTATTTTCTGAGATTATTTATGCCCCTAATGTTCCAAGAGATGAATTTCATTGGAAACCTTGAGTATTGGAAGAAAAAAATTTAGTTTGTTGGGCATATTTACCTGACTCCACTAACCTAGAAGCCAAGGAGGCGATGCGTTGAAGATCAGTTTTCCGCCCAGGATTCTTGAGATCTTTGACAACCATTTTTCAGATCATATGGTGGGTTGTTTTTTATTCCTAGCTGACCACATAGTTTGGATTTTTTGAGTACTTCCTTGAGGATTTGGATCTACTTTGGAAGTATAGTGTGGAAAGCGTTCTTTTTGCATGCATCTTCCAGTCCTAGGAGATCTAACTCACACAGATCTAGATCTCCCATGTTGTCATCCATCAGCACATCAAGGTCCTGACTAGTGGAGAAAATAAGGTTCTTTGTGGTCGGCGTTGAGGACAGAATGGGTTGGGGATTGATCAAGGTGGGTGATGGATCTATGGTGGGAGTTATTTCCTAGTTTTGCATAGGTTCTTGGTTCTTACTTTTGGGGGATGACTGGGTTTCTTCATTAGTGTGATCCTCCCCAGATGATTGTTGGGCTAGGACTTGAAAATTGTTTCTTGACGATGATACCTTGGATTTGGCTACAGTGTGGGGTTTTTGAGTGTTTCATCGCTGGGTGGGGATTGTTCAAAATTCTCCCTCATCCTAGCGCACTATGTCTTTGAGAGATGTGGTTGGATTGTTTTGAGGGAAGTCTATGAAGATTTTCTCATGTTAATGGAATTTATGCCATCTGAAAGCAACATGCTCATAGTCCAGGGTTTGAATCCATTCCATTTCTTCATGCACTAGAAAGATAGAGTCTGGCAGGTCTTTGGTGATGTGCATGTAGACGCAAATCTTGGCATAGGAAGTGTACTTGTTATTTTTGGTTTTCTCTACTATTTTAACGAATTTTCCTAGAGTGTTAGCAATGTCTTTGAGGATTTCATCATCCCAGTATTATTAAGGTAGCGAGTAGAGCCTGATCCATACGAGCGTCAAGGTGGAGTCTTATTTGTCTAGATTGAAGCATTTTTCCTAGTTCCGAAGGTATAAGCTTGATAAGTTGAAGAAGTAGGGGCCTCCTTCTATAATTTGGTCTATGTCATCAATCCGCATGAAGATCATGGTGAAGAATTGTTTTGATCCCAGTTGGATATCAAAGTGGGATTTGGATTTCAATTTTGTTGCAATCTAGTTGAGAAGAGAGTGTTACATCAGATAGATTCCTATGAATTTATTGATGAGCACGTAATTTCTAATGTATTCGATTATGGCATTGATACGAGTTGGAGGAAGATCAATCCTCGATCATTTCTCTTATTTGAGTATGAAATTGTTGGTTTAGATGGATTTCGGGGTAGAATGGATCATGGATGGTTCCTTAGGTGTCGAACGTCCAGTCATCTTTGGATCGAGTTGTTCTTCTTGGATGGGATCCTTGGTATGAGGAATTTTTGTTTCGTGGTCCATAGATTTTCTCGGGGGATCGTTTAAGGCTTCTTTGTAGGAAAGGGAGGATACCTCGACTCATCCCTTGGGGGAGGATATGAAGGTATAAAACTACAGGTTGAAGACAAAGGGGACCTGGTCAAATGTGAGGGCGAGCAAGGGAAGGAAAATAGTTAGGGTTTTGTGCATCAACGAGAGACATGGAATAGTCCCTCATCAACACCAATTCCATATTCTCATGGAATTCTTCGTTGATTCCTTGGTGATTAAAGAGTAGAGAGCCTTAGGTTGTGATTGGATTTTCTTTTTATTACTTCAGTTAAAAATGGTTGATCAATCACTCCATCTATTTCAAAGGACTAGAGGTCTCCCTCCAAAAACCATGAATCCACCTCCTACGAGGTGAATTTTGAATGATCCTATCCCATAGTGAAATGAGTTAATAAATTGAACAATATGGAAAGGGAAGAATAACTTCAAGAATATCCTAACTCTAAAGATTTGTTGGCCAAATGGGAATTTAAGAAATTTGAATGAAAATATAAGTGCACATACTATAAGGGTTCCATCCCCTCCCCACCTAGCATGATTCCATGCCACCTAAAATCAAGGACATACATGATCCAAATACGTTGAACTTTAACCCACTTCTTATTGACCTGTAGATCATGTTTGTGATTTTACATATAGAGATCATGTCTCACATCCGAATCCTTTGTACTAGTGGTTTATTATGAATGTTTTGAATATTACTTTAGGTTTTGGGGGGAAAAAATCCTTGATATATGATGTTTTTGGTGCGGGTATCAATCCCCCATCTCAGTAATATTCATCATGAGCACTAATATCCCCATCTCTAGGATTTATATCAGGGGTACCAATAATCCCTTCGTCAATCCCAACAATGGAATAAGAACTCCATCATCTACTCCTTAAAGTAGTAGTTCTTTCTCCCTTAGGAAGCCACCCTTTGGAATTCCACCTTTCAATACTAGTGCATCGCTTGTTTTTTTCCCAATTTCAGTATATCAATAGGGAGTTCATCTACCCATTTCCATGCATTCCCATTTTGAGGGATGCATCTCTTTGCATCCATATCACCTCTCAGGACTGGATTTATTCCATCTTCCAGCATACCAATCGAAAGAGTAGTCATCTCAAGAATAGGGAATATGTTCAATGAGTCTTCCCCCCAAAACCTTCTTACAACAAGAACTTTCCCATAGAACATTGGCTTTTAGATGAATCCGCCTTTCCTTCCTGATGGTGGAAACACCCTAGAAAGGGGTTTTATGAGTGGTAATATGATGAATGATTAGATTATGGGACAAGCTACCAATAATTACAATTCTTTTACCCAATACAAGTTATTTTTTTTGCAACATGGAATATTTCCAATTTAATGAAGCTAACTAATGACTCAGTGCTAAATAATCATAGCTCGCCTCCTATACCTACCCAATTGTCATCAAAGATTCCTAAGTTTGAAGAAAAATATGGAGAAGATCCTAGTAATCAAATCATGACATCTCATCCTTGGTGCTCATCAAACTCACTGATGGAAATTATAACGTTATAATTTGAATCTTCTAGCATACCCTAAACAATATAGCTACAAAGTAGTATATCAAGCTTCCATGCATGTCATACGATGACTTCACGACCTTGGGAATGATTTTTCTTAACCATTTCTAGCTACATGTATTCTATGACATCGAGATAGTTTTGTTGACATCATTTCAACAAGACACATTCACTCACATCTCTGATCACATTCATGAATGGAGAAGGAGAAGATGAATCATTGACAATGATATCTATAGAAAATTTTTAGATGTTTGGTTTGTGAAATCATTACTACTCTATATTGCTAATGAAGTGTTGTTATTAGTGGTTACTATCTAGGAACAAGAAATTAAAGGGACGAGAGTGCTTGTTCCAATGGGGTGGTTTCTCCGCGAAACGATGGTGGCCCACATGGATGGATCCCATGGAAAAGGCATGAGCCATGCTAGAAAGATGAAGTCCACTTTGGAAAACAAGTGGCTCATAATGGAAATACTAGAGAGTCAAGAAAAACATTTCCAATAGAGGGTGGAGAAAAAAAGGAGTAAAGAAGGATATTCTAAGACACTACTTAAAAGTTTCCAAAACAAATATGGGGTTTTTTGGAAAAGCACAAAACAATACCACCGATAAATACAAAATTGATGAAAAAACTAGAATAATAGTTGGAATTTTTTTATTATATTAAAATTCCATAAGCCAAAATTTATTGTTGTGCGTATGAATATTTTCAAATAGAAAATTCCCTAGATTCTCTAAGATGAGACACCACTTTGAGTGTTATCTTTATGGTATAAAAGAACATCACTTCTTGAAGCATGTGTTTCTTTTGTTAGATTGATTTAGTAGGTTTGATGAAGATTGCACCCTCTAACAATGCAAGTATGATGAGTTACAATAGTTGATACTAGGTTTGATGGATAAAAATTCATGGGAAACCTCCATGCTCATCCATTGGGTAAATCGTCCATTGGGTGAATGGGTGAATCGTTGGCTCTGATTATAGGGACTAACCCTAAGGAGGAAGAATATTTGAACCTGTGACCTCCTCCGTTGGGGATAGCTTCATGTCTAGTTCAGAACCACTTGAGCTAACTCTTGGATATTTTTCCATATCCTTTCATATGATCATGTTACTCATATAGGAAGTAGACACTACCCATAGGGAGTAAGCATCAACTCATTTATTTTGTATATAATCTCATTAGTTTTTCCATGAATGATGTCCTAAAAATTATCTTCCACTATCGACATCTAAAAAAATGTTTCATGTAAAACTATAAAATAGTTTTCCCTATTCACATTTGAGGTAAACCTCTTACATAATTTAGAAAAAAATCATAACAAAAAAAGTCAAGTTTGTTCACTATTTAACTTACTCTCCTCGTCTGAATTAGGCGACATAAACCAATCACAGTTTTTTGTTGTTTAAATTACATTTCTAAATGCATAAGTGGATTCACCCTACTAAAATATTGGGGCAATGACACTCGGATTATCAAGATCTAACCATTCAAATCTATAGATCCAACAAGTTCTCATGAGATTTCCAACAAATATCCTTGAAAAAATAAGTATATTGTTTAGACTACAACTTTAACTTATTCCATAAATTAATAATCCCCATAACAATATTCTATTGAGAAAAAAATTATTAACCAAAGATTCTAATATTTGACTTGCCAACTTCAGATACTCTTTAAAATAACATATGTGCAGTAAAAAATTAGACAAACGGAAATACTCTCCACTTAATACTGACAGTGTAATATTTTTTAAGTTAATAATAATTTTGTCATTACAATATTTATTAACATAAATAAATATTTAAGAATTAACTAATTATTTTATATTTAGTTTTTATAGTTATTGACATTGTCAACTTTAATAAGAGTAGACTAGATTGATAGTGGAACCTTTATTATCATAATAATTGTTTAATCTTTTAAGTATTTATTAAGATAAATAAGTATTTAATAAATAAATAATTATTTTTATTAAGTTTTAATAGTTATTGTTTTTGTAAATAAAAATGTATATTACCTCTCCATAGAAAAAAACTTACGTGTCTAGATATACATGATAAAAAGCCAGTTGTTCTTCCACTATGGTGGAAATCAGAACACATGGACATGATAACTGTTCACAGTTCCAAAGCTTAAAGAAAAAACAACAACTGTCAATATACAAACATGGGAATTTCCACCTATTATGCCACTCTCATGGAAACTAGAACATGCGGTGGACTAAGTACCTTGACCTCCTATTAGAGTTGAACCAAAGACTAGCGTAGGAAAAATTTCCACAAATTTAGCCATTAAAACAAAGAAAAAAAACCTGTGAGAGTGCTATGCATGTGGCGAGATCAGGTATCCATCTTGACGGAGTTTGAAGGTGAAGGGATGAGAGCACGTTAGGCAGTGACTCTTCTTAGGCTCGCTTGACAGGGAATCATATAGGGTGTCCAAATCTTTGCTGAAGAAACTCTGGTGATGTTGCTGCTCGACCAGGTCCATTTTCATCTCGAAGATTAAGACCAGCTGGTCCTCCATGACTCTGTAGGATTCTGAATTTGGGTGACTATGGCCCTCTTGAACCTTGTTCTCCTCTAAAGTGGAAGCAATGGAGTCAAAGACACAGCAACATCCGTGACGAGCTCTTCTTCCATTGGGGCAGTGGAATTCTGCCTCGAGTGATGGTGGTGCAACTGGTGGGCTGGTTTTGTTGGGCAGTTGAAGGAAGGAAAGGAAATAATTCCTCTGAATTGGGAAGAAATTATTCTTCCACTAGGAAACCACCTTGGATACTCTCAGTGCTAAAAGGACATGGCTCCTGATGAGCTTGTGAAAACCAATTTTTCTTAGAGAAACCCAGATGGTCCTCGTCTGGAACTGGAACTTGAGAGGCAAGTCCCAGACCATGGTGAGGCTTGTTAGCACTCTGTAATTTTTGTCCGACTGATAGAAAAACGACAAAGGTAATTGTTTCAACCTTCTTTGGAGTTGGGCACTAGCCTGTTTAACTTAGAGAGGGCTCTCTTTTGTCACTTGATATTTCTATGGCAATCAGTGGCTAGATTTAGATTGTTTTGGGGGGTTTTTATAAATTTACTGGAAAGGAAGGGGAGGGACACTTAGGGCTATGGAGTCAAAATTATGAAAGTGAATGAAAACAATGAATGGTTGATATAACTCTACATAGGATAAAGGCTAAATGAGGAAATGAATCTGAATTATAAATTGGATTTAAGAAGAGTGTAGGAAGAAGGGGAAAACAAATAACTGCATCATAGCATTACTAAAATGAATTATGAATTAGCTAGGAAGAAAATTACACAGTTTAAATTGCTTAAGCCGAGAGCATCACACGATGAATTATGGGCCTTTAACTCTCCAATTTAAACATAAGAAAATGTAAATGAAATTATAGAACACGGGAAATACATACAGTGAAAGGAGACAAAAATCATATCACCACCATTAGAATATTTTCATAGAGACTTCAAAATATTCTACATATATATTCAATTCATCTCCAAAAAATTACAACTGAGTTCAAAAACAACAAAAACGTTCCCTTGCACTTCTACCAACATTAATTCATCCGTAATTTCTAGTACATATACAATTCGATTACAATGGCTAAAACTGAAATGTTTCATCTTCTAAAACCAACTACAATAATTTCCACTGACAGTCTTGGCATGTGAACTGATTTACAATGATTAAACAAAAATGTTTCATAAACTAACGATTGATTTTTCGACTGTTCTCTTTTGTACTCGCCATCTATTGTGCTCTGATATTTTGTCGAACTTGCCAATTTGGTGACACCTGGAGGCTATTTACTAGTCCCTAGAAAACTGCATTNTTTTGTTGGGCAGTTGAAGGAAGGAAAGGAAATAATTCCTCTGAATTGGGAAGAAATTATTCTTCCACTAGGAAACCACCTTGGATACTCTCAGTGCTCAAAGGACGTGGCTCCTGATGAGCTTGTGAAAACCAATTTTTCCTAGAGAAACCCAAATGGTTCTCGTCTGGAACTGGAACTTGAGAGGCAAGTCCCAGACCATGGTGAGGCTTGTTAGCACTCTGTAATTTTTGTCCGACTGATAGACAAACGACAAAGGTAATTGTTTCAACCTTCTTTGGAGTTGGGCACTAGCCTGTTTAACTTAGAGAGGGATCTCTTGTGTCACTTGATATTTCTATGGCAATCAGTGGCTAGATTTAGATTGTTTTGGGGGGTTTTTATAAATTTACTGGAAAGGAAAGGGAGGGAACACTTAGGGCTATGGAGTCAAAATTATGAAAGTGAATGAAAACAATGAATGGTCGATATAACTCTACATAGGATAAAGGCTAAATGAGGCAATGAATCTGAATTATAAATTGGATTTAAGAAGAGTGTAGGAAGAAGGGGAAAACAAATAACTGCATCATAGCATTACTAAAATGAATTATGAATTAGCTAGGAAGAAAATTACACAGTTTAAATTGCTTAAGCCGAGAGCATCACACGATGAATTATGGGCCTTTAACTCTCCAATTTAAACATAAGAAAATGTAAATGAAATTATAGAACACGGGAAATACATACAGTGAAAGGAGACAAAAATCATATCACCACCATTAGAATATTTTCATAGAGACTTCAAAATATTCTACATATATATTCAATTCATCTCCAAAAAATTACAACTGAGTTCAAAAACAACAAAAASGTTCCCTTGCACTTCTACCAACATTAATTCATCCGTAATTTCTAGTACATATACAATTCGATTACAATGGCTAAAACTGAAAYGTTTCATCTTCTAAAACCAACTACAATAATTTCMACTGACAGTCTTGGCATGTGAACTGATTTACAATGATTAAACAAAAATGTTTCATAAACTAACGAYTGATTTTTCGACTGTTCTCTTTTGTACTCGCCATCTATTGTGCTCTGATATTTTGTCGAACTTGCCAATTTGGTGACACCTGGAGGCTATTTACTAGTCCCTAGAAAACTGCATTTCATCCTTTCTATATGTAAGATCTCTTTCCTCTATAAGTCGGAAGGAATCTCATAATCCATCATTTATTTTATCAGAATATCCAAGTCGATACAAGTAGCATAAGTCATAGTTGGCATCTTGATCTTTATTGTCTTAAACCGATTTAAGATCTAAAAATTTGTGGTTAAATATTCCACCAGACTCGGTCCCTTCAATTTTTCTTCTAGGCCTTCAAACTTGGAATGATCCATTCTTCATTGTGTGAGGAGCGAGTTGTGCTTCTCTTGGTCGTATAATTTCCCTTTTCCATCCCAAAATGGTGGGAGGCATTTGATAAACAATTGTTCAAATGTATCCTTAAATTCTTGTATACTCTACTCCATCTGTACGGCCTAGGTTTGAACTGACTTGAGAAAATTGTGCTTAGCAATGATCCTCCTGGCCGAAATGATTAGTGTAGTCCTGTATTTGGCCCCAATGGTATGAAGTTTAGTAGTGGGAATAGAATTCAACAAATTTATAGCGTTCTAGGCTCACTCTGAGGGATATTTCACCAGTGTCTCATTTACAACAATACACCTACTTTGGGCAGTGATAGCCATGATGTATTTGTCATTTATGAAATTTAGGTACACCCTGAATTTAGCAGCTTCAGGAGCGATAGAGTCCCATATTACATGTTTAGTTCCCTACAAAAGTCCTTTACGTTTCAACCTCATTTTCAATTTTCTTGAACTCTTTCCTACAACTCTTGATTTTCCTTTTGGAACTGGGCCATCTTCTCATTCTTAATTTTCATTTCCTACTGCAGCTTTTCTATATCTCCCCTAAGACTCTTGATTTCCCCTTCCTTAAGGAAGACTTGGGACATAGACTAAACTAGTCCATCAGTTTTAGGCCCAATTTATGCAGTATAAGGTACAATAGCATCCATGTCTGATGTTACTACTTGCCCTTGCGACCAATTCACTTTTTGTTTTTCCAGCTGCAATACTTTTGCCTTTTAATTCAATGCTTCCTGCCTAAATGTCTCTTTTTCTTGATCTAGGGAAGCTAGCTCTGTTATTTGTAGATGTTCTGTGGAAGACATCTTTAGCTTCTTTTTCATTCTTTGAATCAATTTCTCTTTCTCATCTAAAGAAGCCTTTACCCCTTGAGGACCTTCAGATTCTAATCTTTTGACTTGGGTCTACCAAGCTCTGTTGGATGCTTTTTCCATCTTCAATTGTCCATCCAACTTAAGTGCATGAGTTGTCAGCCTGGAAACCCTCAAACTCAAACTCAAGTAGTCTGAATACAACATGTCACTGACATTTCTGTGAAATTTTACCTTGTCTGGGGCACCAATATTTTCATAATGCAACTTGATTTCAGACACTTTATCCTCATCTTCCACCGCTATGTTAAGTGTCTTCCTTTCTACATCTCTGACCGAGAACATGGAAGATTTATGCTAGGAGATCCTCTCTACCTCGGGTAACAAATCTCTTATTTCACTCATGGCCAGATTCCCTTTCACAACATATTGATTTGCTAAATATTCTTTGGATTGATAGACTGCTCCAGGTGCCTTATTAAAGACATGTTTCTTCCTGCTGAAAGCCCTTGAACTGCTTTCACCCTGTGGAAATCCTTCTGCACTAGCCTCTTCATTTTTGGTTCTAGTCTCCACCATTTCCATGCTCACTTTCTCTTTAGGTTCTTCCTCCTCCAGTTTTACTATCTTTGGAGACTGCGTGATTTTCATTTTCATGGGAACATTTTGATGACCACTGGCACCAAGGACCTCTGAACTTCTCATCTTTCTATAAACACTCATCTTGAGAGATTTAATAATCAACCCTGGAGAAGTTTTCTATGTCTGGATCTGATGCGTGGTTGACTCTATTTGTTGTGTCAGATAAGGTTGGAAAATGAATTCCATATCTACACAAGTTTCCAGATTTTCTAGTTTATCGAATCCTTCACCATGTTCATGTTCATAAGAGCCTTGTTTGCTCATCAATCTTCTTTTAGATATGACCTGGTGCAGATCATATTTCCTACCTTGTAAATGTGCAAACCCAAATTCATTGAGATTTCCCTGGATCTGAGGAAAACATGATCTAGTCTTTACCACAAAGGGTCCTATTATGAAAAGAAACTTTAAGTTAGATGCTTTGTGCATTTTCAGAAAATGTTATGTTTCCGAGATGATTCTTTTCCTGATTAACTCCAGGTAAAAGACTCTGGGAGTCAAGGAAACAGGTAAGAGGTAAGGTCCCTCTTGATAACCATATACCCAAATTACAGTAGAGTGCATGAACAACACCCAATCTCCTACCCTGTTCTCTAGATTGGGATGTAAAGAACTTTTCATTTCTTCCAAAACCCTTGGCAGGCCAGTGTTGAAGATTAAGCTATAAAATTTGGACATGATCTTATTTATAAAAATGAGAATGGTGATCCTTTTGCATTTAGTCGAGATGAATGCAACTTTAGGGAACTATGTCTTATTTTTTTCCAGGAACATTCTTAGCAAGTGCGTGTAATACTTGAAGAGTCTTACTGATTGGAAATTTACTAGTTGTTTATGCACATTATCAACGATGAACTCTTCAAAACTGATATTGACGAATGGACTAGACTCTTACTGAAAAGAGGTCAATAGAAAACCCAACATGACCTCTACTACAAATTTGTCATTATATAATCCTAAAATCTGACTGAGTATGGAACATGCCCATTGGACCTCAATAAGCATGACGCTTACATTCATAGGCAATGACAAACTCTAAGAATGATGTTCATGTTTAACAATGGTCTGGAAAAATAGGGTTCTGAACTCGGGAGGACATTCTCTCTAGATCGTAATTAGTTTCTCTTCCTTTAAGGGATCATATGTTGTAGGGGAAGACTCTGGTGTACCGAGGGCATGTTGAATTGACGGACTATCTACTCTGCACAGGATCTCTGACCCTAACTTATTCAAAATGACCTTTTATTCCTGTGAGTATTGTTCTGCACACTAGCTTATGAATTCTGGGAAAGGGAATGCGACTTTGACGATGTAAGGGACTATGGAGGCTTGGGCCACTTCGACGAAGGGTATTCATTTCCTGACCTTATCTAAAAAATTGGCTATGGACACGGAAATGGGTGAGACAGTTATCTCTGTGTTGAATATATTGGAGTCCCTGTCAATTAGGGATTCTTATTTAGAGGCGGGATTTTTCTCTGTTACGGATAAAATGACAAGATTCATTGCCATGATGAAAAATACCTGTGAATGAGCGGAGAATGCACGAGTCTATTTCACTGTTGAGCTTCAGTTTGAACAAAGCATTTGTGCCAATTTTAAAACATTCAAATGATTTGAAATATCATAAAATAATGACTGGAGCCCTCCTTTTATATGCACTTTTTGATATCGGGGGCGAGGAAAAGCGGTTTTGGGTAGACCGCTTTTCTCCCCAATGTGCCCCTGGTGGCACCACTTGTCTATGAGACAAAACCATGGCATTCCTATGTTCCTGCTCTTGAGTGATTAACCTCGGTGTTATTTCCTCACCTGATACATCTTCTGTCCATCGATATGGGATGTTTGAGATCTTTGGCCCACCGAACCACATCAGTTTCGCACCTCTTCTATATTTATCCCTTATCTGCTAGATGTGACCCTATACTCTAAACTTCTCACATCTCCACACTGATTTATCTTCTCGCTAAATCCTGAGACTTGGATTCTATCTAAAGATTGTTATGGTGATAACAAGGCCGAGGCTCTAAAGGAGCATGCGCAGACCCGTACAGCTCGGATGGTCTTCGCCTAGTGTAAGAGCTCGAGAGGCAGGCCCTAGGTGGTTTAGTTTTCCAACCTTTCTATAGTAGGCCAACCCTCATCTACACCCTTTTTAGTTTGTTATAATATTTGATCATTGCGGTGCACAAACTAAGGACAATTCCTATGTTCAGACCTATCCCCTATTTCTGGGCTTAGTTCGGATCATTACAAGGACCATTTTTAGCAAAAACCCATCTTCTCACACTCCTTGAATGGAATGGCCAGATCACACTCCTGGTAGTTTTGGACTAATCTGAGTATAAATAGACCAGTTCAAGATTTTGTTACGGTCATCAACTGGTTGAGAAGAGCTCCCTATTTTATAATATTTTGATAACAGAGTTGTTCTCTTGTTTTGTATGAGACTTGGAACTTTCACATTAATAGAAGTCAGTTTCTTTCATCATCTTGTTTAATCTATGTTGAAGCACTCATGCATGGAGGATCCAGACGAGGTTTGTAGTCGTATTGTAATGTAGGTTTGATTACAGTATTGTTGTGACTAGTTTCAGTCAATTTATTTGTTATCTTGTTTCTTCTAGTGTTGAAATGCTCATGCATGGAGGATCCAGACAAGTTTTTGTAGTCGCATAGTAATGGAGGTTTGATTATTTTGTTACTGTGATATATTTCAGCGTCTGAAACTTAAGTCCAAGAGTGCTCTTGTGCCTGAGTTTTTCTTCACCAAGATGCTAGAAAGTCAAATGCCCATGGAATACTTGTTCACCTTTAACCTTAAACCACTGACTAAAGTTAATGAGAACTTCATTTCCCTATGCATTTCTTGTCCAGTTTCCGTGTTAAAACATTCTTTAACTGAGTTTTGTCCATTTGACCTCCCCTCATAAACCTACCTCCACAAACATTTTGATGGGTATTGGGATTATCCTCTTTCATTCGGAGGATGACTCTTAGTTCTAACACATTGGATTACTCAAGGCTTATCCATAACTTTCACAAAAATTCAGAGAAGCAAAAAATAGAGGTAGAGTTGCACAGTCATTTTCTTGTTCCAAAAGATGAGTCTAAAGAGAGTAAATGAATCCAACTCAGAGGGTCTGATAAGAAGCAGCTGAGACCATAAAAAAAAACCTAGAGGAACATGAATACTTAAAATAAATAAAGAAAAATTTATTCATTTATTTGAATAATTCTGCACTTGAGGAAAGCTCTAAAAAATGTAAAAAATAAGAAGGGCAAAAATCAATACATGCAATATTTTGTTTTTTCCCTTTTTTAGTATTTATATTCAAGAGCATTTTCTGAAACTATGAAGATGAAGTCTCTGAAACCAAAAGTGGGTTTTGTTGGGAACGATACCCTTCAAAAAAACCTCTCTCAGTTTTTACGCAGCTATCACAGTTTAAGAGGTTCGAATATATCTTTGAGGCCTATTTTTAAGAGATTACACAATAAATGATTTCCTTAGTGACCAAATTTTGGCGAGGTTACAAAGAAGCCAGAGATGAATTTTTGGAAACCAAAAGAGATTTTTTTTGGTAATTGGCCCCTTCACAAAACTCTTTTTTTTTTACACGTCTATCACGGTTTGGAAGATACAAAGATATTTTTGGACCCTATTTTTCAGGAATTTGCCAGATTTATTTTCGTAAAAAATATCATGGACAATAGTTGATAAGCCACCTCTTCAATTCAAATTGGATATCATATCTGATATCCTCCTTTATTATTTGAAACAAGAAACTAAATATAGATGAGGAGGTTTCCAGATCCATTTCTTTTAGATCTTGATAAATATGTATTCTTTCTATATAAATAGTGTATAAGGAGAAGTGAAGAAGGGGGGATGGGTTGGGAACCATTAGACAGTTTTGAAGAACACTCTATTGTAAATACAACCATATATTTCAATTGGTGCTAAATGATAAAGACAATCTCATGGTTAGATTTCTAATTTATGTCTATTTTTCTATCTTTTTCCTACTTTAATGCATGTTAATCTTCTACAATGCATATAATGTATCTTGTTTATGAGTAAGCCATGAAAAATTTACTGACTATTTGTTCATAATCATATTTCTTTCAAGTATTTTTCTCTTGTGTCTTGAATGATATTTAGGATCAAGAGTTTCATGTGTGAGTGGACAAATTGAAATCTTACATATTTCCCCTTTCTTTATATTTCTCTTTCCATCTCATCCATTAGATTGAATACCATTTACTAATCCATTGAGATATGTTTTTCCCCTTTCATGTTTGAGACATATTTTTCACATTATCCTTAACCCAACCTTCAACCAATTCAAAACCTAAATGAAAAATTTATCCATAAAACCATTGCAAGAAATTTATGATTCCCTAGGTTTCCCTCTCATAGTCAAGTGAAACTTTAGGGACTAACACCCACCTAGAATGATTCTATGCCACCTAAGCTCAAGGAAATCCCTGATCCAAAGACGTTGAACTTTAACCCACTTCTTATGAACCTATAGAGCCTACTTATTTTGTGTGTTTGTGATTATATATAGAGAGATCATGTCTCACATCCAAATCCTTTATACTAGTGGTTTATTATGAATGATTTCAATATTACTTTAGGTTTTGAGGGAACCAATTCCCGATGTATGATATTTTTGGTGGGGTATCAATGCCCCATCTCAAGAATCTCCATCGTGAGCACTAATATCCCCATCTCTAGGATTTCTATCAGGGGTACCAATAATCCCTTAATAAATCCCAACAATGGAATAAGAACTCAATCATCTACTCCCCAAAATTGTGGTGCTTTCTCTTTTAGGATGCCACCCTTTGAAATTCCGCCTTTCAATACTAGTGCACCGCTTGTTTTTTTCACAATTTTAGTATATCAATAGGGAGTTTATCTACCCATTTCCATGCATTCCTATTTGGAGGGACGCACTTCTCTGCATCCATATCATCTTTCGAGAGTGTATTTATTCCATATTCCATCATACCAATCAAAGGAGTAGTTTTCTCGAGAATGGGGAATATGTTCAATGAAGATTTCCCCCAAAACTTTCTTACAACAAGAACTTTCCCATAGAAAATTTTCTTTTAGATGAATCCAACTTTCATTAATGATGGTGGAAACACCCTTGAAATGGGTTTTATGAGTGGTAATTGAAATGGGTTTTATGAGTGGTAATATGATGAATAATTAGATGATGGGACAAGCTACCAATAATTAGAATTATTTTACGCAAAACAAGTTATCTTTTTCACTACATGGAATCTTTCCAATTTAATTAACATAACTAATGACTCGGTGTTGCATAATCAAAGATAGCCTCTCATACCTACAAAATTTCCTTTAAATATTCCTATGTTTGAAGAAAAAGATGGAGAATATCCTAGTAATCAAATCATGACATCTCATCCTTGGTGCTCATCAAACTCATTGATGAAAATTATAGCATTAGACTTTTAATCTTCTAGCATACCCTAAACAATATAGCCACAAAGAGGAATATCAAACTTTCTTGCATGGTGTACTCTAACTTCACGACCTTGGGAATGATTTGTATTAACCATTTCTAGCTACATGTATTCTATGAGATAGGGATAGATTTGTTGACATCATTTCAACAAGACACATTCACTCAAATCTTTGATCACATTCATGAACAAAGAAGGAGAAGATGAATCATCAATGATGATATCTAAAGAAAATTTTCAGTTGTTTGGTTTTTGAAATCATTACTACTCTATATTGCTAAGGACGTTATCTTATTACTGGTTACCATCTAGGAACAAGCAATTAAAGGGACGAGAGTGCTTGTTCCAATGGGG
>JZKD02S2259159.1:19646-36222 GCA_000966675.3 Picea glauca
GGTGCTCATCAAACTCATTGATGAAAATTATAGCATTAGACTTTTAATCTTCTAGCATACCCTAAACAATATAGCCACAAAGAGGAATATCAAACTTTCTTGCATGGTGTACTCTGACTTCACGACCTTGGGAATGATTTGTATTAACCATTTCTAGCTACATGTATTCTATGAGATAGGGATAGATTTGCTGACATCATTTCAACAAGACACATTCACTCAAATCTTTGATCACATTCATGAACAAAGAAGGAGAAGATGAATCATCAATGATGATATCTAAAGAAAATTTTTAGTTGTTTGGTTTTTGAAATCATTACTACTCTATATTGCTAAGGACGTTATCTTATTACTGGTTACCATCTAGGAACAAGCAATTAAAGGGACGAGAGTGCTTGTTCCAATGGGGTGGTTTTTCCAAGAAAGGAGGGTGGTCCACATGGGTGGATCCTGTGCAAAAGGCATGATCCATGATAGAAAGAAGAAGTCCACTTTGGAAAAGAAGTGGCGCATAATGGAAATACTAGACAGTGAAGAAAAACATTTCCAATAGAGGGTGGACAAAAAAAAGGTAAAGGAGGATCTTCTAAGCCACTACTCAAAACTTGCCAGAATAAATATGGGGTTATTTAGAATAACACAAAACAATACCACCAATAAATACAAAATTGTTGAAAAAACTAGAATAATGGTTGGAATTTTTTTATTATATTAAAATTCCATAAGCCAAAAGATATTGTTGTGTATGTGAATATTTTCAAAGAAAAAATTCCCTATATGCTCTAAGATGACACACCACTTTGAGTGTTCTCTTTATGGTAGAAAAGCACATCACTTGTTGAAGCACATGCTTCTCTTGTTAGTGTGTTTTACTAGGTTTGATGAACATTGCACCCTCTAACAATGCAGGTATGATGAGTTACAATCATTGATACTAGATTTGATGCATACAAATATCCTTCTTGAGCATGGATACAATATATCCTTAGTTTGATGCATAAAAATGCTCTCTTGATAATGGATGCAATCTATCCTTAGCCTTGAATGCAATTTATGATTGGATGAGAGATTTGAAATATTGGCAAGCACAATTATAATATCTAATAGAGTAATTTAGGTGCATGTATTAACAATTATAATTTCCTACATCGCCTACTTAGTGTTTGATATTTTCATACCAACATATACAACAACTCTTTGTTATCATAGTTATTTGGTTTGTCCATGATTCAAGAGATAGAACACTTCATCACCAATCTCCACATTTGATAGAGAATGAATTGTAACTTATTAATTTCATGTTTTCAATATATTTTAGGAAGAATTTTGAAATCCATATTGGATGTCACTTTGTAATAAAAACCTTCTATTTTTCCTCTATTATTGTGTGCACTATCCTTTCCTTCTTTTTTCGAGGTCAGAATTCATGGGAAACCCCGAGTACTTCCCCACTTCATGGATGATAAATGGGGTAAATTGTCGGCTCTGACTATAGGTCCTAACCCCAAGGGGGAAGAAGATATTTGAACTTGTGTCCTCCTCCACTAGGGATAGCTTCACGTATAGCTCATAACCACTTGAGCTAATTCTTGGGGATTTTTCCATATCCTTTCATATGATCATGTTACTCATATACGAAGTACACCCTACCCATAGGGAGAAAGCATCAACTCATTTTTTGTTTATATAATCTCATTAGTTTTCCCATGAATGATGTCCTAAAAATTATCTTCCACTATTGACATCTAACAAATGTTTCATTTAAAACTATAAACTCTCCTTTGATATTCACATAGGTAAACCCTACATATCGAAATGACATACCTAAAATGGTTTTCCATGGATGACATCCTAATTTTTGGTTATATGTCTCTACAATATATCTTATGATATTAGGCCTCACATAGGAGATAAACCCTACTGAAACAAAGTCAATTTCAATATGGATCTATGGAAAATAAATTAAAAGTTCTATGGTCAAAGTAAATTATAATTTTGGACAAAACTCTTACCTAATTTAGAAAAAAGTCAAGTTTGTTCACTATTTAACATAGGCATTGTCTAACACTTTTATGTTTTTTCTCTCTCCTCTAGAATTAGGTGACATAAATTAATCACAGTTTTTTGTTGTTTAAATTGCATATCTTTGCATTTCTAAATGCATAAATGGATCTGAAAAAAATCATGGGGAATTCGGATTATCCAGATCTAACCAACCGAATCTGCATATCCAACAAGTTCTCGAGATCTAACCATTCAAATCTGGAGATCCATTAAACTATTTAAATTACAACTTTAACTTATTCCATAAATTAATAATCCCATAATAATATTCTATTGATAAAAAAATTAATAACCAAATATTCTAACATTTGACTTGCCAACTTGAGATACTCTTTAAAATAACACATGTGCACTCAAAAATAAATAAGTTAATATTGATAGTAGAATATTTATTAAGTTAATAACCATTTAGTCATTTAGCAAAGCTTATCATAGCTATTTCCTTTTTCCATGATTCAATATTGAATATTTATTAAGTTATTAATCATTTAGTCATTTAGCAAAGTTTATCATAGCTATTTCCTTTGTCCATGATTCAAGAGATAGAACACTTCATCACCAATCTCCACATTTGATAGAGATTCGAACCCGTGACCTCCTCTACTAGGGATAGCTTCAATTCTAGCTCAAAACCACTTGAGCTAACTCTTAGGGATTTTTCCATATCCTTTCATATGATCATGTTACTCATATAGGAAGTAGACCCTACCCATAGGGAGTAAGAATCAACTCATTTAATTTGTATATAATCTCATTAGTTTTCCCATCAATGATGTCCTAAAAGTTATCTTCCACTATTGACATCTAAAAAATGTTTTATTTAAAACTATAAAATCTCCTTTCCTATTCACATCCGAAGTAAACCCTACATATAGAAATGACATACTTAAAATGGTTTTTCATGGATGACATCCTAATTTTTGGTTAAATGCCTCTAAATTATATCTTATGTTATTGGGCCTCACATAGGAGATTTAACCTACTAATAAATTAATAAATGAGTTAATAAGTGGACAAGGAAAACCTTTATGGTGGGTTTATTTCCAGTCATGCAAAGTTCCATCTAGATGTATTCATTTATTTTTTAATGTTAATTGTCTAGGTCTTCCTTAACAATGAGCTAAAATCCCTAAAAATAAAGTTTTATGGTCAAAGAAAATTATAAGTTTGGAAAAGAATCTTACCTAATTTAGAAAAAAATCATAACAAAAAAAGGTCAAGTTTGTTCACTATTTAACTTATTGGTTGTCTAAGTGTTCTACCTTTTTTCTATCCTCTGGAATTAGGTGACATAAATCAATCACATTTTTTTTGTTGTTTAAATTGCATTTCTTTGCATTTCTAAATGCATAAATGGATCTGAAAAAACCCATGGGGAACTCAGATTATCCAAATCTAACCATTCAAATGTGTAGATCCAACAAGTTCTCCAAATCCAACCATTCAAATATGCAGACCCAACAAGTTCTCACCAGATTTCCAGCAAATATACCAAAAAACCAAAAACTTAAAATATTTAAATTACAGCTTTAACTTATTCCATAAATTAATAATCCCATAATAATAGTCTATATCATAATAATATTCTATTGAGAAAAAAATTAATAACCAAAGATTCTAAAATTTGACTTACCAACTTTAAATACTCTTTAAAATAACACGTGCACTCAAAAATAAATAAGTTAATAATCGTTTAGTCGTTTCCATATATATTAACATAAATAAGTATTTAAGAATTAACTAATTATTTTTTATTTAGTTTTAATACTTATTGAGATTTTCAACTTTAATAAGTGTAGACTAGATTAGTGGAACTTTTATTAGGATAATAATTAATTAATATTTTAAGTATTTATTAAGATAAATAAGTATTTAATAATTAATTAATTAATTTTATTAAGTTTTAATAGTTATAAGTTTCAAGGGTTAGTTTTAATGGTCTTGAGACTCTTAAAAGATTTCTCAGTGGGACTTTCTTGATCCCCTTGGGGTTAGGCTTTTCCACTAGAATTTCTTTGTAAAAAAAGAAAGATTTAATAGTCATGATGGGTTCTAATCTCTTAATCCCTTCGAGATTAGTTTACTTTTTACAATCCATATATCAAGGAGAAGTATCCGGAGGGTTTCCTTTAATGGTTTCCTTTGAAAAAAAAAAAACAATTAATAGTTATAATGGGTTGGAATCTCTTGATTGCAATGACATTAGGCTCAATAATCTAGGCATCCAGATGAGTTTTCCCCTTTACCGTCTAATAGGGCTTCCCCAAGGATTTCTTTGGAAGAAAAGAAGAAAGTTTCAATAGTTATCCTGGGTTGGACTTTCTTGATACCCTTGGGATTAGTTCCGATAATTATGCTTATCACTAGAGGATTTTCCGAAATGTTTTACCTGAAAAAAAAAATAAAAAAGGTTTATCTGGTTTACTATCCATATATCAATAGGAAGTACTCTAAGAAATATTTATTCATAATTTTAGAAAAAAAATAAAATTAATAGTTATAAATTTTTAATGAGATAGGATTACTAATATAGATTTTTTATTTGACAAAAATTGTCTATAAATTTGATAATAGCAATAAATTCTATAATAACTATGTGAAAGATTAAAGTTTTACTAGTGGGTCGAGAATCTTGTTCATTGAACTTTGTCTCTAACAGTCTTACGTGGATCATCCTAATTAAAAAAATATCTAACTGAAAATGTAGAACATTAACTAGCCAAAAAAAACCATCCTGACCCAGAAAAACCACTCTCTTTTTAAGATTTGAATGCCCATTGCCTATAATATTTATAAGAGTTTAGAAAAATCAATATGATATGAGTAATTTTGTGTCTATATTGTTTTGGGGTTCCTTGAGAGCAGCTTTCTTCATTGTGACACTTATCAAATGCTATCATATCTAAGCGTTTTCTGAATATTTCACATACTATAGGTTGCTATCTCCGGATCTGGGCNAGGCGAAGAGCCGTGACTACAGGCCTTTCTATACTTGTTTTGATGGTTTCTATTACTTTAGTTTTCTTACATTTATCTAACTCTGTCAATTTTGGTTAAGTGGTTAGTGTAAGATGTTGACTTGTTGTTGACTATTTATTACGTCCATAGACTAAAACTATTGGAAATCCGTACAGGTGTTTTTAATTTTTAATGTTTTTTTATGAATGGGATTAAATATGGATCCAATATTTTTAATTGTTATAATGATTTATTCATTGTGATTTTAATCTTTAAATTTTTAATTTTCATAAAAATATAAAATATAGGTTTATGTATTTACTTTTTCGCATTTACATAATTAATTAACATTGAAACCTTGCTTTATTAACTTTCAATAACCTTTAGCACGAGTTTCAAATTTCACCCATGAAAAAAGATGAGTAATCAAGAAATCCTACTAGATGAGGCATATCGAAAACTGAGCAAAGTGATAGTGAAACCCATGACCGCCATCTCTCAAATTCTAAATATCTCCAGCATTGGGGACCAGAAGGGGATCGACATGATCATACTCCCCTTCCAGAAAAGGTCAGGCTAACAGTCATACCCTAGCAAGAAAAATGCAAAATATGCATAGAACACTAATCATTGAGTTGAATATGAATACCTTCGTAATTAAAATTAAAATTAAAAATTTTACAGTACCTTGTTCCAGGCTGCAACAAAGTACATATAATCCTCCAACTAAGTTTCATTTAATTGAAGATTCAAATTAAAGTACATATAATCCTCCTACTAGGTTTCATTTAATTGAAAATTCAAATTAATTATTGATTAAAATGATGAGTTGATATGTTGCTTTTAATCCTGCAGCAAATTGCTTTTCACATTGTTGAGTACTACTAATTCCCCATCTACTACTAAATACCATGTGTTTGTGGATACCTTTATGGAATTATGAGGTTCCTTGATTCCTATGGCATCTTACTCAACAAAAAGAAACCGATCACAGTAAAGAACCGATCAGGAAAATCATGCACAGATCAAAAAATAAAGTATGACTTATTGACATTTCGAAGCGGTTGGCGGAGGGTGGAAACCAACAATTTGTGGGCCCTTCCTGCTCTTGATAGCCGAGAAAGACTACCAACATTTGTTGGAGGGTTGTTACCAATATTCAAGTTTTCTATTGATTATATTTCTTTGTTTGAATATATGAATAATTTGTACTTTTGAGATTCTTTTTCTTTTAATGAGGCTCTCTTATGCTTCAAATTGAGGTTTGCTTATGTTTCAAATAAATGATCACTTTCTCAAGAGGTAACTATGTGTGGTTTTCTACATTCCATTTGTTAGAAACATGTCAACCAAGCATATCCATATGTAAGCATACCCATAGAGGTATGAGTACAATGTGAGTGCAAGTGTGTGAATGAGTAGAGAGAAAAGTGTGTGAGGAGAGGATAATTGTATGCCTATGAAGGCTATTGTAATTTTTCCTTGAATAATAATAATACCAATAATCATTGCCTGCGATTTTTTCCCTCATTGGGTTTCCACATAAATCACTATGTCAAGTGTATGATTGATGTGCTTGGTTTAATGTGTGTTTGATCTTGCTTATTTTATGCTCTGTTATATGCCTTGTTTTTGCTTTTGTTGCCTAACAAGTGGTATCAGAGCTTAGAGTTGAAGGAGAAGAGAGCGAAGGAGAAGAGAATCTGGTTGTTGGATCGAAGAGTCGGGCTGAGCCGAGTCAAGTGAAGTGGATTAGCCGAGGACAACTTTTATTACACTGTTGCAGGTTGTCCCTGTATCAAAGTGCAACATCGTCACAAGCCATAGTTTGACAAGGTGTGTGATTTCTAAATCGTTGCAGACTACCCTCATAAAACGTGCGACGATCATGAGGTATAAGATTTTTTTTTTTCATATAAAGATGCTAAGTTTTATAAGCAATGGTTTTTTGGATTTTTTCTGCTAATGGCGAAAGTGCAGAGTTCCAAGTTTGAGGTGGAAAAGTTCAATGGCAAGAATAGTTTTTCACTATGGAAGCTCAAGATGCGAGATTTTCTTATGTAACAAGGATTGCAAAAGGCCTTGGCTAGAAATTCAAAGAAACCAAGAAGCATAACAGATGAGGACTGTGAGGATATGGANAGGCGAAGAGCCGTGACTACAGGCCTTTCTATACTTGTTTTGATGGTTTCTATTACTTTAGTTTTCTTACATTTATCTAACTCTGTCAATTTTGGTTAAGTGGTTAGTGTAAGATGTTGACTTGTTGTTGACTATTTATTACGTCCATAGACTAAAACTATTGGAAATCCGTACAGGTGTTTTTAATTTTTAATGTTTTTTTATGAATGGGATTAAATATGGATCCAATATTTTTAATTGTTATAATGATTTATTCATTGTGATTTTAATCTTTAAATTTTTAATTTTCATAAAAATATAAAATATAGGTTTATGTATTTACTTTTTCGCATTTACATAATTAATTAACATTGAAACCTTGCTTTATTAACTTTCAATAACCTTTAGCACGAGTTTCAAATTTCACCCATGAAAAAAGATGAGTAATCAAGAAATCCTACTAGATGAGGCATATCGAAAACTGAGCAAAGTGATAGTGAAACCCATGACCGCCATCTCTCAAATTCTAAATATCTCCAGCATTGGGGACCAGAAGGGGATCGACATGATCATACTCCCCTTCCAGAAAAGGTCAGGCTAACAGTCATACCCTAGCAAGAAAAATGCAAAATATGCATAGAACACTAATCATTGAGTTGAATATGAATACCTTCGTAATTAAAATTAAAATTAAAAATTTTACAGTACCTTGTTCCAGGCTGCAACAAAGTACATATAATCCTCCAACTAAGTTTCATTTAATTGAAGATTCAAATTAAAGTACATATAATCCTCCTACTAGGTTTCATTTAATTGAAAATTCAAATTAATTATTGATTAAAATGATGAGTTGATATGTTGCTTTTAATCCTGCAGCAAATTGCTTTTCACATTGTTGAGTACTACTAATTCCCCATCTACTACTAAATACCATGTGTTTGTGGATACCTTTATGGAATTATGAGGTTCCTTGATTCCTATGGCATCTTACTCAACAAAAAGAAACCGATCACAGTAAAGAACCGATCAGGAAAATCATGCACAGATCAAAAAATAAAGTATGACTTATTGACATTTCGAAGCGGTTGGCGGAGGGTGGAAACCAACAATTTGTGGGCCCTTCCTGCTCTTGATAGCCGAGAAAGACTACCAACATTTGTTGGAGGGTTGTTACCAATATTCAAGTTTTCTATTGATTATATTTCTTTGTTTGAATATATGAATAATTTGTACTTTTGAGATTCTTTTTCTTTTAATGAGGCTCTCTTATGCTTCAAATTGAGGTTTGCTTATGTTTCAAATAAATGATCACTTTCTCAAGAGGTAACTATATGTAGTTTTCTACATTTCATTTGTTAGAAACATGTCAACCAAGCATATCCATATGCAAGCATGCCCATAGAGGTATGAGTACAATGTGAGTGCAAGTGTGTGAATGAGTAGAGAGAAGAGTGTGTGAGGAGAGGATAATTGTATGCCTATGAAGGCTATTGTAATTTTCCCTTGAATAATAATAATACCGATAATCATTGCCTCCGATTTTTTCCCTCATTGGGTTTCCACATAAATCACTATGTCAAGTGTATGATTGATGTGCTTGGTTTAGTGTGTGTTTGATCTTGCTTATTTTATGCTCTGTTATATGCCTTGTTTTTGCTTTTGTTGCCTAACAAGTAGTATCAGAGCTTAGAGTTGAAGGAGAAGAGAGCGAAGGAGAAGAGAATCTGGTTGTTGGATCGAAGAGTCGGGCTGAGCCGAGTCAAGTGAAGTGGATTAGCCAAGGACAACTTTTATTACACTGTTGCAGGTTGTTCCTGTATCAAAGTGCAACATCGTCACAAGCCATAGTTTGACAAGGTGTGTGATTTCTAAATCGTTGCAGACTACCCTCATAAAACGTGCGACGATCATGAGGTATAAGATTTTTTTTTTCTCATATAAAGATGCTAAGTTTTATTAGCAATGGTTTTTTGGATTTTTTCTGCTAATGGCGAAAGTGCAGAGTTCCAAGTTTGAGGTGGAAAAGTTCAATGGTAAGAATAGTTTTGCACTATGGAAGCTCAAGATGCGAGATTTTCTTATGTAACAAGGATTGCAAAAGGCCTTGGCTAGAAATTCAAAGAAACCAAGAAGCATAACAGATGAGGACTGTGAGGATATGGATGCTAGAACCCTCATTACTATTTGTTTGTGTCTGCCAGATGAAGTGTTGTTTAACATCACTGAAGTGACGACACCAATAGGTTTGTGGAACTAACTGGAGAGTGTGTATATGAAAGAGAACTTGTCAAATAAAATCTTCTTGAAGAGGCAGTTTTACAGCTTGTGGATGAAAGAAGGTACGAAAATTCCTGATCACTTAAATAGCTTCAATACTTTGATTTATCAATTAACTAATATGGAAGTAAAGTTCGTAGATGGGGACAATGCAGTTACGCTACTATGTTAGTTTCCTGAGTCTTGGGATCATCTGGTCACAACTGTGTGGTTTAACACAACATATGCCATTGATTATGACATTGGTGTGGGAGCTTTGTTGTGTGAGGAGATAAGGAAAAAATTCGGTAAAGAAACCTCAATAGTAGAAGAAATTGTGGTTAGAGGTCGATCTATAGAAGGAGGGAAATATCATAAAGGTACAACCAATTCTAAGTCAAAAGACAATAAGGGTAAGACAAAATGTTGGTTTTGTGGCAAATCTGAGCATCTCAAGAAGTATTTTTGGAAAAGACAACAAGCATCCAAAGAGAACTCCGCAAAATAAGCAAATTCAACTACAGGTATGGTTGATGAAGTTTTCTCTGTCTATTGTGTCTCTCCACATGTCTTCACATAAAAGGTCTAGGGAGGTGATGCTTGAGTCACCATGAAATAATAAAAAATAAAAAAAATTGTATTTACTTTGGAGTTTTAGAAATTATCAATTGCATGTAAATGAGCATATGTCTATAAGAACTGAATAGGCATGAGTACCCCTAGTTTATCAAGTCACCTATAAAAAGTCTAGACATATATTTAGGTAGATTGAATATGTCGGGGGGCATTTATGTTGGGTTAACCTTGACTTGGTGAAAGAGTTAATGAGTTAAATATGTTTTTAGGTAAAAAAATGTGGTTTTTAGGGTCCATGTGTTTTGAGTATCTCGTAGTATTGTGTCAATGGATTTCATGTAATTTATCCCATAAAAGGCTTGGAGAACTCCAATGTAAATGGGCCTGGAGGTAAGTGGTGAAGGCTTGGTTGGCTTGGTCGGATTTGGTCAAGGTTGTTCAAATGCACATTTCGAGGTGGAGTAGTGTGTTCAATTTAGAGGTGGAGGTGGGTTTGTAGAAAGGATGATGTGTTGGCAGGTCAATCAAGAGTTTGAGAATATATGATGAAGGTAAGTTAATATCCATGGAACTTGGAAAGTATTGCAAGGAAGTTGGAATCAAATAGGCATGTTCAATAATTCCAAGTTGCAGCAATAGTTGTGGAAAAAATAAGTTGTGTTATCTTGTAACTCCGTCACCATCGGTTGCAAACGACAGGCAAATTCATGAAGAGGTATGAACAGGTCATTTGGTGATTACTCAAATGTGAAATTATTTGGTTGTGATGCTTATCTTTTTATCAATAGTCTATGAAGGACTCAGATCAAATAGGTAGATCTTTGATATGGTGATTATGTTAAGGGGTGTAGACTGTGGGATCCTACTACCCATAGAATCATCATGGATAGAGATGCAATGTTTGATGTATCTCTTTTTATAAAATCAAACATAGTAAAATATGAAAGGATCAAAGCATGGTTGGTAGCAGAAAGTTATTTGGAAGGTATTGATTTCCAAGAAAGTTTCTCACTAGTTGTTAAAAGCTTGTTTCTATTCATGTTGTGTTAGCACTGGTTGTGATAGTACAACTAAATGTTAAAATTGTTTTACATGGAGTTTTTGGACAAGGGGATGTATATGGAACAACCAAAACGGTTAGTTTAAAATTGCAACAAAAGATTTGTTTGCAACTCAAAAATAATTGTATGGCCTAAAGCATGCTAGGAAAATGGTACAAGTTGTTTGATTCCTTCATGGTGAGCCAAATTTTACAAGAAGTGAGTATAACCATTGTGTTTATGGTATATTCATTATAATGGTGTTATATGTTATGCTTGTTGCAACCATATGCATGGTTGAGATCAACAGATTGCCTCAGTTGGGTATGATGTTTGTTATGAATGATTTGGGAGTAGAAAAATAAATATTGGGCATGGAAATACACAGAGACAAAAAATATGGTAAGTATGGTTATCGCAACAGAAGTATGTAGTGAAGATACTCAGGAAATTCAGTATGAATAATGTGAAACTGGTAAAATCCCTTTGGCTTTCAATTGTAAGTTTTCTCCAGGTTTATGTCCTAATTGATGAAGAAGAAAATGGTTATATGTCTCTAGTATTATATGCTAGTAGGAAGTTTGATGATTGCGATGGAGAAATGGACATCATTTCACATGCAGTTTGTGGGGCCAGTAGATACATGGAAAAACTAGGTGAAGAGCATGGAAATGAGTGCTTCAAACACAAAGGCACAAGACTTATCACATACAATGATTGCGGTGATTTGGTCTGTGGTTATGATTCATGAGATTTGGACAAATGCATCAATTTATTAGACAAGTCACTGATGGAGAGAGAATGGTCCATACTTGAGTGAATCGTAAATGCATGTTCATGTAACATTATTGTTAGAGAAGTTGTTGAGTTGTGATGGTGTTTGGCTTCTCTTGCAGGAAAGATGATGGATGAATTAATTAAGGGCATGATATATCAGATAAATTGTTGTCGGTGGAGATTGTTGGAAACATGCCAACGAATTTCCTCGTGCGGTCACATGCACATGCACATTCATGCAACTATGTTAATGTGCATGCATGCAATCTATTTATGAATTGATCGTGTAACTATGTGATCTATTCATGATCCTTTTGTGTAAGAGAGTGATAGATGTTATATATTGAAGCATACCCATAGAGGTGCGAGTACAATGTGAGTGCAAGAGTGTGCAAGGAAGAGAAGAGTGTGTGAGGAGAGGATGATTCTATGCCTATAAAGGCTATTGTGATTCTCCCTTGAATAATAACAATAACTATATTCATTGTCAGTGGTTTTTTCCCTCAATGGGTTTCCACATAAATCACTATATCAAATATATGATTGATGTGCTTGGTTTAATGCTTGTATGATCTTGCTTATTTTATGCTTTGTTATATGCCTTGTTTTTACTTCTACTGCATAACACCATTATAATATGGTCTCATACATATAATCTGTCATTTCACCATTGTAATGTGGTCTCATATATGTATTCTAGCATTTATGAACAACACTGGTTGAATCATTGGTAGAATAAGAATGAATAAATCTTTCTTATTTTTTAATGAAGTGAGAAAACCCGAGTATGCTAATCCTTAGAAATTGTTTTATGATTTTGTATCTCTACGGTTTTGTATGCCCATCCTTAGAAATCGTATTAGGGTTTTAGAATTCTCATAGTGAAATCGTTTCCCTCGCTTTGTTTTATGGTTNCACTATGGAAGCTCAAGATGCGAGATTTTCTTATGTAACAAGGATTGCAAAAGGCCTTGGCTAGAAATTCAAAGAAACCAAGAAGCATAACAGATGAGGACTGTGAGGATATGGATGCTAGAACCCTCATTACTATTTGTTTGTGTCTGCCAGATGAAGTGTTGTTTAACATCACTGAAGTGACGACACCAATAGGTTTGTGGAACTAACTGGAGAGTGTGTATATGAAAGAGAACTTGTCAAATAAAATCTTCTTGAAGAGGCAGTTTTACAGCTTGTGGATGAAAGAAGGTACGAAAATTCCTGATCACTTAAATAGCTTCAATACTTTGATTTATCAATTAACTAATATGGAAGTAAAGTTCGTAGATGGGGACAATGCAGTTACGCTACTATGTTAGTTTCCTGAGTCTTGGGATCATCTGGTCACAACTGTGTGGTTTAACACAACATATGCCATTGATTATGACATTGGTGTGGGAGCTTTGTTGTGTGAGGAGATAAGGAAAAAATTCGGTAAAGAAACCTCAATAGTAGAAGAAATTGTGGTTAGAGGTCGATCTATAGAAGGAGGGAAATATCATAAAGGTACAACCAATTCTAAGTCAAAAGACAATAAGGGTAAGACAAAATGTTGGTTTTGTGGCAAATCTGAGCATCTCAAGAAGTATTTTTGGAAAAGACAACAAGCATCCAAAGAGAACTCCGCAAAATAAGCAAATTCAACTACAGGTATGGTTGATGAAGTTTTCTCTGTCTATTGTGTCTCTCCACATGTCTTCACATAAAAGGTCTAGGGAGGTGATGCTTGAGTCACCATGAAATAATAAAAAATAAAAAAAATTGTATTTACTTTGGAGTTTTAGAAATTATCAATTGCATGTAAATGAGCATATGTCTATAAGAACTGAATAGGCATGAGTACCCCTAGTTTATCAAGTCACCTATAAAAAGTCTAGACATATATTTAGGTAGATTGAATATGTCGGGGGGCATTTATGTTGGGTTAACCTTGACTTGGTGAAAGAGTTAATGAGTTAAATATGTTTTTAGGTAAAAAAATGTGGTTTTTAGGGTCCATGTGTTTTGAGTATCTCGTAGTATTGTGTCAATGGATTTCATGTAATTTATCCCATAAAAGGCTTGGAGAACTCCAATGTAAATGGGCCTGGAGGTAAGTGGTGAAGGCTTGGTTGGCTTGGTCGGATTTGGTCAAGGTTGTTCAAATGCACATTTCGAGGTGGAGTAGTGTGTTCAATTTAGAGGTGGAGGTGGGTTTGTAGAAAGGATGATGTGTTGGCAGGTCAATCAAGAGTTTGAGAATATATGATGAAGGTAAGTTAATATCCATGGAACTTGGAAAGTATTGCAAGGAAGTTGGAATCAAATAGGCATGTTCAATAATTCCAAGTTGCAGCAATAGTTGTGGAAAAAATAAGTTGTGTTATCTTGTAACTCCGTCACCATCGGTTGCAAACGACAGGCAAATTCATGAAGAGGTATGAACAGGTCATTTGGTGATTACTCAAATGTGAAATTATTTGGTTGTGATGCTTATCTTTTTATCAATAGTCTATGAAGGACTCAGATCAAATAGGTAGATCTTTGATATGGTGATTATGTTAAGGGGTGTAGACTGTGGGATCCTACTACCCATAGAATCATCATGGATAGAGATGCAATGTTTGATGTATCTCTTTTTATAAAATCAAACATAGTAAAATATGAAAGGATCAAAGCATGGTTGGTAGCAGAAAGTTATTTGGAAGGTATTGATTTCCAAGAAAGTTTCTCACTAGTTGTTAAAAGCTTGTTTCTATTCATGTTGTGTTAGCACTGGTTGTGATAGTACAACTAAATGTTAAAATTGTTTTACATGGAGTTTTTGGACAAGGGGATGTATATGGAACAACCAAAACGGTTAGTTTAAAATTGCAACAAAAGATTTGTTTGCAACTCAAAAATAATTGTATGGCCTAAAGCATGCTAGGAAAATGGTACAAGTTGTTTGATTCCTTCATGGTGAGCCAAATTTTACAAGAAGTGAGTATAACCATTGTGTTTATGGTATATTCATTATAATGGTGTTATATGTTATGCTTGTTGCAACCATATGCATGGTTGAGATCAACAGATTGCCTCAGTTGGGTATGATGTTTGTTATGAATGATTTGGGAGTAGAAAAATAAATATTGGGCATGGAAATACACAGAGACAAAAAATATGGTAAGTATGGTTATCGCAACAGAAGTATGTAGTGAAGATACTCAGGAAATTCAGTATGAATAATGTGAAACTGGTAAAATCCCTTTGGCTTTCAATTGTAAGTTTTCTCCAGGTTTATGTCCTAATTGATGAAGAAGAAAATGGTTATATGTCTCTAGTATTATATGCTAGTAGGAAGTTTGATGATTGCGATGGAGAAATGGACATCATTTCACATGCAGTTTGTGGGGCCAGTAGATACATGGAAAAACTAGGTGAAGAGCATGGAAATGAGTGCTTCAAACACAAAGGCACAAGACTTATCACATACAATGATTGCGGTGATTTGGTCTGTGGTTATGATTCATGAGATTTGGACAAATGCATCAATTTATTAGACAAGTCACTGATGGAGAGAGAATGGTCCATACTTGAGTGAATCGTAAATGCATGTTCATGTAACATTATTGTTAGAGAAGTTGTTGAGTTGTGATGGTGTTTGGCTTCTCTTGCAGGAAAGATGATGGATGAATTAATTAAGGGCATGATATATCAGATAAATTGTTGTCGGTGGAGATTGTTGGAAACATGCCAACGAATTTCCTCGTGCGGTCACATGCACATGCACATTCATGCAACTATGTTAATGTGCATGCATGCAATCTATTTATGAATTGATCGTGTAACTATGTGATCTATTCATGATCCTTTTGTGTAAGAGAGTGATAGATGTTATATATTGAAGCATACCCATAGAGGTGCGAGTACAATGTGAGTGCAAGAGTGTGCAAGGAAGAGAAGAGTGTGTGAGGAGAGGATGATTCTATGCCTATAAAGGCTATTGTGATTCTCCCTTGAATAATAACAATAACTATATTCATTGTCAGTGGTTTTTTCTCTCAATGGGTTTCCACATAAATCACTATGTCAAATATATGATTGATGTGCTTGGTTTAATGCTTGTATGATCTTGCTTATTTTATGCTCTGTTATATGCCTTGTTTTTACTTCTACTGCATAACACCATTATAATCATTATAATATGGTCTCATACATATAATCTGTCATTTCACCATTGTAATGTGGTCTCATATATGTATTCTAGCATTTATGAACAACACTTGTTGAATCATTGGTAGAATAAGAATGAATAAATCTTTCTTACTTTTTTAATGAAGTGAGAAAACCCGAGTATGCTAATCCTTAGAAATTGTTTTATGATTTTGTATCTCTACGGTTTTGTATGCCCATCCTTAGAAATTGTATTAGGGTTTTAGAATTCTCATAGTGAAATCGTTTCCCTCGCTTTGTTTTATGGTTTTGTATTTATACGGTTTTGTATGCCCATCCTTAGAAATTGTATTTGGGTTTTAGAATTCTCATAGTGAAATTGTTTCCCTCGATTATTGACCCCAATACAGAGATTAGACGTAAAGTAATTTAATCTAATTTTAATATGATGTGCTGTAATTGATATTATTAATATTTATTTAATTCAATTTTAAGTAATTTAAATTTTTAATAAAAATAAAATAATATTTATTATATTTTTTTAAATAAATTTAATATTAAATAATTAAAATTTTAGTAATTTGTGTTGAATTATTTTTTTGTATGGCAAGCTGTGAAATGGTATATTAGGAAATCTTTAGAACACATATATA
>JZKD02S2259170.1:4490-19686 GCA_000966675.3 Picea glauca
GTTTTACAATCTGTCATAACCATTGAAGCATGTCACAACTTGAAAAATCTTCGATGATAGTTGCATTGCGACAAAACCCTTAATAAATGTCATAATCTGGCATCAGATTTAATTAATGTCACAATGAGATGAAACCCTTAATGAACAAGGAATGTCATAATGTGACATCACATTTCATTAATCTCACAATGTGACAAAAGCCTTAATGAACATTGCAATGTGCCATGAGATTTGATGAATGCTGCAATGTGACATCCATTAATGCGACAAGATCAATATTGCAATTATAAATAACTATTAAGGAATGGCATAACCCAACATAACCCTATCAAATATAATATTATAATATTATAATACTATCAACTATAAATTATGATATTACAATTTTATATTATGAATAATATTATTTAGTGAACTATAACAACACTTATAATATCAATACATAATATTAACGAGACAATATGAATGTTGCAACCCTAAATAACCATTAAGGAATGGTCCAATCCAACATAACCTTATCAAATATAATATTATAATTTTATATTATTAATAAATTTCCAACTATAACCACAAATATAATATTAATGTTAAATAATATTAAATAATTATTATTAATATATTAATAGTATAATAGTCCATTTTTAAATTTGATATTATAATTTATTATAACTTAATATGTTTACTGATTATTAACAATTTTTTATATAAACTTTGTTAATATAAATTAATACAGATATTATATTAATATAAATTAATACAAACATTAGTATAAGTTAATATAATATAACATTATAGAACAATGGCATAATACGGAAGAGAGCAGCTAGCCTATGCATGGCTCTGCAGTGTTGAACCTTTGCACACGCATTGATGGCTCCCTCTATGGGAGGGGATCCACCTCCGGTATCCCCGTCCCCTGACATACAGGCCTTTCAGGCCCTAGTCTCATCATACGCCAAAGCGCCCAAGATTTCGCCCTCCCGTTTTGTCAAGAAGGAGACAGAAATCCCCAAGGTCGCAGTCTTCGCTCCCTCAGCATGACCTTTGGCCCTCAAGCTCGCAGATCGTGGTTTAATCAAACAATTCACAGGACTATGGCCATCCCCGAGAGCCATGCACATCTGGTTGGAAGCAAATTGGCACAAGCTGATCAAAGGACAACTGTTGGCAGCCTTTTGCGGTAAGGGATTCTTTACCTTTTTATTTGAAAAGAAAGAAGATAGAGACCTAATCTTTCGCAGTGGTCCATATTTCATGGGGGCCATAGGAATGTACCTAAACAAATGGACTCCTGACTTTTCCCCAGAAAATGATATCCCCTCTGTAGTCCCAGTATGGGTCAGGCTTCCCTTTCTTCCCCTGCATTGTTGGAATGATGAAACAATACGAAACATTGGAAACACCCTTGGAAAGTTCATAGATCGAGCTGAGCCAAAGGATGGCCTTCAGGCTTGTGCTAGACTCTGTGTAGAAGTAGATCTGGAAAAGGGTCTCCCAGAAGCCATACAATTAAATCTGGATAGTTGGTCCTACATCTAATAGGTGGATTACGAACAAATCCCCTTCAAATGTAAAATCCGCCATGAATATGGCCATTTCGATAAATCCTGCCCCCAAGCCAAGGACACACAGGATCATGATCCCAAGCAAGATCAGTGGCAGCAACCCAAAAGGAAGAAACCTAACGGGAAAAACCAACAGATCCCACACCGGAATCAAAGGGAAAAGCCATTGGACCCAAATGAAAAGATCCCCGGATCGCCCCAAAAAGGAGAATCAAGCCATAATCACTTTGTCAACCTCAGCCAAGACGATACTCCACCTACTTCCATGGAACGTCAGAAAACAAGTGGGAAAGGAATAGAAGCAAAAGGAAGAGGAAAGGAAGCTGCTATGGAAAAAAATAAGGAAGTTTGGAACTAAGAGAAGACCCCGCCCAATCTCCACACACTCAAAACCTGGAAAACCTAGAAATATCAAAAGAAGAGGGCAGAGACTCCTCAAACAATGAATCTAAAGTGGAATTAACCCAAACCATCAACAACAAGAAACTTGGAAGGAAATCATATCGAAACAAAACAGAATCAGCAGTGGATAGGGAAAAGGAATTAGGGATTCAAAAACTATTGAGGAATCCCTAAAGAAAGATGGAAAAGCCAACAAGAACAAAGTAGCTCAACATAAGGGAACCAACTCACAACCGTCAAGAGGGGGGGCACCCAAAAACCCTGATAAATGAAGAAAATTGTCTCCTATAATTGTAGGGGATTAGGTAGTAGCCATAAGAAAGAAGACCTCAAAAAACTGTTACAGGTAGAAAAACCTTCAATCCTCATGCTCCAGGAGATGAAGTTGGGGGATCTGGAAACCCTCAATGACCTACAAAAAATCTGGAACTATTGTGATGGATGTGCAGTGAGCTCCAGAGGGGCCTCAAGTGGAATCAAAATCTTCTGGAAAAGGGCAAATTTTGACTTACAATCGCAAGTGCAAACCCAATTCTAGATCCGAGTGAACCTTCTAAATAAAATTTCGGGTATGCTATACTCCATCATTAATGTCTACATTCCAAATAATTACAATGAAAAAATCGAATGCTGGCAATCTCTGATAGATCTCACCAATGGAAATCCCCTCCAAAACCTTATTATCACAGGACACTTCAACACAACCAGAGCTGCCATGGAAAAAAGAGGAGGATCGGTCGTCAGAGATCAATTTCGAGAAATAATGGAGGACCTCGTCGTAGACGTGAACCTATATGATGTCCCTTCTAGTAAAGGGATCTACACATGGAACAATAGAAGGGTAGGGCCCGGTCATATCACAGCCATGCTGGATAGATTCCTAATCAGCAGTAATATATTGGCTCTTCCCGAAAAGTCATGCTCAATGAGTCTCCCATGGGCTGGATCGGACCACTGTCCCATAAGACTGAATTTTGAAATGCAACAGAACTGGGGTCCAATCCCCTTCAAATTAAATCCTCTTTGGCTGGATAGACCAGAGATTCTTCAATCCATTGCCCAGATCTGGAACCAATGGATCACAGGATCTCCAAACTACATATGGGAGCAGAAACTCAAATCCATCAAAGATATGTTAAAGAGATGGGCTAAAGATAATCCTCACAACAAAGCACAAGCAAAAAAGGCCCAGCTGGAGGCCCTCCAAGATGAAATGGAAAAACCAAAGATTCTGCAGAGCCTCCTCACCCAAGAGAAATCCACCTACAAAGAATACATTCTGGCTCTAGCGGAAGACAAAATGACCTGGCGGCTCAAGTCCAAGAGCATCTAGCTGAAGGCTGGCGACCAAAACACCACCTTCTTCCACAACTAAGCCAAAGCCATAAACTGGGCCAACCAAATCTTCGAGCTTATAACTCCTGAAGGGGAAACTCTTCAGGACTTTGACCAAATTAAGCAGCACGCCTCCTCCCACTTCCAATCCCTGTATACAACCTCTGGCAAAGACAATGATCACCTCTCTGATCTCTTCCTCTAGCATATCCCACCTAAGATAACCGAGGTAGATAACCACCTCCTAGACCAACCCATAGAGGAATTTCAAATTCTCAGAGCCCTGAATCAATTCCACGAGGATAAAGCCTCGGGCCCGGACGGATTTACTCTTCATTTTTACAAAAAATGTTGGCCCATCATTCAAAAAGATTTCACCAGAATGTTGTGATTCGCCCACAAAGCCAAAAAACTGGGTGGGGCAATGAATTCCTCCTTCCTAGATCTCTTGCCAAAGGAACATGGATCCTCCTCCCTAATTCATTTCAGGCCTATCTTGCTCTGCAAAATTTACTCTAAGATCCTGGCCAAAATTATTGCAAATAGGCTCAATCCCCTCCTCAACGCACTAATCCTTCCAAGCCAAGGAGGCTTTTTAGTAGGGCACCAGATCTGGGATAATTGTATTCTTGTCCAAGAAGAAATTCATGCCAGCAACACTTGTGGGGAGTCTAGAATGGCTTTAAAACTCGACATGGCCAATGCTTTTGACAGAGTGGAGCACAATTTTCTCTTCAAAGTTTGGCTTCAACCAGAACTTCATGAATTGGATCAACTCGTGCATCGAGTTCCCCTGGATAGCACCCCTCGTAAGTGGTCGACCAGGCCCCTTCTTCAAGATGTACATAGTCTTAAGGTAGGGGTTCCCTCTCTCCCCTATTCTCTACGTGCTCATGGAAGAATCGCTAAACATAAGTCTCGAATGGGAAAGTGCCTCTGGCAATATCCCTGGTATAAAAATTTCTCAAGGAGTAAAAAAACTGAACCACTCTCAGTTTGCAGATGACACAATCCTTCTGAGTGGTGCTTCCAAATTTTTGGCCAGAAGAATCCTATGAGTCCTAGAGATCTTTCTCATTGTCTCGGGAGGATCACTAAATAAAGAAAAATCTCAGATCTATACATGGAATGTGTCAGCAGGGACCAGGGCCGGAATAAATCAGATAATGGGCATTGATATCACCCAAGACTAGAAATCCTTCAAATACCTAGGCCTCCCCCTCTGTCTCAAAGCCCTTCCCAGAGAATTCTGGCACCTCATCCTTCAAAAGTTCAGGGAAAAAATGGAAATTTGGGGAGCACGATGGCTAAACCCAGCGGGCAGGGTGGTCTTGATTAAATCTGTTATGTCGGCTCTCCCCATGTTTCAATTCTCCACCCTCCTTTCCCCAAAGGGAATTATTCAAGCAATGAGTCAACTCATTCGTAAATTTCTATGGCAGGGAGGAGCTTCAAATCACAAAAAACTCCATCTAGTAAAGTGGGAAATGGTCACCCAGCCGAAATCCAAGGGAGGCCTAGGCATCCGAGACCCTGAAATCTATAACTTAGCTATGGGAGCCAAAATTTTGTGGAGACTAATCTCAGGGGACAATGACTGGTGGAAACAGGCGCTCATAAGCAAATACAAACTAGGAAAAAGAAAAATAAGCATGAATAATCCGCACCTCCACTAGACATGATCCCAAATCTGGAGACTAATAAAGGGAATCACCCCTTCTTTAGAGAGTACCTATCTTGGATCTTGGGAAATGGAAAATCTATAAAAATTTGGTAGGACAGGATCTTCGGGGTGACTTTTAACCCCAGTGAAGAAAATCTCTCATGTCTAAAATGCTGGATGCTTGGACTAAGAAAGCGCACTTTGTTCGATATCTCAACCTGGAATGAAAATGGTAGCTGGAGAGATTTGAACTTGGGGAATGTCCCCCAACATTTAACAGAACAGGCTCAATGCCTGATCAAGCTTCTAAAAGGGGCAACGCTCATTCATAAAACCCAGCCTGATAATAGGGGCTGGGGGAGTCAGGGTTACTCGGTCACAGCAGGATACAAACAACTCCTCGATAACACGGGTGGGAAACTTTCCTAAGCAAAATGGAAAAATATCTGGAATCAGGACCCCCTCCCAAAAATCAACTTCTTCACCTGCGCTATAGCACATGGCAAGATTTTAACAGGGGAGAATCTCATGAAGAGAAGCTATCTTGGCCCCTTCATCTGTCCGCTCTATAATAACAACCAAGAAGAAATTACCCATTTGCTATGGGATTTCTCCTTTGCAAAAAGTTGTTGGAACCTAGCCTTTGGAGACCTAGCTAGATCTATACGTTGGCCCGCTTCCCCCCACCCCACCCTGGGAAACTGGGATAAATACTATAGGGGATCCTTCAAGGACAAGCCGGTGCTGAAATGTGTATGGAGGGCACTTGCAAAATTTCTGTGCTGGCATATTTGGAAAACAAGAAATAGGAAAATTTTTAAAGATAAGATCACTCCCCCCCAAACAGTAGTAGCTAAGGCAAAGCTGCTTATGTCCAAAGACCTAAGCTCCCACCCTCTAAAAATCGAAGATACAACAAACTGGAACAGCTGGGAAAAGGAATGGATGGTAAGCTTCAATCTCAGGAATGTTAAGTATCCTCAAGCTGCCCCAAGACCAAGATGGCAACTTCACCACACACTCAACATGGAACGGTGGATCCAAAAGAAAAAAACTCATACTCTCTGCTTTGATGGAGCCTCTAAAGGAAACCCAGGGGAGGCAGGTGTGGGGTGGGATTCTTTATGATCCCAAGGGAAAAACAACAACTCACTATCATTGTAACTTAGGGACAGATAGCAACAACAAAGCTGAGGCCTTCGTTGTTTTAAAGGGAGTCCAATTGGCCCATTCCAAGGGTATAAGAAAGCTCTTCATCCTCAAAGACTTGCTCACCATAATAAGATTGATGACCAAGGGTACAAACCCCAAAGATCCAATTTTAAAACAGACTCTTGACAGAATTAGACTGGCCTCCAAGGACATCAAGCTCACCTTTTTTCACATCCTTCAAGGCAACAATAGTGAAGCTGACAAGATGGAAAATGAAGCCATCGAGACAAATCCCGATAGTCTCAGCATTGACAGAGTGGTAACCCTAACCACCTTATATTAATGAACTTCCAAGAGTAAAGTTTGGCTGCCAAAGGAGCCCACCCCATGGGGGCTCATTAAGCACCCCTCACGACCACATGGCTAAGCATATAGAAAGCACCGCTCAAGTGTGGCGAAAAGGAAGTGTCCCACTGTTGGCTTGCAAGATATCTCATGGCATGAAGGAGTGGATTCTTTCAGTTGTCCATGTGACAACCTGTCGCTGCACCATATGGCATGTGCCATGCGCAGATCCTCTCCCTCGTTCATACAAAATGGCTTCACCTTCAAGCAAGGCGAATTATCCTCTTCGCATGGGAAATCCGGTATACTCATCTCGCCTGTGTGGACATGATGCTCTGGTCTCTCACCTCCTTCGCCGATTCAGCTCCCCTACTGTCAGACATCCCTCCATGGCGTCAGTTAGTGCTAGGTATTGTACTCTTCCCACAATCTTCTAGGCTTGTTCATCATCTCCCTCCTCAACAATCAAGTATCCCTTGTGGAAAATCAAATCTGCCCGTATGTCTCTCTATTCCCTCCTGGATTTTATCTCAGCCTCTTCGTCACCTTATAGTCATTCATGTAGTATTCAGAGAGCTCCTTGGGATGTTCGGTGATGGGATCTTCCCATCTACAGAGATTGGAGTCCCCTTCTTGCCATTCTCCCGACCCTCCTTTCACATCTTGCTAAGAAACCCCTTAGTCATCCCCCCTCACGTTAGCTTCTCCACCTGGGCCCTATGCAAAATTCACAAGAACCGGCCAATTCTGGCCTTTCCTCCAGGGACAGAGAAATGCAACATGAGAATTATGGGCAGGAAGACTCAGAATCATGGCCAGAAGATAATTGGGAGCCTGAATGTGGAGGATGCAACAACCTCCAAGAGCAATAGGGAGCGTTGAGTTCCAACAGGGCGTTCGAAATGGAAACACTATCCCATCATCATTTTTTGATCAGCAAGCTACAGGATGAAAGTGAAGCGCAGAGAAGCCAGATTGTTGCTAATCGAGTGTAGATTGACACTCTTCAGCTCAGGTTGGACCAGCTTGATGACACACAGGCCCCAACAAGCAACTCAGACTCTCAGCAAGGATATTCGAGGAATGTCCAGTCCAAATTGATTAATCATGAGCCCGATTTGAATGTGCCCCTTTCTGATCCTAAGAGAAATGAGCAACAACCCTTCGAAGAAGAAGGTCTAAGTTAATCGCCCTTAATCTCAAATAGCTCCATGTTTTGTCATTTTGTGTTTATAAGTGACTCCTTCTTCAGAATATACATAGGAAATTCTCCACACAATATTTGTTGTAAGCAAAGGGGATATCTGAACACCCCAATTTTTGTAACAGTCCTCATAGAGAAGAACTTAGACACAATCCTCCATGGCTATTTTTTTTTGTAACTCCAGTGGATTTATCCACATCGATTACTATATCCTTACCAGTACTTGTAAAAAAAATATAATATAACATTATCAGGGAGGCAGGTGGGGGAGGGGTGTTGTATAGCCCTAGAGGAAAAAGATTGCTAGATTTTTCTTGGAACTTGGGCATAAATTCCAACAATATGGCAGAAGCTTACACGATGTACCAAGGAGTGCTATTAGTCCAGGAACAACAACTGAATAGTATCACAATTGTAGGGGATTCAAAAGACATAATTCAACATTTTGCTAAGGAAACCACTCCAAAGAATACCAATCTTTAGAGAATTATTAAGAGGATCAAATAGCTACTATCCCTAATACAAGAAAACTTCATCCGCGTCCTCCATGGAAATAATGAAGAAGTCGACCACATGGAAAATCAAGCAATCGGTTTGGCCCCTGGACATATGAAAATTTAGGGGAGGGTCCTATTCTCATCACCTCCCTAATGTCTCAGCCCCAGGTAATCTCAACACCACCTGGATATAAGGATTCCACAACTCAACACCTGGAGGGCTCATGCAGATTGGGAAACTCCATAAAAGGGAAGATTCATACCCCCACAATCTCTTGGTTTGTGGGAAATTATAGGAAAAGAGCCTCAATTGCTTACATGGCAAGGATCGACCTCCCTGCAAACTTCCCTTGTGGGACTCCATGGTGCAACCCTACAGCCTCCGTCCATCCAATTCTTCACCTGCATTGAGGATAAGTGAAAAGACATTCATCATGATCTCTAGCAAGGAAAATCAACCAGTACAGGCCACCTCATCATCTGATAGACACTTGATTTGTGGGCTAGCTCGAATTTTTTCATATTCATGCACCAAGGTAACTTGTTAAATCCGAAGGTTTGCTTATGTTTCCCCATTCTTGTCAGCTTCTTAGGGATTTCACAGTCTCAATTCCGTTCTTAGAAAAGGAAGAGAAAGATCTGTGAAATTTGTCGATCAAGAAGAAGTTTGGTAGGCACAGTCCCTCTGGTATTCACAGTTGGAACAACATTGGAGGTATTGTCCTTGTCCAAATTGAATTCAACTGTGTCAAATGTATTCAAAATTTGAACTGCGTTGGAGGTCTTGTCGATGGCCAAATTGAATTCAACAGTGTCATAGGTATTCACAATTGGATCTGTGCTTGAGGTATTGTTCCTGGCCAAATTGAATTCAATAGTGTTAGATGCATGGCTCAGGAGAATGTTCAACAACAAGCCTGGGAGAATGTGGAGGACAAGCTAGTGGATGATAATTTCACCATCTCTCAACGGATTTCTCTCCGGATCGATTCCCATAGCTCTGTACCCTTTCTTTTACACCAAAAATGCTAGCTTAACACCGAATGCTAATTGAACAACTGTAAGATAAAGTGGAATTCCTTCATCGGCAAGGGGAGGCAATGGAAGCTCAGCTAGACATGACATCTCCAAGCTCTTCAGTTTATAGTCAGAATGAGGAAGTTGGTAGCAGACCAGGATCCAGTGAAGTTCTTCCAGACTTGAATGTGTCTCTTGTGCCTTCTTCGGATGAATACTAAAGGCTAGTGAGAAAGTATTTTGTTTTTGTAAGCCTAAATATGACATAAATCTACCATTTTTTAACAGACCCGCGTGAGGAACAACATTATATGTAAAAAATTTAGTTTGAAAGATTTCTAGGCTTAGTTTTGCAAGTCTGTGAAAGAATTATACTGTTGGTCTACCCTTCTTACCAACCTCTTCCTATGTAATTAGTGACCTCATTAGTGCCCTTTTATTAATATAACATTATAGTATAATATTTATTTATGTTAATATTTTTATGCAACTGAAATGGATTTTGGAAAAATATGTTTTCACCTCCCTTATTGTAACACCCTGTTTCCCCTAGTCTGTAAAAATAACTATATTGGCCAAGAACTATGGCAAACACAAAAGATGTGAATGTTTGATTTGATGGACCTTTGTATAGAAGGTTGATGAATGTAAATTATGTTATGATTATGTGTTGCATGACTGTTGGGAGGGGGATGTGATAAAAGAGACCACGATGGCTAATGAGAGGTGGTGGAAGGGACCTGGAATGGTTGTGCTAAGTTCCACCAGGACAGTACTGTACTGGTTTTCACTTGCTAAAAGATCAAAGCAGCTCTCTAACCTTGGAATGGATTTCCCGTCAGATAGGTAGGTGGGGAGGCTCCTCAAGAGTTAATGAGGGGATGGGGGTGAAACCCCGAAATGGTCTAGCGTGAATAGGTTTTTGTGTTTCGACGTTTCGGCACCCGGGAAACCCAAGGGAAAGTTCCCTTGTATTCGCCAGTTGCGAAACCCCGATATGTGAAACCCCAAAATGGTTTAACGTGAATAGGTTTTGGTGTTTTGGCGTTTCAGCACCCGGGAAACCCAAGGGCAATTTCCCTTGTATTTGCCAGTCGTGAAATCCCGATATGCAAAACCCTGAAATGGTTTAACCTGAATAGGTTTTGGTGTTTCGACGTTTCGGCACTTGGGAAACCCAAGGGCAAGTTCCCTTGTATTCACCAGTCGTGAAATCCTGATATGTGAAACCCCAAAATGGTTTAGCGTGAATAGGTTTTGGTGTTTCGGCGTTTCGACACTCACGAAACCCCAGGGCAAGTTCTCTTGTATTCACCAGTCACGAAATCCCAATATCTGAAACCCTGAAATGGTTTAACGTGAATAGGTTTTGGTGTTTCGGCGTTTCGGCACCCGGGAAACCCAAGGGCAAGACCCCTCATCTTCACCAGTCACGAAATCCTGGTACGCGAAACCCTAATGCGCTCTGTGAATGAGCCCTAAGTCACCGAATAGGGTCTTGTGCTAGGGAGGAGGAGTCCTGAAAGAATCTGGACCGCCCATTTGTAGGGACACGTGGCGAAGATCTAAGGCCACCAGGGTTCCTGACATCAGAGGAATAGGAGTGAAGACCTCTCCAGAAATCCCGAAAGGTAGAGTGTCGAGATTTAATCCGGGTTGTTGATGAAGTCGATGATCTGGACCATAGACCCAAATGGTACTGGGATTTCGGGTTTCAAGGATTCGAAAGGGAAAGGAGGAACGCTTGCATCACGATTTCCCAAATTGCAAAACCCCAAAAGCATTTAGAGGACCAACACCAGGCCATAGGATCGATCGTATGAAAAGTGACCCAAGGGAGGAGCTAAGGATCTGTTAGACCCTTTCGGGTTTCGACGTTTCTAAAGACAGAGAAAAGGGGAATTCTTGCATCGCGATTCCTCGAATCGCGAAAGCCGGAAGCACCTTTTTTGTAAGGCCTATGGTCATAGCCAACAATCACATGGGGGAGGATAAGGGAATGGAAGGTCTGTGCTAGGCCCCATAGTAATTTGGGGATTTTGTTCCTCGAAGAAAAGACGTTAATAATAAAAACCAAAAAATCTTAGTTGTCATAGTGGGTGTGTGACAAATTGGTATCAGAGAATGGTTACAACACTTGGCCTGCTTGGGCTCATGAACAAGTTGCGCAGAAGCTCCATTGGAAGTACTCTTAAAAGAAGTAACCCTCTACCTTAACCCCCTTTTATCAAAAGCCGAAGTTAAGAATGAAAATTTCCTATTGTGTGTATGCATTTGAAAAAAATATGAATTATGCGTTGATTGTGAATGAATATAATGTTGACTAACAACAAGTGTTTTTCCTGCATAACAATCGGACGATCAACCATGGGAAACTGCAGACGCATAGAATGGTGACGCACCACGAAGTGGGTGATGACTCCCACAATAGAGACGAAGAGTTTGATGAAAAGAGAGCGGTAGAGACCCCTCCAGATCTAGCTGAGACTATGAGAAGCCTCATGGTCGAACTATAGAGCTGCAAGGCAGACAACGAGAGGTTGATAAAAGAGCAAGAGAAGAAAACGAAAATTAATGCAGTCTTGCTGCAGATCTTATCCGACATACAAAGACAATTGCAGCTTGGATCTGACACCAGTCACGCAGACCAACGACAGACAAAGAGAATTCGAAGCCCACCTGGGATATAGAAACATGGTCCTTTAAGTGGCCACACTATGAGGAGTACCTCGAGAAAGGTTCACCCCAAAGATAAGGGACAAGCATCGGATGATTCCTCTGGAAAGGAAACTAGCGACTCAAAGGGATCTTCTAGTAGCAGAACTAGTTCTTATTCTCGAAGAAAATGGAAGAAGCGAAATCATTCCAAAAATCATAATCTTGAAGAATTCAAGAAGGCCAAACCACCCTCTTTCGACGGTGAAATAAAGAAGGGAGAGGAAGCGGAGGCCTGGCTGCCTGGACTAAAGAAGTATTTTAGAGTCCATGACTTCTCAAAAAATTTGAAGGCCCGAGTAGCCACTTTCAACCTGAATGGGAAGGCTTCCATTTCGTGGGAAGACCTTAAGAACGTAAAAGGGATTCACGAAGAATACCTATCTTGGGAACAGTTTGAGAAATACTTCAAGAAGAAGTGTCTGTCGAAAAAGTATTTCGACGAAAAGACTAAAGAATTCTATGAACTCAAGCTGGGGAAATGCAACATAGAGGAATATGTCAGCAGGTTCATCGAATTGATGAGGTATGTACCCTATATAAAAGTAGAAAAGGAAAAGGTGCAACGATTCATCAGTGGACTACCTAAGGACTATCAAAACAAGATTGAGTTCGACGAGCCAAAGACCCTAGAAGATACTATCCAAAAGGAAAGATATTGTTATGAACAACTTGGGCATCTAACAAAACCTCGTGAAGGCTGGAAGCAGAAGAATAGTTTGGGATTCCAAAAAAAGGGGTTGAAATCCCCAAGATTTAAAAACTATAAAAAGGAATCAAGGATGAGCTTCCCAACCCAAAGTGTACACCAACAGAATTTCCCCTCCCAGAGCAGAAATAAACCTTTTGGATCTACCCTAGGAAAGATTGATAACCTGAAGAAAGAACCCTTGAAATGTTGGGGTTGTGGAGAAGAACATCTACTGAGGGATTGCCCACACCGACAACAGAACATTCGGAGAATTTACAACGTTCAAGAAGCTACCACCATCAATGACATGGCCAAGAGCGTGCTGCAAATTTATGCAGCCTTGGATAATAAAAAAGCTGATCACCAAGCTTCAGTGGTGGAGATGGAAGGTATGATCACCAACCATCTAGTGTCTATTCTAATTGACCCTGGTTCAAATTTGAGTTATATAGCTCCTAAGGCTGTTGATAAGTGTAAATTACAACCACATAAACACGCCAAGCCATGGTTCGTATAGTTATCCACTAGCATCAAAAGAAAGGTAGCGGAGGTCATACCAGCCTGCCAATTCACTATGGGTGAATTCCCCACCCAAGCAACCCTTAACGTATTACCCCTAGGATTGTATGACCTGTTGATTGGTATGGACTGGCTAGCCACATATAAAGCCAGATTGGACTGTTACCATAAAACCTTAGAATGTGTAAGTGAAGAAGGAAGAAGGATAACCCTTCAAGGGATCCAAAAACTTGTCTCGGTGAGACGAATATAATCCCTTCAAATGAGAAAGTATTGCAGAAAGGGATGTCCATTATATGTGATACAGGTGTTGGAATCAGTTGAAGATGAAAAACCAAGCCTTGAAGACCACCCCACACTAAGAGAATATATGGATGTATTTCCGAAAGAGGTACCGAGTTTACCTCCGAGAAGGGACATTGACTTCTCGATAGAACTTGCACCAGGAGCGGTGCTAGTGTCTAGAAAACCCTACAGGATGAGCACACCCGAGCTTGTTGAGATTAAATTACAACTAAAAGAAATGATGGACAGAGGCTATATCCGGCCTGTTATCGCTCAGTTTGTATGAAAGGTTTAAGTAGCTTGAAGACAAGGCTCAAACTGGCGTAACAGAAGCTTCCCCACCCATTTTCACCTCGATGGGGAGCTCTTTCTATTTAGGGTGGCTAATCCCAAGGGAGACGTACCTAGTAATCTGGGGCTCTGAAGGAAAGGGTCTAGGGTTTAAAGACTCTTTGGTTAAGACAAGCTTTCCCTTCACAGATTACTACCAAAATGATAGTCAAGAAGAAGGTATTCCACTGAGAAAGGCACCTGTTTGCGAGACAAGGCAAATAAAGCTAAAACGTGCATGTAGTGGTTAGTACTTCACAATATCAATGACTATCTTTAATACATATGAGCAATAATGAAAGTAATTATTGACGAAGTCAATGATTGCAATTAAAACTTATATTTTATGTCACTTCTTCAATAAATACACAAGAGATATTGGCATTCAATGTATAAAATCAATCCTTATTATATCACAATGCAATAAATACCATAAATCTGCTCACATATAAATATTGTTGATGTGTCACTATTGCAGATTTAGGGTGACGTCAACACTAGTATTAGGTCAATGTTTGAAGACAATGAGAGGAACGTTTTGTCAAACAAGCTTTTGAAGATAATCAGCAACTCAAAGCCTATCAAAAGGGGTGACTATGTCAAAATGTTTTAAGGCCAAACAAGGGTTTTAACAAGTATGACGTCACCTATATTATTGTTGGTTAGGGTTAGGTTAGCTAGTCAAAGAGGAGAACGTTTTGCTAAATTAACCAATGAAATTTCTTAATTCCTCTATGGCTATCAAGGGATGAGTCAGCCGCAACTTTTAATCCAAACCAAAGTTCAAACAAGGCAAGACGTCATCAGCTACAAGGATTAGTCTAGACGCTAGGGTTAGTTAGGGTTTCAATTAAAGAGTGTTTAAAAGAATGTTTAAGCATGAAAAACCTCAACATTTTGTTCTTATACTAGTGCCTTGGGTTAATGGAGGCAAATGGAGAAAGGATAATGGCTTGGGAGAATCTAAATCTAAGGACGGGAGAGTTAGGCTTGATGGTGCTGCAATGGTAGGGCCACCAAGTGAAAACCCTAAGGGGAGGAGGCTCATTCCGGTGTAGCTAAAGCTAGGCCTCATGCTCCTCCCTCTTTCCTTAGAACTCTTTGGCAAAATGGCTAGCTTTAAACTATAAGTCTAGGGCTGAAAATTGTTGCTTGGGGACAAGGATTTTCAAACCCTAAGGTCAAAACCCTAGGTGCAAACTAAATTAGGCCTAGGACGTCTTCCTCCTTCAACTTATAATTCAAGTCTAACTCAGAAAAAAGAATGGCTAGTGTAGCTATGGCTAGGCTAAACCTTCTTTAATCAATGGCTAACAAGATTTTGTCATGGGGACATGAAGCCACGACCTACTTGTGTGTTAGCTCCCTAGGGTTTCAATGATTAAGCATAATAATAACAATGTAACTATACATGCAAGATATTTAATCAACAACCATTCAATCAAGAAGTTTTGATGAGAAAAACACTTACAAATT
>JZKD02S2259192.1:0-12442 GCA_000966675.3 Picea glauca
TTATCTTAGGTAGTTCTCTAATATTTTTTCTCTACAATTCCACAGGTCTGATCAAAAGAGATCTCATGTGTATAGAATTCCCCACAAAAAATAAATGATATCAAATTCTGAAACTCGCACCCAAAATAATATAGACTATCCACGATCCAATGAAACCAGTCCCACTCAATTTGGATACTCTAGCAAGAAGTTATGATTGTTTTACCTAGAACACCCTCTTGAGACTAGTTAATAGGACTAGTCAGATACCCTATCTTACACAAGGTGTATCTACAAATTTAAGATGACCCAGAAGCAAAATTTTTTACCACAAATACCTTACTAATTTATGTAAATGGCCTCTAGATTTTAGGGTCTGAAAAATTACAAAACAATATTTATGGCGAAAATTACGCAATGACTCATTTCAGGATGATTCCAGAACCCTATCTTGTACAGGCTGTATCTTCAAAAGTATAAGTCCTCAGGAGCTTAATTTTTAACCCAACATACCTTGACCCGTCTACTAAATATCCTCCAATCCGTTCCTTCTTAAATGTTGTAGAAAAAAAGTTATAGCAAAAATTCCACGGTGTATCAGATGTAGTAGCGAAACCCCAAGACCTTGAGCTCTGATACCATATGTTATGAACCAAATATCAATATAGCATAGAAAATCTTCAAAAAAAGTAATCAATTCCTTGAGAAAGAGAGAATTTCAACTAATAATCCTCTTCGAGGGGGCAACCTCATTTTACCCCACTTAAATGTTCAAGTACAAGATGATTCAATATGAAAATGTCTCCTTGTATATATAGGAGACTAGGAGGTATAATTACAACTAATGGCCTAAATCCGACATAAATAAAATAACATTACTAATCTAATATGCCCCAATTAAGGGTAATGAGAAAATATTAGGGCTTAACAGAATGTCACATAACTCCTCATGGTTTGAGAGTTATGGCCTTACGAAGATGAAGGACGCCCACATGAAGGCTTGAAGCCCCCAAGGTCAAAGAAGTCAATGTGACCTAAAAGAAGAAATCATTATTTAAATGATAAAGTAAAGTGAAAAAGTCAAGGTGGATTATTTAAATAATAAAGAGAAGTGACAAAATCAAGAAATGATAAAGTAAGGTGANAGGTGACAAAATCAAGAAGGAATATTTAAATGATAAAGTATTGGAGAACTTTCTATTTATGGAAAGTGGTTAACCCTAAAATAAGGAAAATAAATTAAGTGACCTAGAAATGGGTTAAGTGACCTAGAGGATGAAAATATAAATAAGATAGCAATGGTCTATTGTAGATCATCCTTTTGTGGATCAATGGAGAGCTTCTTGTGAGAATATATTTTGGAGTCTTAATGGAGAGCTTCTTGTGAGAATATCTTTTAGAGTATTGATGGAGAGCTTCTTGTGAGAGATTCTTGAGAATTTTTGGTGTGGAACACTTGAGAATATTGAATATATATAGGTGACTGAGGTAACCAAGGATATATAAGCTGAAATTCTGAGGAAAGTGAAGAAAAGAAGGCTGGAATGCAAGGAAGGATAAATTCTTTTGATGGTGCTCTCTAAGGTATGTTATTTACAGGTCATCTCACCATTTTCACTATAACTTCTTTTCCATAATGATTCAGATCCTAAAATTGCTATAAAAGTGAGAAAACATATCCAAGTATCTGTGGTTAAAAATTCAAATTTTGGGACTTTGTATTTTGGGAGTTACACTCCGTGGAAAATAGGGTTTGTGGCCAGTCCTGAAACTAGTCAAAATCAGGTGTTTCGGGTAAAAATGTCATAACTTATTCATAACAGATCCAAATTATATGAGATAAATTGTATTGGTTAGGGTATAGTATTTATTATTCTTTTTAATAATTTCATATCATTGCATTAAATATTTTTTGTGGGGCACACTCTACAAGGTTGTTCTCTAGAATAAGCCAGAATTCAGCAAGGTATGCCATTTTTGCTATACCTTCTTTTATGAGAGGTTACAAGTAGTGCCACTTGGAGGAATTGCATAAATTACAATGAAGAACATCATTTATCACTTTCATATATTTATTCATTACAGGTACAAAGCTATGATTATTTCAAGTTAGGGTTGTTGACTAATCCAAAACTAGTCATGGTTGAGGCAAGCAGTTGATGAGTTGGCACATACATGAGGTGTATAGTTGATGATGTTGGTACATATTNATCAAGAAGGAATATTTAAATGATAAAGTATTGGAGAACTTTCTATTTATGGAAAGTGTTAACCCTAAAATAAGGAAAATAGGTTAAGTGACCTAGAAATGGGTTAAGTGACCTAGAGGATGAAAATATAAATAAGATAGCAATGGTCTCTTGTATATCATCCTTTTGTGGATCAATGGATATCTTCTTGTGAGAATATATTTTGGAGTATTAATGGAGAGCTTTTTGTGAGAATATTTTTTAGAGTATTGATGGAGAGCTTCTTATGAGAGATTCTTGAGCATTTTTGGTGTGGAACACTTGAGAATATTGAATATATATAGGTGACTGAGGTAACCAAGGATATATAATCCGAAATTCTGAGGAAAGTGAAGAAAAGAAGGCCAGAATGCAAGGAAGGATAAATTCTTTTGATGGTGCTCTCTAAGGTATGTTATTTACAGGTCATCTCACCATTTTCACTATAACTTCTTTTCCATAATGCTTCAGATCCTAAAATTGATATGAAAGTGAGAAAACATATTCAGGTATCTGTGGTTAAAAATTCAACTTGTGGGACTTTGTATTTTGGGAGTTACACTCCGTGGAAAATAGGGTTTGTGGCCAGTCCTGAAACTAGTCAAAATCAGGTGTTTCGAGTAAAAATGTCATAAATTCTTCATAACAGATCCAAGTTCAATGAGATCAATTGTATTGGTTATGGTATAGTATTTATTATTCTTTTTAATAAGTTCAGATCAATGCATTAAATATTTTGTGTGGGGCACACTCTACAAGGTTTCTCTCTAGAATAAGCCAGAATTCTGCAAGGTATGCCATTTTTGCTATACCTTATTTTATGAGAGGTTACAAGTAGTGCCACTTGGATGAATTGCATAAATTACAATGAAGAACATCGTATATCAGTTTCATGTATTTATTCATTACAGGTACAAAGTTATGATTATTTCAAGTTAGGGTTGTTGACTAATCCAAAACTAGTCATGGTTGAGACAAGCAGTTGATGAGTTGGCACATACATGAGGTGTATAGTTGATGATGTTGGTACATATTGATGATTCATTGTTGATTATTATCTAACACATGATTTTTATATACTTGGTACATGGTTGGATGCACTTGTTTATGGTACAGGTTGATTACAGGTTGTTTGGCACAGGTTGGTGCATGGTTGATGCTCTTGTTTATGGTACAGATTGATATATGTTGAGGATTGTTGCCTCATCTCAGTTGGTGCTGATAATGTAAGTTGAGTCTTGCATATAGAGCCGGTGCTCTTGTAGATTTGTACTCTATTCAAATGTTGCTGAAAAAACCCTGGATTGAAGTTCATAATAAAAAGAAAAATTGTACATACATCTTGTGTTCATTGTGTTCCTTGTGGAGACGATTTGTTGATGATATATTGCTGATATATGTTGCTGATATGTATTCACATCTAACTGATTATTAATGACAGCAATGAGTAATGAGTAAATGTTGAATGCTAACTAATGAGTTTTGNGGAATATTTAAATGATAAAGTATTGGAGAACTTTCTATTTATGGAAAGTGGTTAACCCTAAAATAAGGAAAATAGGTTAAGTGACCTAGAGGATGAAAATATAAATAAGATAGCAATGGTATCGTGTATATCATCCTTTTGTGGATCAATGGAGAGCTTCGTGTGAGAATATATTTTGGAGTATTAATGGAGAGATTCTTGTGAGAATATCTTTTAGAGTATTGATGGAGAGCTTCTTGTGAGAGATTCTTGAGCATTTTTTGTGTGGAACACTTGAGAATATTGAATATATATAGGTGACTAAGGTAACCAAGGATATATAAGCCTAAATTCTGAGGAAAGTGAAGAAAAGAAGGCCGGAATGCAAGGAAGGATAAATTCTTTTGATTGTGCTCTCTAAGGTATGTTATTTACAGGTCATCTCACCATTTTCACTATAACTTATTTTCCATAATGATTCAGATCCTGAAATTGTTATCAAAGTGAGAAAACATATCCAAGTATCTGTGGTTAAAAATTCAACTTGCGGGACTTTTTATTTTGGGAGTTACACTCCGTGGAAAATAGGGTTTGTGGTCAGTCCTAAAACTAGTCAAAATCAGGTGTTTCGGGTAAAAATGTCATAACTTCTTCATAACAGATCCAAATTGAATGAGATAAATTTTATTGGTTAGGGTATAGTATTTATTATTCTTTTTAATAAGTTCAGATCAATGCATTAAATATTTTGTGTGGGGCACACTCTACAAGGTTGCTCTCTAGAATAAGCTAGAATTCAGCAAGGTATGCCATTTTTGCTATACCTTATTTTATGAGAGGTTAAAAGTAGTGGCACTTGGAGGAATTGCATAAATTAAAATGAAGAACATTGTGTATCAGTTTCATATATTTATTCATTACAGGTACAAAGTTATGATTATTTCAAGTTAGGGTTGTTGACTAATCCAAAACTAGTCATGCTTGAGACAAGCAGTNGCACAGGTTGGTGCATGGTTGATGCTCTTGTTTATGGTACAGATTGATATCTATTGAGGATTGTTGCCTCATCTCAGTTGGTGTTGAGAATGTAAGTTGAGTCTTGCATATAGAGCCGGTGCTCTTGTAGAGTTGTACTCTATTCAGATGTTGCTGAAAAAACCCTAGATTGAAGTCCATAATAAAAAGAAAAATTGTACATACATCTTGTGTTCCTTGTGTTCCTTGTGGAGATGATTTGTTGATGATATATTGCTGATATATGTTGCTGATATGTATTCACATATAACTAATTATTAATGAAAGAAATGAGTAATGAGTAAATGTCGAATGCTAACTAATGATTTTTGTGTAAGAGGGAGGTTTTGGGAAAAAGATCCCCACACTCATTCAACCTCCCCTCTAAGTGTGGTAGGTGTGTCCAACAATAATAACATCTTCCCACCTACTATCATCCATGGGTTGTTGGATGGTTTCTTCTTCTTCTTCCTCCTAGATGACTACTGAAGGTCTCTTCCTATCTAGAACGTTTCTCTATCTTAGTTGAATTTCGTGTAATGGAATAGGAGTAATGGCATATGTCAGGAAGGCCTGCATCTCAACATTGTTAAGAGGTTGAGGGGGCTTATTATTGGGGTTCAGCACTCGCTGTTCGGTAATAGTGTCAATCTCTTGGAGCTTTCATTTTTATATTGTAGGGGTTTTTGTTGTGGGATCGGAGGTAAAGGTGGTGGAACGAATCCTGGAAAAAGTTGTGGAGTGTTTGAAGGGAACTGAGGATAAGGATGGTTGGACATAGGAATAGGTGGAGCATGAGGGTTTCCTAGATTGTGTCCTCCTCTCCATCCTTGTAGCCAAGGATGTTGGTACTGAGTAGACTAGTTTTTCCAACTTGGTGGGTTCCACTATTGTTGTTGTTGATAATAGGGTGGAACTTGGGATTGTATATCTGGGTATGTGGGCTGATTCCTAGGCTGCCATGGCCTCCTAGGTGCATAAGAAGACTCCCCAGGATCTCCACTCCTATAAATGGCTAATAAATTAGGCAAGGATGGACATTTCTCACTTGAATGGTCTTCTATATAGAAGCCACAAACTAAAATGATATCTAATATGCATTCCCTTGAGGAATGCTTCCTTCTGCATCTTGCGCAATATATGCTCATTGTTGCATTCTCCTCCTCCTGTTTCTTTTTGAGTTTAAGGTTATCCAACTGGGAACCTATTGTGCTTACGATGTCTGTCTTGAAATTTTCTAGAAGGTTCTGTTGGCATAGGGTCAGACCCAGGGTTCAACGCTCAAGAACGCACCAACAAAACCCTAACTACCGGTCCTTTCGGCAACACCTGCGAAGAAGATGAAGTCTCACCCGAGGTAGAGGTAGGGGTGGTTGCAGGACTCAAATGTATGCAACCTTAGCTGGGACACTGATCTTTGATTATATATTTTGCAGGGCACTTAGCATATATCTTTCATCAATATTTAACCCATCTGGTACTTCGCGGATAGCACAGAGCATCACAGTGAATACTTATACTAAATATGATTCAGTACTTAGCCACATAGATATAGGTTAGATTCAACAGATCAAGAACTAAGCATATTATATATCAGATCTAACGTTCATTCATATATCATCAGCACAGAGCATAACTAGATCTACTTAATCACATCAAGCACTTAGCCAAGAAAGAGATAAAGACATTAGNTCAACCTCCCCTCTAAGTGTGGTAGGTGTGTCCAACAATAATAACATCTTCCCACCTACTATCATCCATGGGTTGTTGGATGGTTTCTTCTTCTTCTTCCTCCTAGATGACTACTAAAGGTCTCTGCCTATCTAGAATGTTTCTCGATCTTAGTTGAATTTCCTGTAATGGAATAGGAGTAATGGTATATATCAGGAAGGCCTGCATCTCAACATTGTTAAGAGGTTGAGGGGGCTTATTATTGGGGTTCAACACTGGCTGTTCGGTAATAGTGTCATTCTTGTGGAGCTTTCATTTTGATATTGTAGGGGTTTTTGTTGTGGGATCGGAGGTAAAGGTGGTGGAACGAATCCTGGCAAAAGTTGTGGAGTGTTTGAAGGGAACTGAGGATAAGGATGGTTGGACATAGGAATAGGTGGAGCGTGAGGGTTTCCTAGATTGTGTCCTCCTCTCCATCCTTGTAGCCAAGGATGTTGGTATTGAGTAGACTAGTTTTTCCAACTTGGTGGGTTCCACTATTGTTGTTGTTGATAATAGGGTGGAACTTGGGATTTTAGATCTGGGTATGTGGGCTAATTCCTAGGCTGCCATGGCCTCCTAGGTGCATAAGAAGACTCCCCAGGATCTCCACTCCTATAAATGGCTAATAAATCAGGAAAGGATGGACATTTTTCAGTTGAATGGTCTTCTATACAGAAGCCACAAACTAAAATGATATCTAATATGCATTCCCTTGAGGAATGCTTCCTTCTGCATCTTGCGCAATATATGTTCATTGTTGCATTCTCCTCCTCCTGTTTCTTTTTGAGTTTAAGATTATCCAACTGGGAACCTATTGTGCTTACGATGTCTGTCTTGAAAGTTTCTAGAAGGTTCTGTTGGCATAGGGTCAGACCCAAGGTTCAACACTCAAGAACGCACCAACAAAACCCTAACTACCGGTCCTTTCGGCAACACCTACGAAGAAGATGAAGTCTCACCCGAGGTAGAGGTAGGGGTGGTTGCAGGACTCAAATGTATGCAACCTTAGCTGGGACACTGATCTTTGATTATATATTTTGCAGGGTACTTAGCATATATCCTTCATCAATATTTAACCCATCTGGTACTTCGCGGATAGCACAGAGCATCACAGTGAATACTTATACTAAATATGATTCAGTACTTAGCCACATAAATATAGGTTAGATTCAACAGATCAAGCACTAAGCATATTATATATCAGATCTAACGTTCATTCATATATCATCAGCACAGAGCATAACTAGATCTACTTAATCACATCAAGCACTTAGCCAAGAAAGAGATAAAGACATTAGAGAGAAGCACAAATCACTATACACACAGTTACCATGGTTCACCCCCACCCTGGGGTTACATCCACAAAGTCTTGTTTATATTATCTCGGTCAAGTAGTTACATCACATAGCTTCAATGACCCTTACTTCACACAGGACAGAAGATCTACGTAGCTTGCTAGATCCTTCTTCCTTTCTCTTTAGCACAAGACTACAACAACTTGCACTTAGCTTTTCGGTCTCATGCACATAGCACTCTAAGATACATTAAATCACACAGATCCAATTACTAGCACTAAGCTTTCAGTTATACATCACATAGATGTACTACGTTACTATCATACCTCTTCTCCCCTATTTACATTGCCTATTTATAGATTACAAAATGGGCCTAGGTGTGGGTAAACCCACAGGCTGACATCCCTTTCCTGTTACATCAACCCAAAACCCTAAAATGGACCCAAAAATAGGTCTTGCTTCCTTAATTTATGCTTTGTGTTGCGATCCTTCCTTGGAAAGTTGTCGCAGTCCCAAAAGTGGTCAAATATGACCAAGTATTCTTCAAAACTTGGTCAAGGGCCAACAGGCCCCCAACACTCACCTGTGACTTGTCCCAAGTCACTCAGGTTTGATCAATTCCACTTAAAACACCTCGATCTTGGCTCGAGCTTCTTCGACCTGATGCAGTGTGAAAGCCTCTTGTTCAATAAATTACTGGATTACTGTGTCATTGAGCAGTCCTTCCAGGCATTGTTCTGCAGTGATGACACCCTGTTCAAGCTCAACTCCCTGGATTTCAAGTTCAGCGAGCAGTTGGCATGCCTTCTCTTGGAGTGGTTGCAGTCGTTGAGAGACTTCCATCACTTTACTTTGCAGTGTGTGTACTTGTTGTTGGGTTGTGCATTATTCTGCGAACCTCTTCATTCTTTTGACTGGGGTCACGGACTTCAGCTGTGCTTGTAGAACATCTGCATGCTACTTTTCTTCTTGGATTTGTGCCTCCAATGTCTGCAATTCTATATTCTCTACAAGGATTTCATAAGTTTGGGCACTTCTAGTGCTTAGCTGCCTACATTCCAAATCCAAAGTTTTTAATCGGTCGAATGCGCTTCGAGCAATGGCCTCTCTTAGAGCTCTTATCTCTTGGGGTGTCTCAAGCATGGTGCAGATCTCCAGATCTGTGATGTGTTGTTGAAGTTGTTGAATTACTTCTTCCAGTTGGGTCACCTACTATGGGAGATGATCTTCCATATTCACTTCTATGATCATCATAGAGTGCAATGCTTTGTGAACTCTTTCCTGTACTTCAAGTTGCTCTACTAGCAACTAGTCCTTGCTTTGCTGTAGCTGTGCTTTTTCCTCCTCCCACTTTGCTTGTAAGGGAAGTTGCTCTTGTTCTGCCTTCCTCCGTTGTTCTCCATGTACGCTTTGTTCTTGCACCAAAGCCTGGGCGGCTTACGTTGTGTCTTCTTGAGCTCTTTGAAGGCAATCTTCAACTTTCTCGGTGATATGGCATAACTATGTGGGCTCATCGCATGTTCCTAATATTTCCATTGTTAAGGGCATCATAGAAACTGCTTGGTTGGACTAGAGTGCCTGCTGCACTTCTTTGAGTTTGCCCATGATCCGGCTAAATAGCTCCTCCTTCTTTTCTTCTTGCTTTTCTTTGAGCTCTAGTGAAACATCATTCAATGCAGCAATTAAGAAGTCAAAATCATCTAGGGTAAGGGTATTTTTAAGCGTGGTTCATGCAGCCTTAGCTTTCTTTTGGGATGAGGGATATGGTGGGGTAATATTTCTTTTCTTGGAGGGATCTTCCTCGTCCCTAGGCGGAGTAACCTCGCCTTTGCTCTGTTCAACTTTTGTTCCCCCTATTTCTTCATCATCACCTCCCTTCACAGATGAGAGCGAAGCAGTCTTCGTGGATGTGCTATGGATATCTTGAACTTCCACATTCTTATTAGTCTTGCGCGGTCCAGGTGTATCTGGCATAGCTTCAGGGCTATCTACGTCAGACATCTTTGCGGGGTCTACTACAACAAGAAGGTTTGCCAACCTTTCCTTGGTAATCTCCTCCAATTCATCCTCTGTCAGCTTGTAATATGACTAAAGTTGTTGTTTGTGCTTATCTGCGTGCACTGTGATGTAGGTGAAGTGACGATTTGTGCTGAATTTCATCAAAGTTCTAAACCTATGAAGTGTGTTGGGTGTGATGTGTGGTGTAGACTGGATGGCATTCTTCAATTGAGTGTAGTAAGTGTGGAAGACGGCATTAGACTGCCACTATTTGTTCATTTTGTTGGATTACCACAGCATACAAAACTTCGCGGCCAATGGTTTGAAGGGTTCGATCTCCGGGAAAGTGGCTCCCTCGAGCAGTGCCAAGAAATGAAAGCGATGAGTATGAGAAACCATCTAAAGTGGAACTCATACCCTTGGTCCTGTGCTTGTCTATAGTCAAGCTCTAGCTAATTTATAAGGTATTTTGCCCAGTTCATTTGTAGTCCCTCCGCGCACTTTTCTGCGAGGTCAACTACAAATCTAGTCACCTGTGTAGGTCTGTTTTTTCGGACTAACTTCCTTGCGATCATCTAGAAACCAAAACGTACTGCTTCATTCTCAATGGAGGCTACCTTGTAACCTTGCATGCCTTTCTCCAGATCTCCATATGTGTCTTTTATTCGTTGGGCGAGAGCGCCATATGCGGTCTTTCCAGGGTAAAATTCCTGCAGGTCAGGGCCCTATATGCTTAGCCCAGTGATCCGATTGATCAGAATCAAATCCACAGTGATGTGGCGGTCCAACCATAGGTATTCTCTGTGGTAGCAGGACAACAACAGTCTAACGCATGCCTTTACTTCCTGATGCCTCCCGAAATGTGGAATCTTCATCACATTGAGGAGGGTTCACTGCGCAAGGTTATGCGTCAATTGTTGTGGTACAATCTTGGGGTTCTTTCCTTTTTGTAATAGTCAAGTACTTGTGTGGGGATAGAATACTGTATACCTTGCGATCTCCAAGGTTGAAATCACTAAATTTCAACGCGGTGAGCTTCTCTTGGTCAGCAAGAACTGCGCGCACCCCTTTTGGGAGGTACGCAGTGACTACATCATAGTTGGCAGTGTCTCGATTCATTGTTCCGCTTAGTGGTGGGATATATTTAGGCAATATTCTTGGGATCATCTTCACAGTGGCGAAGTCATTTCCGAGCTTCGATCGTATTTCCAAAGGCGGTTGGGACGGTCCTGCTCGAGCAGTGGAGGGGAAAGCTGGCAGTGCTCCCAAGGACGATGCTTGTACACCTGTAGACATTCTTCATTCTGACATGAATCTCTCAGTCATTAAATAAATTAGAACTTCTTCAACAATTTTCTCAGCAATGTTAAGCTTGTCCAACATACCAACTTGGGTCAACTGGCTCGGGTGCAAAAGGAATTCAGGGACTACAGTGAATAGTAAGGTAATTATCTCAAAGTAAGTAAATCTTAGGGTTCACACTCAAATTCTCAGTTAGCAAAAATTAATCTCGGTGCGTGGCATGATGGGTTAAGTAGGAAATCTTAGCAATGGTTTGCTTGCAATGGACATTGGGCCTTCATTAACTTTGTTCTATCTGTTCTGGTGCTATCCAATGATCTAGTGGTAACCCATAACTGCTTTTTGATCCATTCGGAGCAGCGATCAAATGGGTATATCAGTTCCAATGGCTATATTGCTTCGTCATGGCGAAGTACTCTATGTCGTTGTTCCTATATCTCGACGAAGCTCCAATTCTGCAATTCTTCTTGTTGAGAAGTGTCCTCTAGAACCTCTTGTAACCTTATAGTATTAGCCCTTTTTTTTCTTAACTTCCTATCCTTCTTCCCCATGAGCTTTGTCTCAGTAATTCTTTTACCATTATGATGTTTATCTTCTGTGGTCTTAGTTACTTCGCGTTGTTGAAAGTCTTTCCTAGGGTTCCTTGATAATACTACTTATGTATCAAAAATAGGTAACTCGATCTTCTACAAATCCTCAAGTGTTCTCTTAGCTTCGACATCGGAGTTGCTAATATTAAATATCTGTGATCTACTCTTCTGTTCTTCAATCAAGTGCGTGATCCTTCTGGTCATAAAGTCTTTTAACTCTTGCCTCTTTTGTTCCAGAACTTTTTCTTCTTCTTTTTGTCTGGCTTGTTCTCTATCAATCCAAGGTTTTCCTATGAGCATGGTAAACAGGGCACTGTCTTCAACAAATTTAATGATCTCAAAGTATTCCTCTGTCAAAGTTCCATTGACAGTCATAGGTATTCGGGTGAGCCTTCCACATAGGTTTACTAGCTTTCCTCTGAAGAAACTTGTTCCTCCTAGGGAAGGGATCATGGCAGGCTTTCCTATATCTTCCCAAGTTCTTTCTGGCATAATGTTCACTTGTGTTTCTTCATCAAGAATACATTCAATGTCAAAGTCCCCTATTCTTGCTTCGATTTTCTCCTTTACTTTGAAGATCTCTGATAGCCTAACATGTCGGTGGTCATTCAAGGTATCTTTCATCTGTAGCAATATCTTTTCTGATTCTTTCTGGGTTTCTTCTTTAATCTTGGTCTCTTGATCTCCTTCAGGGTTTTCTTGCTCCATATTCAGCTTCTCAAGCCTAACAACCATTCTATGGAAATCTAATACTTCATGGTCCATAGCCTTACAACAGAGGCAACTAGGTCTTCTCCCAGGGCATTCCTTAGCAAGATGTCCCGGTCTTCTGCAACTATAACAGAGGGTTAATCCTCT
>JZKD02S2259225.1:0-16469 GCA_000966675.3 Picea glauca
TCTTGTCAGATATTTTCCTTAACCTCTCTATACCAGTCATCGTCGAAATGTATAGTTAGAATATTTTCTCGAAGATTCATTTGAAGAGGTACCACCGAAAATATGCGTTGTCTCTAACTCAATGCATCTGCCACTCTGTTCATTGTCCCTTTTATGGAAGTAATCTCAAAATCGTATTCACTAAGAAATTATGACCAACTCCTTTGTCGCAAGTTCAAGTGACTTTGCGTAAAAATGTGTTGCAAACCATAGTGGTATGTTTTTAGTTCGCATTTCCATACAATCAGGTAGTGTCTCCATACTCTCATGGCATACACAATGGCCAATAACTCCAAATCATGTGTTGCATAGTTATCTTCATGATTTCTTAATTTCCTTGAGATGTAAGCGATCACTTGACCATATTGCATCAAGACTCCACCTAAGCATTCCTTGGATGCATATGTGCATACCAAGAAGTTCTCATCCATGTCAGGTACTTTTAGTATTGACGTTGTTGTCAACATATCATTGAGCCTTTGAAATGCTTCTATGCATTTCTTAGTCCATAATTTTTTTTTTTTTTTCTTCTGTAGTTCTATGATCATATTTTCTATCTTCGAGAAACCTTCGATGAACCGTTGGTAATATCCTACTAAACCCATAAAACTACATAATTCTGGTACGTTTTTCGGCATAGGCCATTCCATAATAGCCTCTACCTTTTCTATATCCACAATGATGCCTTCGCCAGAGATAACATGCCCTAAGTAATGAATCCTTGATTGATAAAAATAACATATTGATAGTTTCCCATATAATTTGTTTTCTCGTAAAAATTGTAGTATGAAGCACAAATGTTCATCATGTTATTCTGTCATCTGATAATATATCAACATGTCATCAATGAATACCTAAAAAAACATGTCCAAGTATTCGCATAACACCCTATTCATTAAGCTCATGAATACCCTTGGGGTGTTTATCAGTCCAAACAGTAAAACGGTAAACTCGTAATTCCTGAACCTCATCTTGATTGTGGTCTTAAGAATTTCCTCTTCTTTGATTTGCAACTAGTGATATCCTGATCTCAAGTCGATATTTGAAAACACCATCGTACCTATCATTTGATCGAACAAATCGTCTATTCTTGGAAACAGATACTGGTTATTTATCGTTTCCTTCTTCAATTGATGGTAATCGATACAGAGTATCCACGACCCATCATTCTTTCTTATGAAAATAACAGGTGCACCCCAAGGTAACACATTTAGACGTATAAGTAATAGGTCCAACAACTGCCTTAGTTTCATTTTCAAATAATGTAACTCAAGTGTCGACATATGATAATGCGTTCTTTCTATGGGTTTAGGTCTAGGTTTCAATTCGATGGTAAACTCCAACTCTCTTGGGTGGAAAACCTGGTAACTCTTTTGGGATTTATACCCCTTTGGCATGGATTCTACTGGAGGCGTAACGCCTCTGCCCCTAGCACCACGTCATCTACATCCAAGGTGTCCTATAACAATGATTACCTACACGGAAAATTTTTAATTTTAATTAGCAATAAGTTTATAATAAAGTTTTTAATACAATGGAAGGCGTAGTGATCCCAAGTCATGGGGTTGAACCCACTCTGATACTACCTAGCACCACGTCATCTACATCCAAGGTGTCCTATAACGATGATTATCTACATGGAAAAATTTTAATTTTAATTAGCAATAAGTTTATAATAAAGTTTTTAATACAGTGGAAGGCGTAGTGATCCCAAGTCATGGGGTTGAACCCACTCTGATACTATATGTAATGTGCCCTCTATTACGACAACGGAAAGCGATGTATGACAGGTGTATTTTTTGTTTTGCATTAGGATATTAAACTCGTTACAAAATAAAAACATAACCGCAATTGATACATCTTCATAACTAAAATGACACATAATCCATGCATTAACATAAATGTTAGTGACACATAATCAATGCATAAACCTATTTATAACGACACAATTTTGTACATCAAAATCACTTGAACAAAATATACATAAAGATCCACAATGTTACTGAACATTAAAATAACAACACGCCCAACCTATCCTGCATGGTTAGGACCTCCAGGACACATAAGAAATCCTCAAGCCCAGAATTCATCTGATTGATTTTGACCTTTTAAGGTCTTAGGGCTGGCAACTATTTTGAAGAACAAGGAGGTTTCTATATCTCACTGATCCAATCAAGCTGAAATCCAATTAGATCAACAATCAAGCTCACTTATCAAGCAATCATGGTGCACGAGTAATATAATTACTAAATCAGTCAACATCAATATTTATGTAATGGCACAAGATAATATAATCATTAAGACAAGCATACATCAATTTTATTTAAGGGCGCAAGAGTAAATTATTTACATAACCAATAATACACCACGTTAATTTCAAGGCATTAGAGTAATCATCAATTTACTTCATGGCGCAAGGAAATCAAATCACATAACCATTCATACATTGCATTAAATTCATGGCGCAAGCATGAACAAGTTCTAAAACGATCATACATCAAAATTTATGTCATGGCGCATGAATGATATAAGTACTTAAGTAATCACATATCAACATTATTCGAGGCACACAAGTAAATTTAATTTCTAAATTAATCACTCATCAACATTATTTTAAGGTGCCAAGGGATCCACCAATTTTATTTTCATAAAAAGTGTGACCCTTAAGTAAATCAACTGTCTATCTTAAAATGTGATATATCTAGGTTAACATTATGAGGGTTCCATGGTATCTGACTAAACCTTGGTAAGAATAGAAAGATATCTTTCTCATCTCAATTGTCTTAGTAACGCAAGTGCTAACTTCCAATCCAAATTAAGGGAGGCCAATTCTATTTAAAACCATAAATAAGTACCCATTTATTATTTTTTAATCTTCTTTTAAATTTAAGGATAACAATCAATTAAGGCCATAAAATATAAGACTTAATCCTAACTTAAAATTCAATTAAAATTAAAAGAATCGAGAGTGAAAATAACATGCATACCATTAGAATGTATGATCCTAAATCCTTAAGATAACCATGTGTACATTATACAGCTGAAGGTCTCTTTTCCCTTGATTTAAAGGTCCTAATCCATATTCTAGGAAATTCATTATAGATAAGGTGGATTATAAATTATCCCATAAGACATTTCAACCTCGACCTTCCAAGGTATATATATATCCAATTGCTAAATCCCTCGCGCAAAGAGAAAGATAGATGGTATAAGGGATCGAGAGTCACTAAGGGTCTAAGGAAATGATTCTTCAAGAATTATTTTGTATGGCTGGTGAATAATAAGGTAAAATGAATCCTTTGGTTATCAATATTTAATCGCGCAACAACTAGATGAATTTCTAGTTTTAGGATAATTAGAAGTTCTGGTTTATGAGTAAATACAAAAAGGAAATTAATCTAAGAATAAAACTTCCTTTAGATGAAGATGAATTAGGGTACTATGTGCCCCGTCCCAGTCATCGGCTACCAGGAAAGCAATTAAATAACTCTTAGAGAAAATGCCTCCCATTCTCACACACACATAAGGATACGCTACCCGAGAGGGGTTCAACTGTCAGTGCAACCTCCCTTCCGATATGGTATGGCGTTGAACGAAATCCTAGCACGCAGAATCGATAGTTAGGGGAGTCAAGGAAGGTTTTAAATAAAATGTAGGCAGAAATATTTTCCAGGCGAAGTGTTAAGGAAAGCTCAGTGAAATCGGCGGGAGACTATGCCAATATTGGTTCTCCCCTTATCACTCATCCCTCTAGTTTTCAATCCTCCAGTACGGTGCGAGTAGGGACAAACCCTTGGATGAAGGCGACGAAAAGGAGATTCATCAATACAGGGAAAAATAGCATACAAAACAAATGCATAGGTTTCCAGAGGATGATCGTGAAGAGATTCACCGACACTGAACAATTCACATACATAAAAAGAAACTGCAGGGTTCCAGAGAATGAACATAAGGTGATTCACCACACTGGGAAATTTGCACACAAAACACAGAGGGTTTTAGGAGAATGAACGCGAGGAGATTCACCACATTGGGAAAATCACACACAAAAGAAAATGCAGAGTTCCAGAGAATGAGCGCAAGGAGATTCACCACATTGAGAAAATCACACAGAAAAAAAACGTAGAGGGTTTTAGGAGAATGAACACGAGGAGATTCACCACACTGGGAAAATAGCACACAAAAAAAAACTCATAGTTCCAGACAATGAGTGCAAGGAGATTCACCACACTCGGAAAATCACACAAAAAAAAACGTATAGCGTTTTATGGAATGAACGCGAAGAGAGGGTTTTAGGAGAATACCCAGCAATTCCCTTGGATTATACAAGGAGAATAATGATACGAAAGGAGTGCGATAACTGGAAAGTAGTTGCCCCCATTTTCGGAAACCATAGTGGATTCACTGATCAGATCCCTTGCTTAGATTGTAGATTTGATGTTGGGTATAACCAGAATTTCAAACACAAGAGTAAAATTTTAAATTTCCTTGAGACTACTAAAATTTAAATAGCTTGAGGTTATCGTTGTAGAGTAATAGGATTGCATAATATCCCTATCAACTCCCTTGGAGTGAACACATATTCTACTATGGAAGGAGAAAGGACATCCACCTTTCTCTTGTCACAATCGTGCAAAATCGATTGAATTTGGGGGGGGAATTAGGAGCAAAACATGGCACATAAATTATATTTAATTCATTTAGAAGACAATGACAATGCAATCATTAGGAATCCACCTATAGATCTTATGAAGACATCAAGAATTGGTCTATTCAATCATAATCTTTTCAACATGTTACGCAATGGAAAAACAAAACTCGATTATACAATCTCTACTACATTCTGGTAAGCCCTCAAGGAGTAGGTCATACAATCTCATGATGCTACACAATATACAACACTTATAACCACTAGTTTAAACAATAAAATCAATGCAGTGAAAGAATCCATAAAATACCATAATCGACGACAAAGATGGTGTAGATCTGACCTTCAAAACCTGGAGTTCCTTCCGACCTCCCACTCGCTAATCGTTGAGATTTCACCTGTACCTCCCAGCCAATTCTAGGGGTACTCTTCTTCCCCCTTATCCCCTCGAGCCGCAAAGGGGCCACACACACACACAACCAAAAATCCTCTAGCTCCTAGCTCGTCTCACAAGGTAGAGCCACTTCTATCTCTAAAGCTCGGTATCCCAACTCTCATAAGTAAAACCAGCCAAAATTTTGGAACATAACTTTACTCATAACCCATGTGATCCATTCGTCATCTAATCCATTTGTTTTATATGAGTTTCCTTAATGACACATTTACTTGCAAATTTAATTAACTTTTTAAATAATTAATTAAGAATTATTTCCTCCATACACTTGTCACCATTTCCTCAATATGCACAATTAAATCCACATTTTATTTTAATAAAATTCAATTTCCCTCACCCTTCCTAAAAGTATTATTTAAATCACTCCTAGTTGTCTATTTATTCTCCTTATTTCCAATTAATGACTGGCGCCTTTCTAAAACTGAGTTGAATTAAAATAAGAATCTTCTCCTAGTTAGATCATTGTTAACTAGACTCTAGATTCTTTTCTATGTGTACCCATTCCTTTAGCTTTGTTACATAATTACCTTAAATTCCAATTTGGCAATTACTTGCACGTGTGTTTATTAAATCAATCTCTAGATTTATTTTATTTCCTTGATTTCTTAAATTGACTACTTCATCCCCTCATTAATTAATTTATAAATTTAGTTTTTAGTCTTCTTACTTCATCTATAGTCTTGCTCAACCAATGTCAACCATAGTCAACCATAATTAATCACAATCAATTAGAGTCATGGTCAATCAAGGTCAACCATAGTGAAGGTCTATGAAAGTTAACCATGGTGAAGGCCTATGGAAGTTAACCATGGTCATGGTCAACAATAATTAACTATTATCATGATAATCCAAGATCAACCACAATTAACCATGGTAATGTATTATTAATGTATTACTACTTTAATACTATATTTATTAATGTACGTTAGACCAATTCGGTCTTAGCGGATGTTAATCATCATCATTATTAAGATATTAATACTTTAATCGTGTATTTTTAAATGTATTATTTATTGATATTTATTAGTATATGAATAATGTTTGAATGTATTAATATTTTAACCTACTTATCTAAACATTTGATGATGATGATGATTAACGTCCACTAAGACCGAATTGGTCTATCATACCTTAAGAGGGTAAGTGATTACTTGTGATTCTTTAGAATTTTGTTTCTGTGCTCGAAAAACATTAAGAGAAGATTTTGAATATCACCTTACTTTTGTTGAATTAAGAGGTTAGGAAGGTTGGTAGTGTGAGAAATATTTTGAAAATGAGATGTAATATGGGTATAGGCTAGACAATCTAAGAGAAAGTGATTTTCATCTTCAACCTTCTTAGTATCACAAAGGTGACACACTCTTTCATCCCATGGCGTTTTAGGAATTGACCAACGTCTCGTTTCACTATGGAGCTCGTGAGAATTTGTTCTTATCTTAGCAATGCTTATTTTTTTCTTTACACTTGGAAAAACAAATAGATAATTTTGTTCTTCTAGATTAGGGTTGATTACATCTTTATAATACCTTAATTTTGTTTTTTCCTCTAACTCTTTATCACACCACTTTTTCTCCATAAATTTTCATTTGACGTTTATCTTAATAGTATCTTTATTCTGCAAAATGGTGTCTTCCATGATTCTCCAATAGTTTAGCCAAGACCGGGCATCTTTATGCCTTTATGCCATCCTCGCTTGAATCGGTGGTGGTTATGACTCAAATTTTGAAGCAATTTTAGGAAGCCTCTAGTCTTCCATGTTGTTTAACTTGTTCTTATACATTAGGTATCTATTCATAGCCATGTTGTTGTACTACTAATAATTTATACTTTAATAATGTATATATATTTTATTAATATATTAATTAATAATATATTTTATTGATGTATGAATAATGATTTACTGTATTAATACTTAAGTCTAATAATGTTATACTTTAATGTATTTATTCCATAATGTATTATAAATATAATTTTACTTTAGTGCATTAATTTATTATTGTTTTCTGTTTACTTTAAAAAATTATTAATGTATACATGCTTTATAGATGTAATAATTAATAATACTTTAATATTTTTACACCGAAAGGCATACACCTATTGACAATCGGCACATTTAATGATCTTCTAACGATAAATTTTAATCGTATGGTTATCAATTGAAGATGCTAGCATATTCTTAATCATCCTTCCAAATCAATGAACGAGATCTCATGTTCATAACTTTCTAGCATTTTTAAAAGCTTCAATTAACCTTTTTACTTTTTAACATTTACTTAATATGATTAAGAAATTACTGTGTGACCATCTAATTTCCATGTTCAAATGATTAACAAACTTAATTGAAATTACAAATTTACTCCACTATTAACTTTTTATCATTTTACAGTACTAGATTTACATTTGTGCCACGTTTACTTATGGCAGCCGCATAATTACAATCAATCATTTCATATCCTTTAGTGGTTTCATATTCTTCATATTCTTATTTTCATCTTACCAGCAGTAAGCGTTCACCAACAACGAGTTAGCGATTGTGCTAGTAATATTGTATTCATACTTTATATATCTATTTATATATGATTTATGTATTATTTAAATAATAATAATACATTTCTCCATGATTTTGAACGAGAATACTACTCTCCGGTTTTGAAATTATTTCTCAACTGGAATAATATTTCTGTACTTCTCTGGGGTTGTTAAGAACCAAATAATTGAATACAAAATACCAAAATAGTACCAAAGATATCTAAATACAATAATCACACAAGATATATGGGACAATATAGAAAATCTCTTTTATTACTAGCAAACCCTTAGGGTAGGGAAACACCATACAATGGATCCTATTATGGAAGGGATCATCTCCTGTTCAGTTGACTCTTTGAGGGGGCATCCTCTTAATGAGATAAAACTCCAATACAATAATTATCTTCATGTCCCATTACATTGCTTGAACCCATTTATATAGTGCTACCATCACCTAATAACATTCTAGATGAGGAATCTTCTAGAAATAGAACATTCTAAGAAGTTCTCTTACATTTATTATATCTAACCACCCATTTATTATATCTAGATATCATAGTGAATCTTATTTAGTAATATAGTGGACCTAGTCCACCTTACATTGAATAGTCTCCACTATTATCACTATGGGTCGTCTGGGCCCCCACTACTACCTCTCTAGTTACCTAACATTCCATCCCCCTTATGAAAGTGTTGTCCTCAATGCTTGATGTACAACCATATACCAGGGTCCCATGGATAATTGTGGACCATAATGTTGAAGAAGACCGAAGAACCAAGGTCCCATGTAGAAAGTAAATCCACCAAGCTGAGGTAGTCCAACCTCCATTGTAAGCCTGGGTCTCATGTCCAAGTGCTCATGTGAACTCCCCGTGGAAGATTTTGGAACTCAATAACCAACTCAAAATGATGCTCCAAATACTGACACCTGTCATGTGGATCCAAATAAGAAGATCTATCCACATAGTAGAAAAGGGTCGTAGTAGAATCTGAAAGGAATAATACCACTGTACAATATGCATGATGGACATTGGTAAAAATCATGGGCTCTCGATTTGTCACATTGATGCTCTCTACAAAAGGTGGATTAGAGAAGGGATGATTTAAGGATGGAAATTTATTTTAAAATGTAGAAACCTTGGTGAATCTTACTAATCCTTCATATGTCAACTATACATGTTTGGCGATATTTTTGTAAAATAACTCAAATTTCTAAGTATTTTATATAGTTTTTATAAAATTTTGGTGATTTTTAAAGTAAAATAATTTTATCCTATAGAATTTGGGTGAATCATTTTTAAAATAGCGAATATTATTTTTTGAAAAACTATGAAAAATTAGCCCATGAGAAAAATTTAGCCCCTAAAATCATCCCTGGATTAGAGTCAACAAATAAAATATGAAAGTGGTTGTCATACCGAAAATGACAACTATCCATATACCAATCATCGCAATCGACCTCAAAATCATACAAAACATATATTTATTGATTATATTCATCCCTGATGTCTGCCATAAAAAATCTCTCCTGCATGCTATCCAATGGATCTTGAATACTACGAAAACTATCATTGAGTTCATTTGTGAGACCATCTACAAAGTCATCCAATTTGACATCCAATGTGTCATACAATTGGGATTTGAATGCTTCAATAATTTGTAGAATTTATTTGAGGGTTTGAGAGGAAATAGCCATCTGATCACCCTATGAAATATTCTGTCCCGAAGCTGTCACAAAAAAACCTAAAAAATAAAACAATAAGTTACGGCAAAATATCGCGGCTTTTCTTGGAAAAACCCTGAAAAACTATTGAATTTAAAATGCTCATAACTTCACTTCCCGTAATCTGTTTCAGCTAAATTTTTTTTTGAAATTGAGTGAAATTGTGAGAGAAACTCAGATATGTATTTTTTTGGGGAAAATTCGGCTTCCAAATGCTACAGAAAAAAAATTGCGTTGTCGTCCGTGAAAAAAACCTTGAAAATTGTAGATTTTAAAACTTCAATATCTTGACTTCCCAGACTCCATTTCAAACGATTTTTTTTTTCAACTTGGGATTTTTTATGAGAGGAACTCAGATATACAACCTATTTTTGCAAATTTTGCGCAAAAATATACCGAAATATTCTGGAATGTCACAGCCCTATTTTTTCTTCTCCGAAAAAAACAAATCTACAAAAATAAAAAAGATTTTCCCACAATGTCTGTCAAGGAAAGTGCTCTGATACCACTTGTTAAGAACCTGGATAGATATACAAATATAATCACCAAAAATACTAAATACACAATATATCCACAAAACAAGATAGAAAAAATCACACTTTATTATTACCAAACCCTTGAGGTAGGGCAACACCATACAATGAATCATATTATGGAAGGGATCATCTCTTATTCACTTCCCTCTTCGATGAGGCGTCGTCCTATTGAGCTACCACTCAAATACAATACTTATTTTCATCTTCCATTACATTTCTTGAACCCCTTTATATAGTGCTACCATTACCTAAGAACATTCTAGAGGAGGAATCTTCTAGAATTAGAACCTTCTAAGAAGTCCTCTTATATTTATTATATCTAACTACCCATTTATTATATCGATCTACCATAGTGGGCCTTATTTAATAATATAGTCGACTTATTCCACCTTACATTGAATGGTCTTCACTATTATCACTATGGGCCTTCTAGGCCCCCACTACTACCTCTTTAGCTACCTAACATTCTTGTTAAGAACTTGAATAGATCTAAAAATATTGAATACAAAATAGATCCACATAGCAATATAGAAGAAACCAAACTTTATTATTACCAAACCTTTGAGGTAGGGCAACACCATACAATGGATCATATTATGGAAGGGATCCTCTCATGTTCACTTGTATCTTCGAGGGTGCATCCTCCTTTTGAGATACCACTCAAATACAATACTTCTCTTTATCTTCCATTACATTGTTTGAACCCATTTATATAGTGCTACCATCACCTAAGAACATTCTAGAGGAGAAATATTATAGAAGTTGAACCTTCTAAGAAGTCATCTTACATTTATTATATCTAACTACCCATTTATTATATCCAGCTACCATAGTGGGCCTTATTTAATAATATAGTGAACCTAATCCATTTTACATTGAATGGCCTCTGCTATTATCACTATGGGCCCTCTAGACCCCCATTATTACCTCTCTAGCTACCTAACAGGGGTTTTGAAATTATTTCTTTGTGGTCTTGAACATGAATAATATTTCTCCATGGTTTTGAAAGAGAATACTACTTCTCTATGGTTTAGAAATTTTATCTTTGCGGTTTTGAACGAGAATAATACTTCTCTATTTTTTTAATTTTTTTTTAAGGAGATATTTTATTTCTAAGATTATATATCTTGGGTTTTGAACGTGAATAATAAGTCTCTTTGGTTTTTACCTTTTTTACCCAAGTTTGGACTTCTTTGCAGTTTTCAGAAATTATTTTTGGCTTCTTCAATGGGTTGAACAATTAGATTTCTGAAATGAGGTCAGTCACTTTTTACTTTGATTCAGTTTTAATTTTACTTAAATATATTTAAATGTATTTTATTTATTATTTATTTTAAGTTTCATAAGTAAAAGTTGATTTGAGAGACAAAGTCAATCCATAATAATAATTGTTACATCTTTTTTTCTCTTCTTTTCAATATGAGCACTCCACCACCTCTTCCAAACACTCATCCTAACAAGGGGAGGCCCCCTAAAATCACCCTAGATATCCTTTATGATTATATGAAATTAGTAGAAAAAAGAAGAGAAGAGAGAGATGCCAAAATCCAAATAGAGTTAGAAACATTAGAAAAAATGAGTGAAGAAAGAGACGTAAAACTCCAAATAGAGTTAGAGGAAATGACTGATAAAAAAATTAAGGATATCATTCAAACTAAAATAGAGGATAGATTCTTCGAGTTCAAAAGTGAATTGCAGACAATGAAGGAAAGAATTCAAGAAATGGAAAAACATAAACAATCAACCCAAGAAGGAGGGGTTGAAGAAAATCACAACTTGAGAGACAAGATTAAAGAGCTAGAAGAAAAACTAACCAAAAATTTGACCCTCAATAATATGGAAAACAAATTGGATATCAAACTCATCAAAGAGGAAATGAATAAGATAATTGAATTGGACCATGAGCGTAACAAAAGAGCCTTGAACCTCATAATTTTTGGTATAAAAGAACAACAAGAGGAGGATACGCTAGCAATAGTAAAAGAAGAATTAAAAAATAAATAAGAAATTGATACAACTTACATCATAGAAGCAAAGAGGCTAGGAAAAATAATTGATCATAAAGATAGGTTGATCTGTGTCAAAGTAAGTTGTAATGATCATAAATATAGAATACTTGGTAAATATCCGAGCCTAAAATGGTGAGAAGTATTTGTAAATGAAGACCCCATTCACAAAGACCAAGCTGAATTAAGGAAGGAAGTTCAAAAGGTAAAACAAGCCAGGAAAGAAGGAAAATGAGAAATAATTAGAAATCGAAAAGATATTGTTAGGGATACAGACCAGAAGGATAATAATAAATAGGAATTTGGGACACTTGGGATCCTTTTTTGGAATTGTCGTGGCTTTCCATGGCGTAAAGGTCCTATGCTAAGTTGGATCTCAAGTGATATTGATATTATCTATCTAGTTGAAAATTGGGAGCATGAGGAGTCTAAGGTCCCTAAAATGGAAGGATTTGTCTTGTGGTCGACATAGAACAAAAAATCTCACCATAGAGGGATAGGAGAAATAGCTTGTTATATTGGAAAGAGCATTTCTTCTCATGTTCAACTTCATAAGATTGACCTTCTTAATCAATACATTTGGATAGAAATTTCCGACACCAAGGCTAAGAAGATGTATATAGCAATTTTTTATTTTGCACCTATTAATTCTACTTTTTATAAGAAAAATAATCTAGATAAAAAATTTCCCTATAATAATTTAGAACAAGATATTTATAATTTGAAAAATGAAGGTAATATCCTCCTTCTAGGAGACTTTAATGCTAGGACTGCAACTAAACAAGCTACTTATTTAAGTAATGACTCCAACCATAATCCTTTATGCCTAGATGAGGACCTTGTTTTATCTAATAGCTACAAAAGAAGCTCTGAAGACCTAATTTAGAATTTGTTTGGTACTGAGTTGGTCAAGCTCTACAACTCTCAAGACCTAATAATTTGCAATGGAGTAATGAAGTGGCTGAAATCCAACCATATGACTTGTATTCATGGGATAGGTAGTAGTGTTGTAGATTATGTGATATCTGATATCCCCGTTTCCAACCAAATAACAACTTTTGACCTTTTAAATGACCATGATCCTAACTCTGATCATAAACCTTTAACCCTAACTCTAAAATTTTCCATGCATAGGAGCAGCATTGAAGATAATTATGATAATAAAAGTAATTTGTTCTTTGACAACAGTAAAGTTGACATTTTCTTAAAGTATTTAAACAGTAAATTAAACATCCTAAATTATAAGGACAACATTGAAGAACTCTTTCGTAATTTTACAAATACCCTTTCCACTTCTATTAACAAATTCTCTTTTGAGGTGTCCTATAAAAACAATAATAGAATGACCAACCCTTGGTATGATAAAGAATGTAAAATTGCTAGGAAAACCATTAGGGATGCTTCTAATGAGTCCTTAAAACTCGATAAGATAAATACATACAAAGCCCTAATTAAAAGGAAAAAAAAATGTATCAATAAAAGGCAAGAGAAACTTTCACAACTATGCAAGTTGGATCCTAAGAAGTTCTAGAGACAAATTCTAAAACGCAATACTAAAGAAAATAATAGGATTCCATTAAGGGAATGGAATTCCTACCTTAAAAGTCTTTACGAGTTTCCTAATGACATGGACACCATTCCTATTGTCCCTACAAAGGAAGAAGTTTTTTCTTTAGATGACATAGAGTTCAGGCTTAAGCAGCTTGCAAATGGGAAAGCTAAGGACATTGAAGGCTATCATGCTAAAAAATTTAAAATCGGAGGGACAATCCTTATCCCTTAAATACACAAGCTATTCAATTTAGCAGTCAAGCAGGACTTCCCTAAACCCTGGACGCAAAGCCTCATTGTTCTTATTTTAAAAACGGGGATAGAAACATTCCCTCTGATTATAGGACCATTGTGATTAGCCCAATTTTAGCCAAGCTTTATGGAATTATTTTGGAAAAGAAGATTAGCCTTTGGATAGAAAGTCATGGTAAAAGAGCTAAAGGCCAGGTCAGGTTTAGCAGATATCATTCAACTTTGGACCATCTTTTTACCTTTAGAATAACAGGTGTAACAAGAGTCTCAAAGAGGATTTTCTTCTTATCCCAACTCCAAAGATCAATTGATTTACAATTGTTTTCAAGACCATAATAAGCTTTCCATCCCCCAATAATCATTTTCTTAATGTTATAATTCCAATTGAGCTTGTGGTGAATATCAATTCCAAGATATTTATATGAAGTCGCTTCCTCCAAGTTGTTGTTGTCATATACAAAGGTATCATAAGGGATCTTATTGTATTTAATAATCATGACCTTAGTCTTATTAGTATTAAAAGTCATACCCATATTGGAGAAAAAATCCTTGAGGATTCTTAGTTGGTTTTCAAGATCATGGGGACTCCTTGCCATAAGAATGATATCATCGACATAAAGAATAAGATTGATGACTATACCAGTGAAAGTAGGGCTAACACAACCTTCTTTTTCTAGGCATTCTTCTAACTTGTCACTGCATATGCCAAAAAGGGTAGGGGGCAAGGGACAACCTTTCTTGACTCCGATATTGCAGTTAATCTCTTTTGACCAGCCCTCAGTATTTTTAAACTTACCAATAACTTTCTCATATGGGTAAAATCATGAAGATGGGTAACACTTTTACTTCTTTTATGACAATTGTTTTTTTTAATTTTGACAAGTTCTTCAACTTTTGGTAAACAGAAGTTTTTTTTTTATTTAGAATTTTACTTTACTGTAAAAACAAAACTTGTGAAGAATTTTGATAGCTTTCTACTAACTATTTTTCAATTTTTTTTTATTGAGATTTGATATGTCAATTTGGAAATTGTTAGACAATATGTTCCTTAAAAATGAAAGGAAAGATAATGAGTTTTTTTTTCCCACAACAATGTATCCATTATTAAAATTTTGTTTTTGACAAACGAAATATACTGCAACAATCTATAGAGACTCTATTTTGTGATGACTATAGTTTTGAATCTAATGGATGAATATTATAATTTCTAGAATTTTTTTAAGTTGACCAATATGAAAATGTTACAGATTTTAAACACATGTTTTCCTCCACCATGTATCTATCTTAATTTTTACTTAAAAGTAATATCTAAAAATACCCTTTTGAAGAGAACAAATTAAGGATTATGAATATAAATTTTCCATAATTTTACACTATGTATTTTTAGAGATATGGATTTTTCATTTCACCGAATCATAATCTCACCTAAGAATATTATGCAGTGGTTTTTTTATAAAATTAAATAAAATTAGATAAAAACAATGAAAATGAAAACACATTATACCCAATAAAAGTAGATTCAAATTTAAAAATGTTGGTATCAATTTTGAAACTAAATTATAAGTATTTGTAGGAGTCCACTACCTCCAAAGATGAAGTAATATGGAGATAATTTCCAGTTTCTTGCAAACAGTCCCATTTTCAGGTTTTTGGTCGAAATATTCTTTCGGTCGAAATCTAGTTTTTAACGGAAAACATTAAAAATAAACATTTGGGCTGAAAAGTCTTTCGGCTGAAATATGATTACCATAGGAAAATAATTCATCTAAAAAACATTGTACATGAATTTTGAGGGCGCCGTTAAATTTAACGTGCAAATTTTCGGCCGAAAAAATTCGTAGCAACATTTTTTCGGCCGAAAAAATGCCACTAGGAATTTTGGAGACCCGATTTTCACAAAATTGCTACCCATATTCATGATTTTACCCACATCCTTATTGCAGAAACCCTAAACTCGAGAGGCATTTTTATCTCTTTCAACATATTCCAAAGATTTTTCCTACGAACCATGTCAAAATATTTTCTAAAGTCAACAAAACAACAAAAAAAGATTGGTTTTAGTATTGTGGAAATCCTCTCCAATGATCCTAAAGGTAAAAACATTTTCCACAGTTGAATGATATCTCCTAAACCCAGCCTAGCCTTTATCTCTTTTACCGTGTCTTTCTAGCCAAAGGCTAATCTTCTTTTCCAAAATAATTCCATAAAGATTGGCTAAAATCAGGCTAATCATAATGGTCCTATAATTAGAGGGAATGTTTCTATCCCCATTTTTAAAAATAGGAACAATGAGGCTTTGCATCCAGGAACATATAATACTTTATTATTATTATTTATTTTATTATAAATACATTAATTATAAACACATTAATGTGTTTATGCTATAATGTATTATAAATGTTTTTTTTTACTTTATTTATTCATGCATTATTAATACTTTATTAATGTTATGTATTATTGTTTTTTAATAAACTTTAATACTTTCTTGTTGATGATGATGATGGTGATGATTAACGTCCACTAAGACTTAATTGGTCTATCGGATCTTAAGAGGGTAAGTGATTACTTGTGATTCTTTAGAATTTTGTTTCTGTGCTCGAAAAACATTAAGAGAAGATTTCCAACATCACCATACTTTTGTTGAGTTAAGAGGTTAGGAAGGTTGGTAGTGTGATCAATATTTTGAAAATGAGATCTAATATGGGTATAGGCTGGACAATCTAAGAGAAAG
>JZKD02S2259225.1:19597-33540 GCA_000966675.3 Picea glauca
CACAGGTTAATCGCAGGTCCTGCACAAATTAACAAACAAAAAAAAAAAAAAGTAAAATTGAATCAAAGTAAAAAGTGTTTCACCTCATTTGAGATGTCCAAATGTTCAACCCTTTGAAGAAGCCAAAAAATAATTTATGAAGATGGAAAAGAAGTCCGGAGAAACTACAGAGATTATTCTCGTTCAAAACCCTAGATATATAATCTTAGAAATAAAATATCACCTAAAAAAGTAAATAAATAAAGAAGTATTATTCCTCTTCAAAACCCTAGATATATAATCTTAGAAATAAAATATCTCCTTAAAAAAAAAATATTATTGTTGTTGAAAACCCTAGATATATAATCTTAGAAGAAACAAAAAAAAAAAGAGAGAAATATTATTCCTGTTCAAAACCGCAGAGATATAATTTCAGAACCACGGAGATCTAGTATGCCCGTTCCAAACCGCGGAGAAATATTAATTTCAAAACCATAGAGAAGTAGTATTCCCATTCAAAACCGCGGAGAAATATTATTTCCTATTATTAATTGACTAATTCTAATATTTAAGCAATTTATTAATTTATAATATATTAATTTATAAATTAATTATTAGATTCCGCTATTAAAATGTTTATTAAATTACATGTTACATTAATACATTAAATTATATATTAGTATATTGATATTTATTTTTTACATTAGATTAAGGCATTAATTAATTAATACATTAATATTTTTCTACATATATGTAATAATACATTAATGCATATATACATTATTAATGTATTCTTACTTCATTTATATATTTTTGCATTATTAATGTATTGGTTTAGTAATGTCTTTATTTATTTTCTTTCTTTCTTATTATTATATGTAATACTTTATTATTATTATTATTTATTTTATTAATATACTTTGTTATTTACTTTTTATTGATGCTAAACTAATTTATAATTTATAAATAATTTTTATTTAATTTTTATGTATTATTAATAATCAATTAATAACTAATAATTAAAATATTATTAATACATTTATTACTTTTTGTTTATTTGTTGAGAAACTGAGACTCGAGGGCATCTAAGCCATCAAAATCACTTGGGGATCACACTCAACCTAAGCCACACCAACCCTTAAATATGATTGGATTTTTTTTTTGTCCCCGCAGGTTTCTAACCGATAACTTTAACATCATAGAGTTCCTTAACATCACACTCTATCGTTGATTGTCCTACACCTCAGAGACTTTAATACATTTAATACTTGACAATATTAATGTATTTATTTAATATATTTAATACTAATTGAACACATTATTGTATTTTTTGTTTTATATATTCATTTATATATGATTAATATATTAATTAAATAATACATTAATAATGTGCCTATCTTATAATGTATTTATCCTATAATACATTATATTGACAAGTTATAGGATAAATACATTATAACTTAGAATATTTCTTGGAAAATGCAGGTTGTGTCGGCCCTACTCTCACTAGTATAGTCACCAATCTTCTTCTTTATACCGATGATATCATTCTTATGGAAATGAGTCCCAATGATCTTGAAAACCAACTAAGAATACTCAAGGATTTTTTCTCCAATATGGGTATGACTGTTAATACTGATAAGACTAAGCTCATGATTATTAAATCCAATATGATCCCTTATGATATCTTTGTATATGACAATAACAACTTGGAGGAAGTGACTTCATACAAATATCTTGAAATTGATATTCACCACAGGCTCAATTGGAATTATAGCATTGAGAAAAGGATTATTGATCCAAAAAGGATCCAGAGAAGGCTAAGGATAACTCAGAACTGACAGAGGCAACTCAAAACGCTCAGAATGGCTCCAACAGATAGAGAAAGGGAAAAAATTCAAAGTTCCCAAAACTTAGTGAAAATGGCATGATCACAAAGAGAGCATCGCAACATTTCTAACGATGAAAATGGCTCGTTAAACAGAGTTATGTATTGAAAGATATTCTCGGTCAAAGTTTGGTCAACCTAGCTCAGTCAGCAGGGGATGAGTGAGAATCCGTACTACTAACGTCAACACCCTCATAGATGAATTCATCATCCATACAACACATATGGGAGAGAAGGGAAGTAACACATTGCATGGTGATGTCATCATGATGACATGGAAGCACGAGAGGCTGCCATGTGTCACTTGATTATTTTCTTTTCAAACTGATATGTGGACCAGTCGGATCATGCCACATGGCAGTCCGTACGACTGATGTGGCATGACAACGTGGAGTTGGCATGGCATGATGACTTGGTAGGGGGAAACATGGCCTAATGAGGGGCCACCACGTGGCCCAATCAAGGGTTTCCACGTGGCAAGAGAGAAATGCCCAAGCACGACCCGTGAACGAATGTTGAAAACAAGTGTTGGTGGGTCCGCAAAATCTAGCAGACCATGCCAACTTTGACAACAAGTTGGAAGGGCTTCTAACGACCCTGCTAAATTTAGTGGTGGTTTCATATGTATTGCAAATATATATAACCAACACACCAAAAACGTAGTCCATGGGATTCGACCCTGGAACCTTCTCCTAAGCCCGAGCCTTAGCACATCCGCCCATAACCACTATGTCACGGGTACCACTTGGTACATCCACCCACAATAATTATTAAAAATATGCATTCCTCCCAGCTACATGAGAAGAGGGGCATAGACCGTACGACCTGGGGGCACGAATTTTGAGGTGGTACAGTCATTATTGCAGGTTGCAAAGGGCACGAAAACCAAGATGGAATTCTTCTTGGGCCTAAGAGTGCCAGAGTCGGATCAGAGCATGGAGACAATCATTTTTTGATAATTCGATGCCCTGAATTTAGTGGTGCTATATATTTTCTGATCTGAGCATTATTTATGCATCTTGATTTCAAAATGAGGTATACTTATGTATTTCGCCAAATTCTTTTGCCGAGTTAATGAAAGAGCCTAACCATTTGAGAGAAGGACCCAAAGACGTAGTCTACCAGGGACGAAATATGTTATCAAGTTTTTGTGTTCATATATGATGCTTATGTCTCTTCATTTTGAGTTTTCCCTTCTTTAATGGTTCACTTTAATTTATGCTCATTTAATGCAATTCTTTATAAGTCACGATGAAAAGATCCTAGATCATGTTGGTATGAGAGAAGTCGTCTTTAACTTGAACTGTTGAGTGTGAATTATTACTAGGGCCAAGCATAAACAAGCTGAAGGAAATCTTAAGACTTTCAACCCCCAAGTTGGTCGTGTATCCAAAAGGAAGAAAATGGCAGAAGAGGACAAGCTTTGTGAACAGGAGAAAAAAATTCACATGGTCTTTTATCGCATGTCAAAAATGGTTGAACGAATGTATGGAGATTATGAGAAGAGGATGAAGAAGAAATGGAATAAAAAAGAATCACATGTATATGATGATGCTTCGGTAAACCAAGGGGCTGGAGGAGATCCTCCTGATCCTCCATCTTCACCTTCGAGTTCTAATTCCTCTTCCTCCGAGAATTCTCACCATTCTGGCCATAAAACCTCTTTTAAGAAACCATTATTAAAGCTTGATGTAAAATTTGCTTTACCTATGTTTAATGGAGATGTTAATCCTGAAAATATACATAATTGGATCTGACAGGTTGAAGTGTATTTTTGTGTCTAGCATATTGGTGAAGAGGAGGTTAAAGTACAATTGGCTTATCTTCGGTTGAAAGGCACCGCTCTCGTATGGTGGGAGAGCAAGCTTCGGGACATAAGTAAGTGTGGTAATCTTCTTTCCTCATGGTTGGAATTTAAATCAGAGATAAGGAAGCAATTCTATCCATTAGGTTATTTACATAAAGCAATGATGGAATGACAAACTTTAAGGAAAGGTAAAGGTCAGTTTGTACAAAGTTTCACAGAAGAATTTAGGAAGAAAGATCTTGCATTGAACATTCCTTTGGATTATTATGAAACTTTAATGAAGTATATTAGCACACTTCGCAATTATATTCATCATACTTTTCTCTTGTTTAACCCCACTATTCTTGACAAAGCTTGTGTGCAAGACACTCACCTTGAGAACAGGGGGAAACATGTTCAAGAAGATCCCACAAAGAAACCTTCCAATTTCCCACAAAAGACTTTTAAGAAATTTAAAACGAAGGAAAAGAATACCGCTACAGTGACGAGAGAAGGAGGAAAACCATATTGCACTCATTGCAAGAAGAGCGATCACGATGAAGAACACTGTTGGAAACTACATCCAGAAAAGAAACCGAAACAATTTGATGGAAAGGGGAAGACAAAGACCGTTTCTACAGTGCAACTAGATCTTTGTTCCGATTCAGGAGATGAAGGAAAGATCACAACAGTTGGAGTACAAGGTAAATATTCTCTTCATTCTATCTCTAGCTCCAATGATGAATCTCATGTTGATGAACGAAATAGGAATGAGCTATTTCTATAAGAGTTGTATCTAAACACACTAAGATAGATACATTATTTGATCTGGGTTCCCAAGTAAACTTAATATATGAAACACTTGTCAATAAAATGGGTCTTGAAACAAAACCACATATGAAGCTTTATCCTCTGGGTTGAGTATGTGATAAAGAAAAAATTAATGCCACCAAACAATGTAGGATCTGATTTTATATTGCTTCAAAATTGATTGATGAAGTGGATTTGGATGTTGTACCACTTGATATATGTGGCATAGTGTTGGGAATTCCTTATCTTTATGATAGAAAAATAATCTTCTTTCATCATGAGAACAAATACCACCCTACTAAAGGGGGAGTGGAATATATTGTTAGAGCTCATAGCATGAGGGTAAATACAACACTTGTTAGTGCAAGGAAAATGAAAAGACTAATAATTTAAACTAATAAGAGATATGTAATCATGGTCATTAGAGACAAAGATGTTGGGACATCCGATGCTTTCCAAGGGTGTGATCCATCTCTTAAAAATGAATTAATTCATATTGTTTCTAAGTATGATGATATTTTTCAAGAACCAAATGGATTACCTCCTAAAAGGGAAATCCAACATGAGAGACATCTTCAACAGGATTCTCCTCTTCCTAATGTGGGAATGTATAGGATGTCAGTTGTGGAGATGAAAGAGATAAAGAAGAAGGTAGAGGGCTTATTGGCTCACGGGATCATCAGGCCCAGCTCATCCCCCTTGGGTTCTCTGACTGTGATAGTGCCAAAGAAAGATGGAACATGGTGAATGTGTGTTGATTACCGGGATTTAAATAAAATCACAATGAAAAATTGATACCCTCTTCCTCGCATAAATGATTTACTTGATCAATTGAAGAATGTTGTCTATTTCAGTAAGTTGGATTTGCGTAGTCGATATCATCAAATCAGAGTCATAGAACAAGATGCATGGAAAACTTCCTTTAAAACCAAACATGGATTCTTTGAGTGGTTAGTTATGTCATTTGGGCTTTGTAATGCTCTGACAATTTTCATGTGTGTGATGAATGATGTATTCAGGCCTTTCCTAGATGACTTTGTGATTGTATATTTAGACGACATTATTGTTTTTAGTGGGACTTGGGATGAGCATGTGAGGCATGTAAAGCAAGAATTGGATACTTTGCAAAGGGGAAATCTGTATGTAAAATTGTCTAAATGTGAATTTGGCAAGACTACACTTGTGTACTTAAGTCATATTGTAGGGGGAGGACAATTGAAAATTGATCCTTCCAAAATTGATGTAATTGTAAATTGGCCTGAGCCAAAAAGTGTAACTGAAGTTCAAAGATTCTTAGGTGCAGTCCAATATTAGAGGAGATTCTTTCCCAACTTCTCATTTATAGAAGCTCATTTGCATGCCTTAACCAGTGTGAAGAACACTTTTCAGTGGGAAGGAAAGAAACAAAAAGGTTTCAATATTTTGAAGGAGAAGATCAGTACCGCACAAGTATTAGCACTGTCGAATATTCAACAACCTTTTGAGATCGGGATAGATGCCAACGAATATTCCATGGGTGTAGTATTGATTCAATATCATAAGCCTATCTGTTACCACTCCGAAACTTTTAACCAAACCGTTGTTAACTATCCTACATCTGATAAAGAGTTGTATGCATTAGTCCAGAGCATAAATAAATAAATGGAAGCACTAATTGTTAGGGAAGGAAACAAGCATACATACATATCACCAAAACTTATAGTATCTTCAAAAACATACCAAACTACAACAATCTCGAGACTACAGGTGGATGGGTTTTCTACAACAATTTCACTTGGTAATCAAGTACAAAAAGGGTACAAGTAACAGGGTAGAGAACTATTGTCTGTAGGGAAAAATACTCTATCATCTTGGGAAGATATGTATTCCTACAAGTGAATGAGTCCATGTAATACGAGAAGCTCATACTTCTCTTGTGTCTGGGAATTTTGGGGTAGGAAAAACCATGGCTCATTTGCAAAGGTTTTGTTACTGGCCTAAAAAATGTAGAGGGGTGTGTGATGTGTTATACTTGTAAGCCCACTAATGGAAAACTGGGGCTATACTCACCACTTCTTATTACATCCCATCCATGGGAAAGTGTATCCACTAATTTTGTAGGGGGTTTACCAATGAACAGAGGGGGTCATGATTATTTGTATGTGGTAGTGGATAGGTTCAACAAGATGTGTATCTTGATGCCATGTAAAAATAAGATCACTGCTGAGAAGACTCCTAATCTCTTCTTTCAGCATGCTTGAGTTCACATTGGATTACCCACATCCATCGTCTCAAATCGAGATGCTCGATTCCTTGGGGAATTTTGGACTATCTTGTGGAGAATGATGGACACCAAATTGAAGAGGAGCACTTATTTCCATCCACAGACCAATGGACAAACATAGGTGGTAAATCTAACAATGGTACTTTTGCTTTGGGGCTACTGGAAAAAGCTTCCCAAATCATGGGATGAGAATATACCCTATGTACAACATGCGTACAACCGAGCTTTACATTCATCCACGTTTCCTTTTGAGACATGTTTTAGGTACCTACCAAAGGTTCCTTTGGACTTGATGTATGGGAGAGATGTCGATGTGAATGAAGAACGAACAAAGGATATATCTTACAAGTTCATCCAAAGGAACAGCAGATACACCAAGCAGTCTGATAACAGTTGTAGAAAATTCAAGTACAATATAAAGCTTGGCATGACAAGCACAAGGTTGATCATCAGTTCCAGGTTGGAGACCGGGTATGGATTCACATCAACAAGGAGAGATTGAAGGGTGAAAGAAAGAAACTCAATCCCATTCATTATTGACCCTTCACTGTCTTGGAGAAAATTGGTACCAATGATTTTCGTCTGGATCTTCCACCTTATATGCAGATTTACTCAGTTGTGAACATTGAGAACTTGAAACTTTTTGAGCCTCCCATGATCATGGATCAAGAAGAGGAATTTTCATTACATTCAGTTGAGAAGTTTGCACCTTAGTAATTGGATGGGATACATGAAGATATCATCCTGGACAGGAGGACGAGGACTTCACACAGAGGTGATGTTGATTATCTTTGAATAGGATTTAAAGGCACACATCCAAGAAAGGAAAAGTGGATTGAGAAAGACAAAGTGAGGGGACTCTTCCCTCACTTACCAGTTGATTGATGAAAGATTTTGGTGGTCCAAAAGGCTCTCAATGGGAAGCTATGATCCCAAAAGGATCTAGAGAAGGCTAAGAATAACTTAGAACTGACAAAGGCAACTATAAATGCTCAGAATGGCTCCAACAGATAGAGAAAGGGAAAAAATTCAAAGTTCCCAAAACTCAGTGAAAATGGCATGATCGCGAAGAGAACATCGCAATATTTATAATGATGCAAACGTCTCTTCAAACAGAGTTACGAACTGAAAGATATTCACGGTCAAAGTTTGGTCAAGCTGGCTGAGTCAACAAGGGATGAATCAACATCTGTACTACTGACATTGGCACCTGTATAGATGATGTCATCATTCATACAATGCACATGGAAGATAAGCGAAGTGACACATCTCATGTTTATGTCAACATGATGATGTGGTGGCACCGGAGGTTGCCATGTGTCACTTGATTATTGGCTTTTCGAACTGATCCATGGACCAGTCGGATTGTGCCAAGTGGCAGTTTGTACGACTAACGTGACATGCTGACATGGCGTGCTAAATTGGCTGGGGGAATGTTTCCCCAATGAGGGGCCACCACATGGCCCAATCAGGGGCTTCCATGTGGCAAGCAGGTAACGTCGAAGGACAACCTGTGAACGAATTTTGAAAACAAAGATTGATGGGTCTGCCAAATCTGGCAGACCACACCAACTTTGGAAACAAGTTGGAAGGGATTCTGGCGACTCTGCTAATGTTATAAGTGGTTTAATATGTATTTCAAATATATATAACTAACACACCAAAAACATAGTCTGTGGGATTCACCCCCGGAACCTTTGTCTAAGCCCAAGCCTTAACACATCCGCCCATAACCACTACGTTGTAGGTACCATTTGGTACATCTTCCCATAATTATTATTAAAAAGGTGAATTCCACCTAGCTACGGGAGAAGGGGTGTGTGGATCGTACGACCGGTGGACACGAATTTTGAGGTGGTATAGTCATTATTGCAGGTTGCAGAGGGCACGAAAATTGAGACAAAAATCTTCTTAGGCCTGGGAGTGCCAGAGTCAGATCGAAGCGTGGAGACAATCATTTTTGGGTAATTCAACGCCATGAATTTAGTGGTGTTGTTTGTTTCCTGATCTTAGCATTATTTATGTAACTTGATTTCAGAATGAGGTATACTTATGTATTTTGCCAAATTCATTTGCTGAGTTAATGAAAGAGACTACTCATTTGAGAGTAGGCCCCGAAGACGTAGTCCACCATGAACAAACTCCGTTATCAAGTTTGTGTGTTCATATCTAATGCTTCTGTCTCTTCATTTTGAGTTTTCCCTTCTTTAATGGTGCACTTTAATTTATGGTCATTTAATGCAATTCTCTATAAGTCACGATGAAAATATCTTGGATCAATTATTGGGGGATGGAAAGCATATTATGGGCTTGAAAATAATTGTAAATCAACCGAACTTTGGAGTTGGGATAAGAAGAAACTCCCCTTTGACACTCTTGTTACACATGTTATTATTTATGGATGTGAAGTCTGGGGCTGTAGTATGTCTCATGAATATTGGAGAAAGATAGAGCAAATAAAAAATAATTTCATAACCTATAATATCAAAATTAAATGAAATATTCCCTATCCCATCCTCCTCTTAGAAACAAGCCCCTCCCCAAGTGAGACCATGGCTATGACTGGATACCTAATGTATAAGAACAAGTTAAAAAACATGGAAGACAAGAGGCTTCCTAAAATTTCTTCAAAATCGAGTCATAACCACCATCAACTCAAGCGAGGATGGAATAAACATGCCTGGTCTTGGCTAAACTATTAGGGAACCATGGAAGACACCATTTTGCAGAATAAAGATACTATTAAAAAATGTCAAATCAAAATTTAAGGAGAAAATGTGGTGTGATAAAGGTTAGAGGAAAAAACAAATTAAGGTATTATAAGGATGTAATCAACCCTAATCTAGAAGATCAAAATTATCTATCTGTTTTTCAAAGTGTAAAGAAAAAAATAAGCATTGCTAAGATAAAAACAAATTCTCACAAGCTCGATACTAAAATTGGGCGTTGGTCAATTCCTAAAATGCCATGGGATGAAAGAGTGTGTCACCTTTGTGACACTAAGAAGGTTGAACATGAAAAACACTTTCTCTTAGATTGTCCAGCCTATACCCATATTATATATCATTTTAAAAATATTTGTCACACTACCAACCTTCCTAACCTCTTAACTCAACAAAAGTATGGTGATCATGGAAAGCTTCTCTTAATGTTTTTCGAGCATGGATTTTTTTTTTTAAAGAATCACAAGTAATTACTTACCCTTTTAAGGTCTGATAGACCAATTCGGTCTTAGTGGGCGTTAATCATCATCATCATGTTATAAATATATTTTTGTTTTATTCATGTATTGTTAATACTTTATTATTTTAATGTATTATCGTGATAGTATTTAAAACTTTATTAATATATAGATGCTTTATAGATTCATGTATTTCTAATACTTTATTATTTTATTCTATTATTCTATTTTAAGAATTTATTATTTTATTCTATTATTCTATTTTAATACTTTATTAGTTTATTCTATTATTATATTTTTTGACACTTTATTAATCATTCTGCGGGGACTAACTTTAGACCGCAACATCCTTTCATGGGGGGGGTCAGACCATTGGCCAGTTCAATTGGAAGCAAACTTCCAAACCACTCTGAAGAACAAACCTTTTAGATTTGAGAAATTTTGGATTGAACACGTGGTTTCTCAATTCCACCTCTATCTGCGCTATGTCCATCACATGGACATCACGCCAGTCGATGCACACGGTGCTCTAGCCCAAATCAGGAAGACTCGCACGATCTCCTAGAAGGATGATAACAAGAGACATGTAGATGGTGGAAAGAAACACATCATTGCCCTGGACTAATGAATGGTTAGTCTAATGGTAGCAATTTCAGGTGTAGTCAGGTCAGTTAGGCCCACTACCCACTCAAGTCTAGTGGGTTGTCTCAGCTTCTACTTTTTATGTCTGTGTTGCTTATCTTTTTCAAACTTGATTATGATAGGACTGGCTTGGTTTCCCCCGGTGGGAGACCAGTCCCACCCCTCGTATATTTTAGCAAGCGCAACTCGGGAACCCCTGGTCTAGTTTCCTACTAGGAAGACCAGGATGCCCCCCCTTTTTGTATCATAATCTTTTCGGAGTAATACAGTTTCCTACACTCGCTTACAAAAAAACAATAATACTTTAAAATTCTATTATGCTTTATAGATGTATTTATTAATAATATTTTAATAATTTATACTTACTTTATAATTGTATTAATTAATTAACAAAAATTTTAGTGACCAATGTATACTTGTATTTTATTAATTAATTCATATAATAATAAATTTAATATCTTAATACTTTAATCTATAAATTGCATTAATGTTATAATTATTTATGTATTTAATACTTTACACATACATTAATGTTTTAATACTTTATTATTTATTAATGTATATATGTTTTTTTAAACTATTAATAATTAACTAATTTTAATTTTTTAGCAATCTATTAATTTATAATATATTAATTTATACAACCTGAGTGGGCCTAATGGTTAAGAACATGTGTTTCCTCTTAAGAGGTTACAAGTTCAAATCCAGAGGGGGGTACGGTATGTATAACTCCATAGACTTTACTAGTCAAATCGTCGTGACCTTAAAAATAAATTATTAAATTATTATTATTTTCTTACTTTATTACATTATTATTTTTTCTTACTTTATTTATATATTTTTGCATTATTAATGTATTGTTTTAGCAATGTCTTTATTTTGTTATTACTTTCTTATTATTACATCTAATACTTTATTGATGATAATGACGATGATGATTAATGTCCACTAAGACCTAATTGGTCTATCAAACCTTAAGAGGGTAACTGATTACCTGTGTTTCTTTATAATTTTGTTTTTGTGCTCGAAAAGCATTAAGAGAAGCTTTCCAAGATCACCATACTTTTGTTGAGTTAAGAGGTTAGGAAGGTTGGTAGTGTGACAAATATTTTGAAAATGAGATCTAATATGGGTATAGGCTGGACAATCTAAAAGAAAGTTTTTTTCATATTCAACCTTCTTAGTGTAAAAAATGTGACACACTCTTTCATCCCATGGTGTTTTAAGAATTGACCAACGCTCAATTTCACTATGGAGCTCATGAGAATTTGTTCTTATCTTAGCAATGTTTATTTTTTTCTTTACACATGGCAAAAGAGATAGATAATTTTGATATTTTATATTAGGGTTGATTACATCCTTATAATACCTTAATTTTTTTTTTTCCTTTAATTATTTATCACACCACATTTTCTCCTTAAATTTTGATTTGACATTTTTTTTAATAGTATCTTTATTCTGCAAAATGGTGTCTTCCATGATTCCCCAATAGTTTAGCCAAGAACGAGCATCTTTATTTCATCCTCGCTTGATTCGATGGTGGTTATTTCTCGATTTTGAAGCAATTTTAGGAAACCTCTTGTCTTCCATGTTGTTCAACTTGGTCTTATACATTAGGTATCTAGTTATAGTCGTTCTCTCCATGGGGGAGGCTTTTTTCTAAGAGGACCATGGGATAGGGTGTATTTCCTTTAATTTTGAGATTTTAAGTTATGAAATTATTTTGTATTTTCTCTATATTTCTTGAGGATTAATGAGAGATACTACAGCCTCAGACTTCACATCCATAAATAATAACAGTTGTAACAAGAGTCTCAAAGAGGAGTTTATTCTTATCCCAACTCCAAAGATTAGCTCATGTGCAATTGTTTTCAAGCCCATAATAAGCTTTCCATCCCCCAATAATATTTTTCTCAATGCTATAATTCCAATTGAGCTTGTGGTGAATATCAGTTACAAGATATTTGTATGAAGTCACTTCCTCCAAGTTGTTGTTGTCATATACAAAGGAATCATAAGGGATCTTATTGGATTTAATAATCATGACCTTACTCTTATTAGTATTAATAGTCGTACCATATTGGAGCAAACATCCTTAAGGATTCTTAGTTGGTTTTCAAGATCATGGGAAATCCTTTCCATAAGAATGATATCATCATCATAAAGAATAATATTTATGACTATACGAGTGAGAGTAGGGCCGACATAACCTCATTTTTCCAAGAAATCTTCTAACTTGTCAATGTATATGCCAAAAAGTGTAGGGGACAAGGGACAACCTTGTTTGACAAGCCCTTAGTGTTTTTAAACTTAGCAATAACATTCCCATTCATCCTTATTGCAGGATCCCTCAACTCGAGAGGCACTTTTATCTCTTCCAACCTATTCCAACGGTTTTTCCTAAGAACCACATCAAAATATTTTCTAAGGACAACAAGACAACAAAAAAGATTGTTTTTAGTATTGTGGAACTCCTCTGCAATGATATTAAAGTTAACAAAATGGTCCACAGTTAAATGATATCTCCTAAACCCAACGTGGCATTTAGTTGTTTTACCGTGACTTTCTAGCCAAAGGTTAATCTTCTTTTCCAAAATAATTCCATAAAGCTTGGATAAAATCGGGCTAATCATAATGGTCATATAATTAGAGGGAATATTTCTATCCCCATTTTTAAAAATAGGAACAATGAGGCTTTGCGTCTATGGTTTAGGGAAGACCTGCTTGACTGCTAAATTGAAGAGATTGTGTATGTGAGGGATAAGGATAGGCCCTCTGATTTTAAAAATTTCATCTTGGTAGCCTTCAATGTCCTTATCTTTCCCATTTGCAATCCGCTTAACCCCGAAGTATATGTCATCTAAAGAAAAAACTTCTCCCTTTGTAGGGACAATAGGAATGATGTCCATGGCATTAAGGAACTCCTAAAGACTTTTAAGGTAGGAATTCCAATCCCTTAAGGGAATCCTATTATTTTCTTTAGTATTGCGGTTTAGAATTTGGCTCGAGGACTTTTTAGGATCCACCTTATATAGTTGTGAAAGTTGCTCTTACCTTTTATTGATATAGTACCTTTTTTCCCTTTTAACTAGGGCTTTGTACATATTGATCTTATGGAGTTTTAAGGACTCATTATAAGCATCCCTAATGGCTTTCCTAGGAATTTTATATTATAATGGCTTTCATTCTATTATTCTTTTTATAGGATACCTCGAAAGAGAACTTGTTAATAGAAGTGGAAAGGGTAGTTGTAAAATTATGATAGAGTTCTTCAATATTGTCCTTGTAAATTAGGAGATTTAATTTACTATTTAATTTTTTTACTTTTTTATTTACTATTTACTCTTTTCTAAATTAATTTATAATCTATAAATATATTTTTCCATTATTAATG
>JZKD02S2259247.1:16651-28903 GCA_000966675.3 Picea glauca
TTTTTGAGAATGTGGCATAGATTCATTTGAGTAGGCAAGGTGTTGGTGACCATAGCTTGGATTAAAATACGGGAGTCACCTATCACCATTATTTCTTTGATTTCTAGCTTTTGGGATTGGATAAGTCCTTGCCAAAGGCTTAGAGATTCTGTTATATTATTGGATTTGACTCCAAGCCCCCAAGAGTAGTCTAATTCCCATAATTCACCATATTTTGTGATCCTTAGTGAGAGGAGGAGGGGATTTGAGGTCTGGAGCGAGGCTATGGGTCCAATATTTATCAGGGGAGTTGAGAGAAAGGGGGTTGGTGCAAGGCCAAAGGTAGGAGAAGAAGTCTCCTAGTAGGGATTTGGCTTTGGCAGAAATGATGTCGGGCAAAGCAGTTAAATTTCTGAAGATTCTTTAGTTTCTTTCGAGCCAAATTTTCCAAAGGATGAATTTAGGGAGGGACATCCAACAACACTTTATTTGAGAGTTGGCCTTGAGAGGGAAAGGAAAGAGGGTGGCACAGGTTTTTAGAAGAGTGGGTATGTTAGGAGGGATTTGGTGAGAAGGGATCCCTCCTGGGAGGGCATGCCAGCAGACTTCTTTTGCAAAGGGGAAATTGAGGAGCAAATGGTCAATAGATTCTTCATGGATTTGATAGAGACGACATCAGATTCTAGGTTTAGCGACTCAGAGTAGTCCTAGCGTTTTGACTTCATTAATTGTATGTTAAATTATTAGTAATGGAGCACATATCAATTAAAAAATTATTATGGTAATATTAATATTAAAATGGTAATATTAATATTAATATGAAAATTGTAGCCTAAAATATATATATATATTTTTTTAAATATTGGTCGTCGCAGTTGCGATGCAAAACTTAATTGTTGCGATAGTTTTTTTGTATAAACAAAGAAAATATGTTTTCATCCGAGTGACGAAAACTTCAATTGTTGTGACAGTTGTGCTATATAAAAACAAAAAGTTGTCATCGCAAACCTTAATTGATGCGACAGTTTTGTTGTATAAACAACAAAAATATGACGTCGTCTATGCGACGATAACTTCAATTGTTGTGACAGTTATGCTATATAAAAATGAAAAGTTGTCATCACACGTGCAATGACAACTTCAATTCTTGTGACAATTTTTCTATATAAAAACAAAACATTCTTGTCGCATGTGCGACGACAACTTCAATTGTTGCGACAATTTTTCTATATAAAAATGAAAAGTTGTCATCGCACGTGCGACAACAACTTCAATTGTTGTGACAATTTTTCTATATAAAAATGAAAATTTGTCGTCGCACACGCGACAACAACTTCAATTCATGTGATGGTTTTGCTATGTAAACAAAAAAAAGTTGTCGTCGCCATTGCGATGACCGATTAAATTATTGCGACAATTTTTCTATATAAACCACAAAAGTTGTTGTCACAATTGAGATGAAATGTTGGTTTCACATAGTTTTCCTATATTTTCGTATTGGCGATGATATTTTTTTTTTGTCACAATTTCCTATGCTGTCTCTCTTACAATGTTTGTTCAAGTTTGTCACAATTTCCATGTGACAGAAAGCGATGTTTCAAAGACTCCAAATTCATCGCAATGTTAATGACATAACGTCTCAAGAGCGTCGAAACAACCATTGCAAAATGACCCAAATATGTTTGTGAGTCAACAAATCTTCAGTTAAATGAATAAACAAAGATTAGTGAGGAGCTAACTCAGGGAATCAAGGTTAATGCGCCAATTTGGTGCTGATACAAAGACAAGGTCGAATTATCATAGTGATGATCCCAATGTTGCATGGTCACAAAACCAATGCAACATCTAAACTCAACTCAAATAGTCAAACTGAAGTGTCAAGTGAAAGAGAATATTCTCCAGGTTGAATATTCTCCCCTAAAATATAAGAGACTAGATGATGACTAATTATGACTAATAAAAAAGGAAAAAACTTAGGTGTGTGTGAAGTAACTCCAACACTCCCCATGAACATCACTATGGTGAAAATAAAGAATTGGTCCAGACAACGAGGTCATGCTAGGTACCAAAATAGAAAAGATACACTGAAATAAAGTGAGGAAAGAAGGAAAACCTCATGCAACCCCCCCCCCCTCAAGGTACAATGTATGTAAAAAGAAGAACTACAGTTGCTAGGAAACCATGTCCTTCACTTCAAGACGATTTCAGAGAGAGTGGAACTTCTTCTCAGTGAAGGTCTTGGTGAATATGTCTGTCGTTTGTTCTGCTGAGGAAAAAAACTATAATTCAATGATCCCGTCATGTACCAAGTCCTGGATGTAGTGCATGTGGATCTCAGTGTGCTTCGTCCACTGCCTCTGAAATGGATCTCTATAGAACTTCATATTTCTCTGATTGTCATGCAAGATGATGATCAACTGATGAAATTGAATTCCCAACTCAGTGAGAAAATGTTGTAGACACATAGCTTGAATGGTTATGTTAACTACCCCTATGTACCTTTCCTCAACTAAAGATAGAGAAATGATGGCTTTATTCTTGCTCTACCAATAGATAGGCTCAGAACTAAGACTGAGTGAGTAACCATATGTGGAATTGTGATTCGTGTTATCGCCAACCTAGTCAAAATCAGTAAATTCGATGAGATCTAATGTAGAGTCTACTAAATAATGAATCCAAAAGGTGATGGTTCCCTGTACATATCGAAGGATACACTTTGCAACCTTCCAATTTAGCTCATGTGTCTCCTGCATTAACTTGGAAACTGCACCAACTACATATGAGAGGTCTGGTTTGGAGTGTGTGAGACACAACAAGCTCCCCACTAGCTATCTATATAGTGTGTTGTCAACTACTGGAGTCTCCTTGCCATCCTCAAGTTTGAATCCTGATAGGAAAGGAGTCGGAGAAGACTTGGAGTCTATCATGTGAAATATCTCAAGGAGATCTCATGAATACTTGGTCTGAGAGAGTTTGATGCTTGATGCATCCTGACTAATATCGAGTCCAAGGAAGAAGTGTAGCAAACCCATTTCCATCATAAAAAACATGTCATGTAGAATCCTCTTGACTGCAACAATCGCTGAAGTCGAGGAACCAGTGATCAAAAAATCATCAACATACATAAATAAAAGTAAAAGTGAATCAGTCGTCCTAAGCATGTAGACATTCGGGTCTGATTTACAATGTATAAAGTTATGTGACCATAGGTAGGAGTCCATCCTTGCATACCATTCCCTCGGAGCCTGCTTGAGGCCATAAAGGGACTTCTTTAGTCGACAGACCAAATATGAGTCCTACATAAATCCCGGGGGCTGCTAAATGTAGATCTCCTCAAAGAGATCACTGTGAAGAAATGCATTCTTCACGTCCATCTGATGGACTTCCCATACTTTGGTTGCCACAATGGAAAGTTCCAATTGTATGGAATCCATCTTCACTATTGGAGCAAAGGTCTCATCATAGTAAATACCATGAAACTACTGAAATCCTTTGATGACAAGCCTGGATTTGTATCTTCTAATCTATCCATTCATTGTGTTCTTGGTCCTGTAGACCCATCTACATTTGACAAGTTTCCTTGCAGAAGGAAGGGGAACTAGATCCCAAGTCTAGTTCTCGAGGAGGGAGTTGTACTCCTCTCGCATGGCAGATTCCCAAAAGGGAGTTGAGTAGCCTTGCCATAAGACTGTGGATCTGAAGACTGAACCAAGAAAAGATGCCTAGAGGGAAATGGTTCAGTGGAAATGAGTGCAACTGGAGGCTCCTTGAAATCAAATCGAGTCCTCCTAGTATCAGTTGGATCACCAATGAGTTTCCCTACATCCTGAAGAGTAGTTTGTGCCTACTTGGGCTTCTACTCTGGCTCTGCAACTACATATGGATGCTTTGACTTTGCATCCCACTATACTGAATCTAAATCTGAATCATCTGAGTCCTATGAATTAGAGCTCTTGTCTAAAGAAGAGTTGACATGTTCATGTTCATCATCTTGGACAGGTGGAAGAATGAAGGTGTTTGGATGCGGCTATTGCGGTGCATGCGAGACACTTTCCTCGAATTGGATGCTTCACTCAATGATGAGCCAGTCCGAAGAAAGATAAATAAGCCTATATCCCTTCACACCGTCAAGATATCCAACAAAAATGCACTTAGTGCTATGTGGATCAAGTGCCTTCCTCTTTTCAAATGGAATATAGGCCCATGCACGTGAACCAAAAATGTGAAAATGGGTCACTTCTAGTTTGAGGCCGCTCCAAGCCTCGTAGGGGGTCTTATCCTTGACAGATCTATGGGAATATCTATTTTGGATGTATTTTGTACAATTAAGTGCTTCAGCCTATAGTCTCTATGGTAGAGACTTTGCATGCAACATCCAACATGCCATCTCCTTTAGAGATCTGTTTTTCTGCTCAGCAACTCCATTTTGCTGCAGAGTATAGGGAACCATATGTTGCAAATGAATCCATGCCTCCTGGAAAATATGATGGATCTCATGATTTACATACTCTCCTCTGTTATTAGTTCAGAGGACCTTGATCTTTTTTTCAGACTATGTCTCAACCAGGGCTTTGAAATCTTTAAGGTTTTGAAATACCTCAGATTTTTTCTTGAGAAAGTAGATCCATGTAAATCATGAGAAATCATCAAAAAAAATGAGAACAAACCTTTCTTTGTTGATTGATGGATGTGGAAAAGGACCCATAAGGTCATTGTGGATTATATCTAAAGGTGAAGAGGCTCTCTAAGACTTTCCCCTGTCAAATTTCTCTTGAGGGTGTTTCCCGAGAACACATTCCTCACACACTCCCTTGGAGAAATGGATGTATGGTAGACCATCAACCAATATTTGATTGCTAAGTTGTTTCATGTATTTAAAATTCAAATGTCCAAACCTTTCATGCCATATCCTACTACTTTCATTAGCATGAGTAAGCAGTAAAGGAAAACTAGATTCAATGAATTTAGAAAATGTATACAATCTAGAATGATGATTTACCTCACTAGTAGCAAACTTGGAGTTGGTTTGCATGTCATAGATGTCCACAGAATTTGGTGTGAATATGAATTTATTTTCGTTGCTGAAATTCTTCATCTGATACAAGGAGAGAAGGTTGACAAAAAGTTTGGGAACGTGCAACACATTCTCGAAGCTTCCATTGGTGAGTTTAATCCTTCCTATACCGGTGACTTCAACATAAGAGTTGTCCCCCATCAGAATAGGAGTACATTTGGATGCATCCAAAGAATAATATACTACTTTTGAGGGAGCCATATGATGTGAGTCTCTTGAATCAACAATCCAAGCATCAGGAGAGGAGATGATGACAATCAAGGAATGGCTAGAATTGCCTTTCTTGGAATTCAGATCTTCTGGCTACTTCTTGTCACCCTCATAGATGTGATCTACAAGTTTGTTTTGTTGAAGTATTTGAGACATCATATCTATTTTGTTTTGCATGCATGTGGATTTAGAATGGAATCCTTTGTGACAGTACGTGCATTTCTCTCCTTTTCTTCCCTTTTCTCCTTTGGATCTGGAGGCATCGATGAAGGGTTTTGTGTACCCTTCCTTCTTCAGATGTGAATGATATTTCCGTTTATATTTATCTTTATATTTATGATATTTGTGGCTTCCATCATGCATAGTAATTTCTTGTTCCCTTGGTCCTTTGATTGTGCCCATGTTGATGAGCTTGGTTTGCTCTTGTGTCAGGGATTCGATAAAGTCCTCAAGAGAAGGCATCTTCCATGTGGCTCTGGAGGTGAATATGAAAATATGGAATGTGGATATGAATACATAGAATTTAGGAACAAGCTTGGAGAGAATGGTGAGAACCATTTGTTTCTCCTCCTTCAATTTATCAACCCCACAAGCTTTGAGTTGCGACAATAAATCCTTAAATTTTGTAAAGAAATATTAAATATTATTGAATCTTTTTGGATCTAATGTGAGCATCTCCACCTCCAGAATGTGTCCCCTCATCTCACCCTGTTTTAAAAACATCCCTTCCAAGGTGGTACAGGATTCATTGGGAGTCTTACAATAAGATATATGAAAAAGGAGATCAAGCGAGATAAGACTACAAATTGTTCTGAGTGCATCGTCCATGAGATTTAAGTACTTGAATTTTTCTATGGCTGATGTCAGTTCTGTATCTGTATTCAAGGTTAACTTGTACAACCCTGTAGTTCATAGATGTATGGATATTTTCTCCTTCCATGCAAAATATTTGTAAGGTGTAAGAATGAACTCTTTTTGGAAATCCATCTTTCCGTTGTCTTCAATCATTTGTACCTGCAAAAAATTTTGCTGTAGATTTTTCTTAGTAGTCTATCAGATATGATACCATGTAAATGTTTTGAACATACATAGAATATATCTAGATAAACAATAACACACACATTTGCAAAGGGAATTGGAGAAAGAAGAAGAAGAAGAGAAATAATGAAATAATTCTCATTAACCATTGTGAATAATGAATAATTTACACATGATATACTATGTATAAACCAATGAATGCACATTGGAGGAGAACCAATGCACCATAGTGGTGGTATAGAGTGATATGGACACACACCAATAGTTACAGGAGTGAATTTCCACCTAGTCCTGTCTCTCAGGCAGTTACGGTAGTGAACTGCCACCTAGTTGAGTTAACTAGTCAACTAGTCTCTAGTTAAATGAATGAACAAAGAGTAGTGAGGAGTTAACTCAAGGAATCAAGGGTAGTGTGCCATTTTGGTTTTGATACCAAGGCAAGGTCAAATTATCATGGTGATGATCCCAATGTTTCATGGTGACAAAACCAATGTAGCATCTAAACTCAACTCAACTAGTCAAACTGAAGTGTCAATTGAAAGAGAATATTATCCAAGTGGAATACTCTCCCCTAAAATATAAGAGACTGGATAATGACTAGTTATGAATAATAAACAAGGAAAAACCTTAGTAAAAGTAAATCCTATGTGTGTGTGAAGTAACTCCAACATGTGGTGCATGATTGATGCTTAGTATGGTACAGGTTGATGGTTTGGTACATGCTTTGGTACATGGTTGAGACACATATCTTGTTATGGCATGTTGGTGTTCTTGGTAAAATATTGGTAGAGGCATGTGTTGGTGATGTTGAACATCTAGTTGAGAGGTGTCCCTGGTATATGATCCATGTGAGAGGATCTGGTTGAGTATCAATGACAGTGACAGTTGGACATGTTGATCAATGTTAATGACATGTTGATATGTGACGCAGTCGTTAGCGGCAACGCACACGTCCATAATCACCAGGACCTTCTCTTAACCCAGGCCCAAATAACTCAACGGTACTTCTACTTCCCTATCAGAAATTCTACACCCATAGATTCTACCTTGTGTGACCCTCGCTTCTTCCTTCAGAGGATCGAAACTTCACAACTCGCGAGTTCAACCATTATGTGCTACCTCCCCAGATTCCAGAGACCCGAGATGTGTCAGTCAACGCTGACCTTCGTCCTCTGCTATCAGGACTTTTCTCTATCACCCTTCGCTGATCAGAGCACTAAACACTCGTAGTTCAAACTCTCGATATCTGATGTGCCGAGCTGCCGACAACTTCACGATCTCGTTTCCTCGGACTCTTGCTATTTGCACGGCCAAGTGATTCCTGCCTCGGCTTCCGATGCCCGAGATGCCAAAACGTTGATACCCCATGCCACTTGTCACGTCACCCCACTATGGCCCACACTGTCCCGGCAATCATCATGGCTTCGCACCTCATTGTACCATGACTTATGTTTCATAGAGTTGGAGTCTCATCTCCTGAACTCTCGATGTGCCGATCCACGAGTATGAAGACACTCCTCGTGATCCCGACCGATGACTCCTGCCTCCTGAGCTTCAAACCTTTCTCCACACCTGAACGATGGCTTTCTTGTCCTCTTCCAGACCCAATGGTCCTCATATTCTTGTGACTTCTCCTCGGAGAATTCCGACTGCCTTTCTTCCTCTAACAATTTGCTAATTGAGATAAGAACTTATTCCACGAAGCCCTGTCCAACTGCACGCAAGTTCCGACACTTGCTCCAACACTTCCAGCACAACTCCTATATGCATTTCTTCGACAAAATCAAAGTTTCATTATTCCTGAGCTTGTTCTCGACTGATCTAGTCCTATGAGAACTTCTTGCACGCACTCCTTGCGACAAATATTCAACAATATTCTAAGTGTTGAAGTTCTTTGAACCTGCGCACTCCTGCAGCAAAATTCCTTCAATCCTTTCTTCTCATAATCGCAACTATGAGTCTTCGACTAGACTGTGTATGCCTTGCACGGATTCGGTGACAAATCTGCACTTCTGAGAGCTTATAACCAAAAGTTCTCTCTACTTGAACCCTGCAGTCACGCACTCCTTGCGAACAAATTCAACTACACACCTTGCAGGAATTCTCTTGTTCAAGATAGAGAGACAATTGAAACTAATTCCTTGTTCTCCTAGACTTCACTTCAACCAAGAAATTACATACACAACATATAAAATCAAGTGCATGAAAAGAAGCAAATATTCATGAGCATAATATCAACAATACACAGAGAATAACACAACCATGGAATTGAATCAAAGCTTTCTTCTATTAATTCAATATCTGTACATGAAGGTTCTTCATACACTTTCTCTGCTTATCTTTCTTCTTGCTTCTATTCTGAATGAATAATAAAATGTAAAAAGGAGGGTGTCTATATATCGTTTCCCTCTCGAGTTCTAAATCTATCAAATCTACAATTAAATTCCTACCTAACAGCATTAACTATTTTAAATGCCAACTATCTACCTAAGGACGTGAGCTATGTGCTCAAGGTCCATTACAATGTACAAGTGCATTTCATTAAATCAACACATTAATGTTTGGCGCAACAATATCAAGGTGGTTCAAAATTTGTGCTGGCACTGTCCAGCTGTCTTCCGCTTCACGCTGGCTTGCTTGATGAGTGAGCGATGCTCCTGCATCATACTCGTCGGCTTGAAAATTTTCATGGACTCCTGTCCATGAGCTCCTGCACGGTGTGGTCATGCTTCTGTATCATCGCTTCATTATCCCAACTAACATCCTCTACTGGGTGATTCTTCCATTTGACCAGATATTCAAAATACTGTTTTCGTCTGGCCGTTCTACCCACTCGCTTGTCCAGTATGGATGCCATTTATGGATTTTATACTACTGGCAACTGCTTCGTCCACTAGACTACTGGTTCCTCAGTTCCAGCCTCTACTTCTCCAGCCCTATATGGATATAAATCCGCGATATTAAATATCAGAGATATCCCTATGCCATCTGGCAACTCAATTTCATATGCATTCTCTCCGAATTTCTTCAGGACTCTGCATGGCCTGATTTTATTTATCTTGAGTTTATTGTATGTTCCCCTCAGGAACCTTTCTTTCCTCAAGTGTGCCAGAACTAGATCACCAACTTCAAACTGAAGTTGTCTCTGATGCTGATCTTCTCTGCGCTTATACTCCTGATTTGAGTCAATCAGTCGCTGCTTCGCCTTGCTGTGAAGTTCTTGCATTGCTTCAACGAACTCTTCTGCACTAATGCTACTAGTCACAGTCTGTTCTGACTCCCTGAGTTCAGAAAATCCCCTCGATTGTTTCCCATACACAATCTAAAATGGGCTCCTGCCTGTACTCCGATTCACCGAATCATCGTACACAAACTCTGCCTGTGGCAACACATTGTCCTAGCTGTTGTGGTGCTTTGTCACCAAGCTTCTCAATAAATCTCCCAGACTTCTGTTGACTACTTCCGTTTGTCCGTCTGTCTGCGGATGATAAGAAGAACTAAATGCCAAGTTATTTCCTAGCTTCTTCCATAGCGTCCTCTAAAAATGACCTATGAATTTAGTATCCCTGTCTGAGACTATGCTTCTCGGCAATCCATGGAGTCTAACAATCTCTTTGAAAAACAAGTTTGCAATGTGGGTCGCATCACTGGCCTTCTGACATGGAATAAAATGTGCCATCTTCGAAAACCTGTCTACCACCACAAAGATGGAATCAACACCTCTTTGCATCCTCGAAAAACCCAATACGAAATCCATGCTAATTGCCTCCCATGGCCTCTCTGGTATGGGAAATGGCTGATAAAAACCGGCATTCTGCTTTCTCCCTTTCAAATGCTAACAAATTTGACACCTTTCAACAAACCTTTTGACATCTGCTCGCATGCCTGGCCAAAAATATGATTCGCTCAGCTTTGCGAATGTTTTGTCGTGGCCAAAATGTCCTGCTAAGCCTCCGCTGTGTTTTTCTTTCAGTAGATTCTCCCTCGTGGAGCAATTTGGAATACACAGTTGTTTGCCTTTGAATAGAAATCCATCCTATATCATGTAGTCTATCCATGGGCTTTGGTCTTTGAGAATTGGATTCTCAGCTGCTTCATACACTTACCCAGAATCTGTATCTCCTGCATACATGTCTCTGAGATTTTCAAAACCCAATATTTTGACTCTGAACTTCTGCAATAACAAACATTTTCTGCTCAAAGCATCAGCCACTTTGTTAGCAGTCCCTGAAATGTGTTTAATTACAAATGTAAAATTCTTCATGTACTCTACCCATTTTGCATGTTTCTGATTCAACTTCTCTTGTTGACTCACAAACTGCAATGCGTGATTATCACTGTACAATACAAAATCTTTTGGGATCAAGTAATGCCTCCATTTTTTCAATGCCTGTATGATGGCATAAAACTCTTTATCATACGTGGAGTATTTCAGCTTTGTTTCATCCAGTTTCTCGCTGAAATATGCAACTGGTCTGTCCTCCTGACTTAAGACCGCTCCTATGGCATATCCGCTTGCATCACATTTCACCTGAAATGTCTTCTGGAAATCAGGCAACACTAGAATTGGTTGCTTGGTGATATTCCACTTCAACAGATTGAATCTCTTCTTAGCCTCTGCTGTCTAATGAAAAGTCTTATGTCACTTTTTCACGATGTCCATCATTGTTGTGCTAATTCCACTGAAATTCTGAATGAATTTTTGGTAGAAACTAGCTAAACCATGGAAACTTCTCACCTCGAAAATATTTCTCGGTGATGGCCAATTCTTAATCACGTCCACCTTACTCGGGTCCATCTTCAACTCATTTATCGAAACAAAAAAACCCAAGTATATGAGCTCTGTCTGCATGAACGAACACTTCTTCATGTTTATCAACAACTTTTCCTACTGTAACTTCCTCATCACAATAGCCAAATGCTTCAAATGTTCAGCCTTTGTCTTACTGTAGATCAATATATCATCCAGATATACGACTACAAATTTTCCGATGAATTCCCTCAGGACTTCATTCATCAATCTCATGAATGTGCTCAATGCGTTTTTCAAGCCAAACGGCATGACCAACCATTCATACAAACCTTCGTTTGTCTTGAATGTAGTTTTCCATTCATCACCTTTCCTCATGCGAATCTGATGATATCTGCTCTTCAGATAAATCTTTGAAAAATAATTTGCCCCACTCAGGAAATCCATCAGATCATCCATTCTTGGTAGTGGAAACCTATAACTGATGGTAATTTTGTTAATCGCTCTTGAGTCGGTGCACATTCTCCAACCTTCGTCTTTCTTTGGACTAAGCACTGTTGGAAAAAAACATGGATTCAAGATTTCTCTGACCAATCATTTATCCAATAGATCCTGTACCTACCTTTTGACCTCCTCATTTTCTTGTGGCGTCGGTCTATACGCAACTTTATTCGGAAAACTGGCTCCGAGTATGAGATCGATGAGATGACTCACACTCCTCATCGGTGGAAACGAACGAGGTAATTCATCCACGATGATATCAGTGAACTCTCCCAACAGTTTTTGAATCTCGTCTCGTAGATCATCCACTCTTGTGCTAGTCAGGAAAATTCTTGGTTTCCTGACCACAAAGAATTGTGGATCTTCTTTCTTCTCTATCTCTGTGAGAAGCTCCTTCCCACTCATGAGAAGTATTGTGTTGTTTACTTCCATTTTCACTTCCTTATCCTTTATCGAAAGCAACGTATGTGACCTCCTATCCTTCTCCAGAGTATATGTATTCATTCTCCCATAATGAATCACATTTCTGTCATATTTCCATGGTATACCCAACAACAAATGACATACATCCATAGGAATAACATCACACATAATCTTATCATTATACCCTCCTATTTTGAATTCGACCAAACATTGTTTGGTGACACTCACCTGATGTCCCTTCTGTAGCCATGAAACTTTGTATGGACTCGGGTGATCA
>JZKD02S2259258.1:22953-36216 GCA_000966675.3 Picea glauca
TGTCCAGGGGTGGTTTTTAAAAACTACCATTTCGGACCCCCCCTCTCGTTAAACTCCGGATGGTGAGGGGGGATACAGAAAAATTCATAATCATTGATTAATTTTGATGTCATACGTGATATTTTTAGGATGCGTTGAGGTGGGTAGGACTTAGAATAACATGTTTTTTAGTATTTTTTTTTATGTTTTTAACTTTTTTGCTTTTTAATATTTTTTATTATTGTTTTGTTTACGTTTGGTTTTTGTTTTAATATGTATTTTATTTTGTTTGTTATATTTTGTTTTAATTTTTTGTTTTTAACATATGTTTTTGTATTATTAATTATTATGTTTTTTATTATATATATATATATTTATTATATTTTAATTGTTTTATTATTTATTTTGTTTTATTTAATGTTTAATATATGTATTTTTATAGTGTTTTTTAAATTGTTTTTTAATCAATTTAAATTAATCAAACTCTAAGCTAATTACTAATTTAGATAATTAACTTAATTATTAATTAATTAATTAGTTAATTAATTATTAATTAATTAATAATTAATTAATTATTAACTAGTTAGTTATCAACTAGTTTAACCAATTCTAACTATACTAACATTATTATTTAATCTAATTAACTTATTGTTCTTTGTGTTTATCCTAAGTTTGATTATTCATGAATGGGTGATGGGCGAGAGGTAGTCAACGGGGCAAAATGACAAGGGAGTGAGGGCGCAGCGTGGATGAAGGGTGCAACAGGGTGATGGGGGAGCGAGCGAAATGAATGGAGGGGAGAAACGGGATCAACCGAGCCAGACTTCGTCATCAAGAGAGAAAACGCCAAATCAACAGTCGAAGAATCGATTTACCTATGATTATAGGTCCCCAACATAGGCTCCACCTGGGGATGGCATCTCTTTCAGGAGGTGTCAAGAACCACTGAACTTTGAACATGCAGACCGGTGCTTTATTCTTTGGGCCATTGAGTCACTGCAGCTACAATCTTCGAACTAGCTCAGATTTGACTGGACAGTGAACTAGATACTATCAAATGCAAAACTTTGCTGGAAATCATACAATACTGAAAAGATGCTCAAATGACTGAGCTTATTCAAAACTGCTACCTACTCTACACTACTGACAATTTAATCATTCTAAATGATACAATAATTCCAATGCAACCAATCAAGTAGTTGTTGAGACCAGAGGACTGTTTGACTGCTCGTTAGCACAGTGAACAACACAGCTTGACCTTTTGCCCATAGACTAAAAAATGCAAAGTGTAAAGGCCGCTGCTGAAAACATGGTTGATCTTTACAACAGAGATCTCGACAATTCTGAAGGACCAAAGTAACACCAGGAATAGATTGGGGTTCTCCAATGAAAAATTTATCCATATAGGTGGCTATAGAATCAAGGTAGAAATGACATGTTCCTTGATTTTTGGATTATGCCAAGTGAGCAACATGCTCTAACACTGTATCTATGTTATTTTCATCCTCATGCATTTCCTGACATGGCTGCAGCTGCTCTGATGAGCTTTGTAATGTGACTTCTGCTGAAAAAGACAATGAAGCTGACTGCCTGATCATGTCAATATTATAACAACATTTTATCCCATAGCTGGATGATGGAAAAAGACTTTGTCAACACAAGTCATCCAACACATCTGATATTGGATCCTGTAGAAATTGAACTGATTGTTGCATTGGTTCCACTAAAACTTCTTGATTTTCTGTGTATTTATTCTTTAGCATATACTCAAGATTCTTTTTCAAAATCTGAAATGAATTAAAGCATAATGGTATAGAGTTATTGTGGATTAACTCATAATTTGTCTCAGGCTCTAAGCTTTCATTAGAAATTTGAAAATCAATGTAGGTCAAGGGCTACGATTCTAGGTTTAGAACAACCTCCATATCCTTAATGGCATCTTCAACTGATTGATCAGAGAAATTTTTGTCTTCACTATTTTCAACTGGCCTAGAGTTTCTTTTGGGAAATTGAAAAGATGAGAAACATAAGGGAAAAGTGTTTTCACTTACTCTGAGATTTTCTGCACTTCGATCATTGCTGTCATAATTTCCATGTGCAGATTGATTATCATATCTAAGCTGTAACTGATCTTCTTCTTGCCAACAACATGCTGCTGATTTCTTTGAACAATCAACCTCTATTTCAGCCTCATGATCATCATCATACTGGTCACACTTGGGTAAATCATCCATGGATGAAATGCCATTGAACATGCATATCATGTTAGGAGAATTTTCCACCACTCTCTAATTTTGAACTTCATCTTCGATTGCGTCGTGAATTGAATACATGAAAGAATCATTATCCGAACCATGGTACCAAGGGTGAGCTACAAAATGTTTGGGAACTATGACCTTTTATTTCTCTGAAATCAATGGAGCATGATGTCTTTGGACAACAAGCTCTTCTTTTATGCTAATCTTCTTCATCATCTCTTCCATGGTGCTGGCCAGAATGTCTAGTTTAGCTTCTGAAGATTTCAGTTGCTCCTTTTCTTTGTTCTTTACTTTTGACCTTTTGATCAGGCTTAGAATAAGACAAAACATAATTGCAGATAAAACCAAAGATGTCTTGAATACAATTTGAGCTTGAGTACCTGGTCTTTATAGGTTGCTTGGCCATGCTTTAGGTTCTTCCTCTAGTGGAGTCTTTGAGTTGGCACTGTCTGGAGCTAGTTGGAGTTGTCAGGTGAATGATCTTAGCCTTCTGGTGTCTGGTCATTGTCCACCATCAGTGATCAGATATGGAGATTTGAAGTGTACTACTGGGGAGAGTCCCCAGTGGAGTCGCCATTTTGTTAGCACTCTGTAATTTGCCCAAGGCTGTGGAGGTAGTCATAGAGGCAACATCAAAACCACTTCGAGTCTTGGATCTAGCCCTCCAAGACTCAGAGAGGGATCTCTTTGTCAAATTTAGATTTATTTGAAATAGGATATTAGGCTAGCTATGCAGAATAGGATAAGTTTCCGAGTTGTGTAGGTGCAGCGAAGAGGAACCATGGGCAATGGAGTCACAATCTGAGGTTTAATAAAAAAACAAATCCTACAGACAGCCTTACAGGGCAAGGTAGGAAAATCCCTGGATTCTTCGTAAGCTTGGGGTATGGAAGAGGGGGAAAATTATTAAGAGGTCAAGTTAAAGACAGAGCAGTAAATAATTCTGCATTTAACTTTTAGTGGAAAACATTGACATTGCTTTAAACTGGGAACATGGTGTTTTTACACAAATCTTGTTCTTAAATCTCTTTGAAACAATGGAGAATACAAACATATATGATAACAAAGGAAAAAAAAATCACAATGAGAAAAAACTTCACCAATGAATTTGACACAAGAATCCTGTAACTGCTGCTACTGTATTATTTGAATTGATGAAAAATACAGCTGGCTCTGTGAGCTTCGATACAAGATTTAAATCATGGTCCCTGACTGATCAACACTTTTACATTAAAAATCATATCTATAAATAGGAGAGGTCTCCCCATAAGTTTTTTCAGTCATTTTTAACCGCCTCGGCCAAAAATAGCCAAAAATCCCCCAAAATCTAGAATTGTCCGCCATGAAAGACGAGTCTAATTTCTGCAACAAAAGGGGTCCGAACAGACATCTTTTTCTCTTCAACGTTGGCACCTAGAAACATCCTGAAGGAGGTTATTGTAGATGGGTATGTTCTGGACAAAAACCTCCTTCCGTTTTGCCAAATTCGCCTCCATCTGGCCGTAATAGCTTCTGCAATATCGGGACTGTAATAGAAAAACCGAAAATCCAAAAAAAGAGGTTGAAATAAAGCTTTGATTATCCCTTATCATGGCACCTGTGAAAAAAATGAGAGAGGTTTTTGTTCTTCAGCCCGTTCTGAGAAAAAACCTCTCTCAGATTTTGAAAATCCATCTTTATTTTCCCAGAATCCATTTTGAAAGAAGACGTACTGAATAGGCAAAAAATGGCGAAAAATGAGAAAAGTGGTTTTTTTTGGGATGGGTGGTATTATGGACCCCCTGAGGTGGTAAGCGGTTTTGGGGGGGGAGTCCACTGGCATGTGGGGCCGACACATGTCCCGGGGTTTTTTTAGAAACTACCATTCCGAACCCCCTCTTGTTAAACTCCGGATAGTGAGGGGGGGTCCGAAAAAATTCATAACCATTGATTAATTTTGATGTCATACGTGATCTTTTTAGGATACGTTGAGGTGGGTAGGACTTAGAATAACATGTTTTTTAGTTTTTTTTTTTTAACTTTTTTGCTTTTTAATATTTTTTATTATTGTTTTGTTTACGATTGGTTTTTGTTTTAATATGTTTTTTATTTTGTTTGTTATATTTTCTTTTAATTTTTTGTTTGTAACATATGTTTTTGTATTATTAATTATTATGTTTTTTATTATATTTTAATTGTTTTATTATTTTTTTTGTTTTTATTTTGTTTTATTTAATGTTTAATATATGTATTTTAATATTGTTTTTTAAATTGTTTTTTAATCGATTTAAATTAATCAAATTCTAACCTAATTACTAATTTAGATAATTAACTTAATTATTTATTTATGAATTAATTATTAATTAGTTAGTTATCATCTAGTTTAATCAATTCTAACTATACTAACATTATTATTTAATCTAATTAACCTATTGTTCTTTGTGTTTATCCTAAGTTTGATTATTCATGGATGGGTGATGGGCAAGAGGTAGTCAACGGGGTAAAAGGATAAGGGAGTGAGGGCGCAGCGTGGATGAAGGGTGCAACAGGGTGATGGGGTAGCAAGCAAAATGAATGGAGGGGAGAAACGGGATCAACCGAGCCAGACTTCGTCATCACAAGAGAAAACGCCAAATCAACAGTCGAAAAATCGAGTTACCTATGATTATAGGTCCCCAACAGGAGTGTACAAATATAATCTCACCTCCTAAATCTCTAGAGAGTTGTTCTTATGAGGGGGTATTGGAACAATAAGTTCATCTCACCTCTAAATATTCTAGAGATAGTTAGTTGATAGTCAAAGGTCAATTTGGGACTCAAGTGGAAAGGTTGAATGGTTGGTCAGGCTTTTCAAAGATCATCCTAAGTTAGTTGACTAGTGCACAAGTCACAGTAAAAAAATAAGAGATCTAGGTGTGCCAAATAGTTTCAAAGTTGACTATGTCTTCTCCATTGTAAGGGACTTAGTTATACCTTGGGATATATATAGGCAATTCTATGGAGTGGTCTATCAAGTGGTGTTACATGATTTTTTTTTGTTATTGAGTATTCTCCATTATATGTTGAGTTATGATTTCCTATGCTTGAGTGGTGTACTAATGTCTTTAGACACCAACCCTTCTTGGAATTTATAGCTCTTCAATTTTACAACTTCATGCTAGGTTCTACAACGTAGATATCACCAATTTCTTATTCGTAAATGTTACAACATTAAGTATGGACAATGCATACTTAATAACATAATGTTAAAATATGTAAATATGTAAATAGATTAAAAATATAAAATACCAATATTACACCAAAGTATCAACTCAACTTGTCATGTCTTCTAAATTCCATGCTTATGAAATCTACAATTTTTTTTTTAGCTTTATTTGAAAATAAGGACAATCCACCAATACCATTATAATGATTTAATTAAAACCCTTATAAAAAGAAAATATACATTCCAATTAAATGAGATGTTAAAAGATAAGCATATCATAAAAATAAACATATTATTTATTAAATTAAATGTTAATTTAATAAAGAAAATTTGAGATATTAAATTTGTATTTGAAATTAATTGATGATAATGTTTATTATCATATTAGACTAAGAAAGTGTATCAAACAAACAAACAAAATTCTTAAAACCAATATTTTTCAAAATGTTATTTATATATTTAAATATAATGAAAATGAAAGTAATAAAATCATTATAATTTTCATAAGCCAAAAGTATTCCAAAATAATTATGTTAAGAAATTGGATGAAATTATGCTTTATATCAAGGGTGGGGTAGGTTAAAATGAATTGATGTTTATTTTCATTTTTTTTGAATAACAAATTTTACAAATTAGCTTATTTCAAGGTGTTTTGGGATTATTTTAGCATTTTATTATGGAGTTATGAATAATAATCCTAATTTAATATTTATTATATTCTTTAAAATCATAATTTAAAAAAAATAGTTTTGAACAATTAAATTAAGAATTATAAAATCTTTGTAATATTTCATTTTTTTATTATTAATAATTTAATTGTCTTTCTAAATCATAATATATTTAAACTTGTTTTTATTAATAATTTAATTATCTTTCTAAATCCTAATATATTTAAACTTACATAATTTTTAAAATAATTTTTTCATTAAAGAATTTGATGGTTTGAAATTTCATATCCTAAATTTAAACCTAATAAGAACATGGGTTTTAAAATAAGTTTTTCTTTAAAGAATGGATTGTTTGAAATTCCATATCCTAAATTTCAACATCCAATTCACAATTACAAAGTTCAGTTTTGTAACATTTATTAAGACTAATATGCATTCATTTTAACCTTAAAATTGAATATATCCAAAAATTATAAATTACAGTTCTTAAGATTATTATGAATTTGGTTATTTAGATTATTCTTTATTTCTTTATTTTTTTATAATAATACGGTGAATTTCTTTATGAGGATTTGAACCTAAGTAAGGAAAATCATAATAATTCCTTTCAACCACCTAAGCTAAAGTAATAAGGTGGATTTCTTTATGAGTAATTGAATCTAAGTGGGGAGAATAACAACCATTCCTCTCAACCACCTAAGCTAAAGTCAATTAACTTACAATGTTACACTTATCACATTATAAAAAAACATTAAAATAATAAACATGATTATGATAAATTACAATATTTTACTCATCACATGATTAAAAACATTAACCTAATAAATATGAATATGAAATTATAAGGTAACGAACAAGACAGACACCAAAGAAGGGACCCCCTCCACACAACGATTTGACTGGTAAAGTTTATAGAGGTATACATACCCTACCCCCTTTGGATTTGAACTTGTGACCTCATAGGAGCAAACACATGTTCTTAACCATGAGGCCCACTCAAGTTGTATTTTAATATGAGACCCCCTCCACACAACGATTTGACTGCTAAAGTCTACGAAGGTATACATACCCTACCCCCCTCTGGATTTGAACTTGTGACCACTTAGGTGGAAACACATGTTCTTAACCATTATAAATAGAAGCAATAGCATCTGTATACATAAAGTATGTTCACCTATAGATATATACTAGGATGACTTCACCTTAACTATAACATGTTATCTTAGAGGACTACAAAGTCTGGAGAATACAAGACCAAAAAAATGTTTACATATACAACAAAAGGGATAAGACCAATTCATGTGCTCAAAAAACATTGAAGGAGCCAGCATTGGCTACAGAGCCATCAATGAATTCTTCATAAAATATCTTCCCAACACCTGCTTATCCAAAGGAAACTTAGAAAGATTATCCGCCATGGTGTTGAAAGACTTTTGTATATGGAAGCATTGAATCGAATTGAAAGCAGCTTTGAGCTCCAAATTTTTTTTCTTCCAACATTGTAATGAGAGAACATTCAAGGAAGAAATACCAACAAACCAGTCCTAGACAACCTTTCAGTCACCAATAACCATCAAGTCTAAAATCTGAAACCTAAGTGAGAAAAAAAAGAAAACCTCATAAGCCAACTAAATATGCTATGATATTAGTGTTTGTACCAATCACCATATGAGCCTTAAATAAATGAGAATTACTGAGTTTTAAGACTATGTCAACACCACTCGAAAAACCTGTAGCAGCTCCAAAAAAATCCAATTGGATTAGGCCAAAATAAATCGGATTTAAGATGTATGTGAACTCATCTCCATTAGTAGAAACAAGGACCTCGTTAATGGCCATAACAACTCTCAAGCATAAACCATCAAAATTCCTAGTAACATTTTCAAACAAAATTGTATTCCTGTACCTCCAAATGCCCCAAAGAATTAAAAAGGGGACCATACTATGTTTCAGATAGACCATAAACCAAGTCTTCAAAATATCTACAAGTGGTTGAGATATCCCGAAGCTTTAATATAGAACAGACTTCCTTCCAAATATATTGAGAGACCTCACAATCTACTAAAAGTTGTTGTGTAGTTTCATCATTCCTCAAACAAAGGTGGAAAACAAAAGGGTCAATACCTCCATGAAGCTTATAATTTAAACCTGTGAGAATGTGATTTTGCAGGCATAACCAAACAAATAATATAATTTTGACAATAATTTGTGGTTTCCAAATAGCTCCGAACCATCATTCGGGTTCCTCTTCTACATGCATGTCTACCAATGCTATGTAAGAAGACTTGAAAGTCTTATTCCATGTCCAAATGATTTTGTCCTATTCATTATTCAGGAAAATACCATTATGCCTGAGCAAAGATAAGTATACCTCCCATTCCAAATCCATATCACCTTCCAATCCCAAATCACTTACATATATGTTATATGTATTACATATAACATATTGGGTAGTAACCAATCAATTGAACTTGGAGAATTTAAAGAAGAAGAATGTTTGATATGCAAAGGGAAAAAACATTGAGAGAATGCAAATGTCTTAAAAAACATGATGAAAAAATGTAATGAGCACCACTCCCAACAAAAGGATCTCAACCAAATATAAACATGAATACAAACTTTATTTTATTAGTTTTATAGAAAATTTAAAATTAAATTGATTTATACTTTATATAATATATAAAACAAATAAATGAGACCAACATTATATTCTTTTTAATATTAAAGTATATAGTATTCTTTATGTTCTGAAACGATAGCATGGAATAACTCGATAGGAGTCTGGTCCTATTGTGTTGGCCTTTGGGATCAGAGTAATGATTATAGGGACTATTGGGGGCACTCGTATTTCATTGTCAGAGGTGAAATTCTTGGATTTATGAAAGACGAACCACTGTGAAAGAATTTTCCAAGGATGTTTTCATTAATCAAGAACGAAAGTTGGGGGCTCAAAGATGATCAGATATAGTCCTAGTCTCAACCATAAACAATGTTGACCAGGGATCAATGTATGTTGCTCTAAGGACTTTGCCAACACCTTCTAAGAAATCAGAGTGTTTCGGTTCCGAAGGGAGTATGGTCGCATTAATGCTTTTCGAGCACAGAAAAAAAATTCTAAAGAATCGCAAGTAATTACTTACCCTCTTAAGGTTGGATAGACCAATTGGATCTTAGTGAAAGTTAATCACCATCATCATATATGTATACTTATGAGTATGGTAATTTACTTTTCATAATAATAAAAAATAAATTCATTTCATAAAGTGTAAAATATAATATTTTTAATAATTCAATTTTTATTGCAGTATCAATATATTTTAAATTTAAGTTTATGAAATATTTTTAAGTATAAAAATTTTAATTATTTAATTTTATGTATTTTTTTTTATATTAAATGATTAAAAATTACATTTAATAATAAGTTTGAATCTTCCTTAATAATTTTGATTTTAAAATAGATTTAAATTGTTTTAATTTTTTAATTAATCATATTTATATTAAAAAATAAAAATAGATTTAAATTGGTTTAATTTTTTAATTAATCATATTTATATTAAAAAATAAATAATATTTTTAATTATAGTTTAAATGTTTGATTTTTTTGAGTTTTTAAGGGTATATTTTCTTATCAATTTTTACTGAAATCCTCCCAAAAATTGTTGCAACTACATATTTGAGTGATTAATTCTGTATAATTAGAGTGTTCTGAGGGTTTTTGAGGATGTTGAATCTATTTATGCATTCAACAATATAATTTGAATAACAAAAAATAAAGATTTCAAAGAAATTTGTTTCACAAAATTCAGAGAAAATTTTCAAAAAGTAAAATGTTTAAACTACCCCTATTTCTATTATTAGAAATTTATTTTCTTTTTACTTTAAAAAAAAATGGTAAAAAAACTTAAGGTTGCTGCCTCTATAACCCCAAGTACGATATACCCACCGGCAAGACATATCGAGCAGGCTAAGCTCGTGCCTTTCGCGATGCGGGATAGACAACTACCGTAGGGCCAAGCCTCTTCAGACTATATAAAACATCTTCTTCTTTTTTTAACCATAGATATAACACCTAGCTACTTTTAATGAAAAATTATAAGACATACCCTCAAAAGAATGGCAGAGACTAAGCACCATGCAGGAGCCCAATCATTGGGACTCCTACATGGTGTCTCGTGTGGGTATCTCCCATAGATTGGGTATGCCCATACATCCATATTCCATCACGATATCCAACCCATTGATCGCCATTAGAATGCGCATACATACAATATGGATGGATGACCATTAATGTGCATTGTGGATCGTCTGAATTTATTAATGGCACATTCAGATTTGAATTTGAATCTTTTTCCCAAAATGAATTTTGAATTTTGAAGGTCCCGCCTAGGGCGCTCAATGAATACCCCTAATTTGTAGTTTGTTTCTTCATTTTTTCACTAGCCCGTAACAACCGACTCAAGACAGGCATGAAATGAATGTGTAACATCCCGCTCTGGTGCACTTACCAACTTATTATTTGAGGACACTTGCTCACAAGTGATCTGTATTTTTATGATGATAAAACTTTTTCCTTCATTATGATGGGTGGAATCACGAAGGTGGGTTACACTTTCGTGACAATCTGCTCTCCAAAATTTTGAAAAACATTTTTTCAGCCGCACTAAAAATCTTTTTCAGCCGAAAGATGTTATTTTCGGTCGAACTATTCTTTGGCCGAAAAAATAAACGTCAAATCGAACAGAGCAATAACCGCGCCCTCGATTTGCGTGTAGAAATTTGGTCGGCCGGATATTTTCTTTCCGACAATATTGTTTCGGCCGAAAGATAGTTTGGCCGAAAGACAATTCGGCCGAAAGAGTTTTTATATATTAGCCACACATCGACTTTGTAATGTTTGGAAAATTGTTTTGGTGCATACGCTCTGTATCGTGGTCGCAGTTCGCAGTTTGCAGGTCGCCGAGGTCGAGGTCGAGGTTGCAGGTCGCCGAGGTAGCAGAGGTTGTCGGTCGTAGTTCGCGGAGGTCACCGAGGTCGCAGGTCACCGATAAATCGCGAGTGAATTGGTATGTTTTCGTTTGCTTGCCCACTAAATTTCACCGTAACAAATGAAATATCATATTATAGTTTAATATTCATGGTTTTTCCTAATCCTGGCTTCGGTGAAGCGGATCTCTCTTCAGATTATAGCCACACATCATTTATCGGCATTAATAAATTTTATCTCACAGATCGAATCGGCGTTTAGCATATATTCTAATAGATATAGGAATGGATTTAAACTCGGTAATGTAAATTATTTTATGGGATTACTGTCCCAGCAGAAAACTTGTTGCTGGTAGCTGATTTATGATTCTGATCATTATCCTTGTTGAGTGATATCACAAACCTTTACCTATAATTGAAAATCTGCATTAATATTTCATGGGTTTGAGCACTACTTTCCTCACGCTTTGCAAAGTTTCATTTGGTGATAATGTGTGACCATAACGTGTGAATGATGGTGGATGATTTATGAATTGAGCAGATTTGCATGAGTATTTTGCAAAACTTACTTTGAATGCTTTACTATACATGTTGGTTCATTTAGATTATTAATTGTTGCAAGTGATTTATTAGAAATAATTGAGCAAAGCAAGTGTCATTATATATGCTTCATTGAACATTATAGATAACCTTACACCTATAAACACTCAAGAAGCATTGATCTTCACAAAGAACACCAAAAGAAACTGTTAGTTTTAGGGTAAAATTGTAGAACAGTAATTTCTTTAAAAAATTCAATGATTAAGACAAATAGATCTGTTACTCAATCAGATATAGGACACATTGAAAATAAATCTGTGAAGGACAACAATGTACTTATATAGGAAACTCTGTTTTAATATGACTCCAAACTCAGATCTAATGATACAGTAATCTGTTCTAATGCAATATTAACCAGATCTAAGATATACAATAGATTTAAATGCCCAAACACAGATATCAGATCTAATAAGTCTTCCTAACCATCTCACAACATAAATATCTTTAGATCTACACAATACATGCTAGATTAAACAATTCTGAAGTAGCAACAAATCCAGGTGAGTAAGGGACATACCTGATACAACCAACTTACCTTGAAGGTGGCACAATAACCACAATAGGTGTAGATCCAGTTTGCAACGGGATTCTCTCATTGGAATAAATTCTATAGGGGATCCTTAAAAAGAATCTAGTCTACCCTTCCCAAATTTATATGTTGGGAAATAAGGCTAGNATTTGCATGAGTATTTTGCAAAACTTACTTTGAATGCTTTACTATACATGTTGGTTCATTTAGATTATTAATTGTTGCAAGTGATTTATTAGAAATAATTGAGCAAAGCAAGTGTGATTATATATGCTTCATTGGACATTATAGAGAACCTTACACCTATAAACACTCAAGAAGCATTGATCTTCACAAAGAACACCAAAAGAAACTGTTAGTTTTAGGGTAAAATTGCAGAACAATAATTTCTTTAAAAAATTCAATGATTAAGACAAATAGATCCGTTACTCAATCAGATATAGGACACATTGAAAATAAATCTGTGAAGGACAACGATGTACTTATACAAGGAACTCTGTTTTAATATGACTCCAAACTCAGATCTAATGATACAATAATCTGTTCTAATGTAATATTAACCAGATCTGAGACATACAATAGATTTAAATGCCCAAACACAAATATCAGATCTAATAACTCTGTCTAACCATCTCAAAACATAAATATCTTTAGATCTACACAATACATGCTAGATTAAACAATTCTGAAGCAGCAGCAAATCCAGGAGAGTAAGGGACATACCTGATACAGCCAACTTACCTTGAAGGTGGCACAGTAACCACAGTAGGTGTAGATCTAGTTTGCAACGGAATTCTCTCATTGGAATAAATTCTATAGGGGATCCTTAAAAAGAATCTAGTCTACCCTTCCCAAATTTATATGTTGGGAAATAAGGCTAGCTCGTAATAGGAAATCTTCCTACAATAATTAAACAATTCCAAATCAATAACGGATAAAGAAAAAAACATTCTCATGGAATACATTAACTCAAGGGCAAATGAGAATAAAGATATTCATTGGATGGATCATGATGAGATAGGTTGGCTTTCTCAAAATATTCCATCATCTCATTGTCAAGGA
>JZKD02S2259269.1:47084-60160 GCA_000966675.3 Picea glauca
TCAAAGAAACAACTAGTTTACCAGGGACTTTGATTGATACAAATTCCCTAACTTATCCCATAGTTCCTTGGCTATAGATTCTCCCGAGACATTAAACAACACCGAATCTTCCAGGAAAAGTCGAATGGTACTCCTTTCTCTTCTGTCCAACTTGTCCCAATCTTCCTTCGACATACCAGTAACTCGTGTACTAGTAGTTTGTGTACTAGTAGGTTGTGTACCAGTAGCCTGTGTGCTTGTAGATGGTGTACCAGTAGGCTGTGTACCAGGATCTACATCGATCCATTGTTCTTTGTCTACAAGAAGTTCCTCCATCTTGAGCTTCCATAGCTCAAATTTTTTACCATTGAGCTTCTCTATCTCGATTCTAGATGATCTCACCATTCCTCTTAATTTACTCGAATCTCCACTACAAAAGCTCCCACTAAACCGAGGTTTATCACAGACCCAAGATAAACTTTATCTATCAAGACCGATCCAAACCCTCAGCAACAAAGGTGTCCCTATGAAGCCAAAAAAGTGCTCTAATACCACATGTAAGTTTTAAACCTGTGAAGTAAAGCAATGCATATAGATTCTTAAGCAATACAGAAATTAATCAATGGCTCATACACAGAGTACACAGAGATTTAATACCGGAAACCTTCAACCGGGAAAACCTTTCTTATTTTCATTATATCGAATTTCACCATTCACCATACAATATATAAAATGTTTTTAGGTACTCCGTAGATACCAAAACCCTAATCCCTTAATCCGGGATTAATTTACAAATACGCTAAAAATAGCAAAAACCGCCCCCAAAAAAAAAATATTCGGGGCGCTGCCCCGAACGCTGCGTGTAACCAAGGCGGGGCATACCTGCCCCCCCTAGGACCCCCTAGGAAAGTGCTCGATGCACATGGCATAGATCTAGGTGAAGGGATCGTCAGACGTAGTTGTCGTATCTAATGCACCCACACACACACACATGAAAAGAATATAACACCTACCCAACAAAAGTGTCCTGCCACCTAACTGTAGTGAGCTTCCCAAATCAGCTTTGTGCACTCTCTTGATGGAACGCAAAGATGGACCATATGGCACAACATACCATCCTGAATATGGAAATTAGTGACCACTGTTTTTTCTCCCAACATTTGTTAGGTGGTGGAGAAGTCAGGGTCTGTCTCATAGAGGTGGGGACATCCATAGGTCTCATGGCCACAAGAGTCTAGCACTGTGGTGAGTTCTATGATTGGAGGTCGACTGAGGAAATCAAAAACTTGGTTGGTACTTCGTTTTTTATACTTGATGTTGATGTGGAACTTTTGTAATTATATGGACCACTTCTGATGGCAGTCATTCTGCAATTTTCCCTAGGTATGCATGAATTGTAGTGGCTTGTGATTAGTGTGAATGACTGTCTCCTTCCACTGGCGCTAGGCTTGCACACTGGAGTACATTTATTTTTCGTAAGTAGGGTACTTATGTAAAACATTTTATATTGTCTCACTATGATACACCACGGTGTGGCCATGTTGAGTGAGAATGGCAACAACAACATAGTCTGAAGCATCTGTCTCGATCTCAAAGGTATGTTGCAAGTCCGATAATGAAAGTATTGGGGATGAGTATAAATTATTCTTCAATTCATCGAAGGCTTGTTGTTGGGATAGGCCCCACACAAATTTTTCCTTAATGCCACCCCTGGTTACTTGGCTGAGGGCCTATGCGATATGAGAGAATCCAAACACGAACCTGCGATAGAAATTGGCAAGGCCCAAGAAGCTTCGAAGCTTAGTGAGTTTCGTTGGGGCTGGACAATCATGGATGACCTCAATATTGGATGGATCCACATGCACACCATGTTGATCAACGATGTAGCCTAAGTAATGGACCATGTCCATGCCGAAGGAGCATTTTTCCAAGTTTTCATTTAGTTTGTGCTATCGTAGGGTGTGCATAACCTGTTGAATATTTTGAAAGTGTTTCACCCAAGTCTTGTTGTAGATGAGGATGTCATCCAGATACACCGCTACAAAATTACTGGTGAAAGGTCTCAGGATATCATCCATCATCCTCATAAACATTACTTGAGCATTTCTAAAACCAAAGGGCATGAAAAACCATTCAAAAAGACCTTCTTTTGACTTGAAGGCTATCTTCCATACATCTGTATGTTCTATTGGGACCTGGTGGTAGCCAAACTTTAGATAAATCTTACTGAAGTATTTGGCCCCTGTGAGCTGATCAAAGAATTCGTTAATTCGGGGAATCAGGTACCGTTTCCAAAATTTTATTTTATTCAGGGTCCGGTAATCAATGCATATTTTCCAAGTCCCATATTTCTTCTGCACCAGTACGATTGGGCTCCCACAAGGCAATGAATTGGGATAGATGTGCCCCTTTTGGATAATTTCTTCGATCTGCCTCTTGATCTCATCATTTTTTAACAGAGAGTGGAGGTAGACCAACCCATTGGGTAGCGGTGCGCTTGTGGTCATATCGATGGGATGATTGACCTGGCAGTGTAGAGGTACCCCGGTAGGAGAGGAGAATATATCTAAGTATTCTTCCACAACCTTATCCACTTGCTTCTATTATGTAGAGAGATCGGCCGCAAAGGCCCTGGATGTGGTTATGTTCTTTCACTTACTATGAGAGAGAATCACGAAGAAGACAAATTTCTTGGTCCGAGAGATGAACTTCCTACATTGCTTGGAAGAGATCAAGGAAATAGCACTAGGAGGGACTGCCTTGGGTATCCTACATAATTTCATGTTCAAAGTAATAATAACACTATGAGGCCTAGACTGATATACAACATGATGTATCCATAAATAATGTTGTCCCAAAAGAACATTACAAACTTCGAGAGGAGAAACATCACACAATACCTCGTATTTGAAGGGATTGATGTCATATGACAGTCGACAACATTGGTTGATGTGGAGATAGATTCCTTGGCGGAGCTATCCAATGGTATAGGGTTGGAGGTCCAGCATTGTCGGTAGGGCCAATCGCTTGATGACCTATATTGATACGAGGTTCTTCTAGCTACTTCTATCAATGATGAAGAGCAGTGGGGTGCCTTTTACCCACATCTACAAATGAAAATGAATCTCACCTTCTTCTGGCTCGTCTGGTTCACCAGGATGGAGCTAGGTGGTATCAACAGTGGCACTGGGTTCCGTGTCAATGATATGTATTCCCTTCTCTAGTTCTAACTCAGATTCAGAACCCACATTTGATTCAGAGGCTTTCACTTCAGCCACCAATGACTGATTTGAGTGGTAATCAGTAGTGTTATGCCAAGGGCTCTTATGCAAGTCACGCCACTTCATAGTGTCCTTATTTGTATTTTTGGTGTCCTTCTTTTCTTCTAGATTGGAATGTTTGTCTTGATACTGTCCATCTTTGCTTTGTCCTTTGTTCTATAGTTTGGGGCCACCCTTTTATGGTTTTTGCTGCGTGGGGTTTCCAAGCCCAAATTGTCGCTTCTTTTGTTTGAGCGTATGCTCGATTTTGACGGCATATCGATAGGCCACGCCCAAGGACGATATTTCTAGAAATTCTATTTCATTTTGGATGTATCTATGTAGAGAACCGTGATACTTGAGCACCATATGTCTCTCTGAATCTTTGATCCCCAACTTGGTGTGCAGGGTATGGAAGATATTTGTGAAATCTGGCATTGCTTAGTCCCTTTCTTGCCACAGTGTGGTCCATTTGGTATACAAGTCATCATAACTTCTGATAGGGTAGTATTTTTCCTTAATAGCATCCCTAAAGGATTCCCAGCTGGCCACGACTGTAAATAATGAGGGTTTCTCTGTTTCCTTTTTCTCACAAAAAGTTTCCCACCAATTTGTGACATGGGGAACGACTTTGAGGAGCGCAAAAGTAATTTTTTCTCTATTTGAAAAGTTATGGAAAAAAAATACCCTTCTAGTAGATTCAATCACTTGTCTACAACATTTGCATCTATATGACCTTCAAATATAGGAATATCGAAGATGATTTGTACCTTGAAGGAGTCGGTGCCTCTTCTCGAGGAAGATGCGTCGCATGTTGGGGCCTCCAAAGGATTTGTGTGAAACTATCCATCATCTCGTTCCTTTGTTGCATGAGGGATTCCTAAAGGAATATTTTGAAAGGATCTCCTATTCCATCATCTTTATTTTCTCCTATCATGAGAGGTCTATTGGGCGTGTGAGAGATTTTGTCCTCAAGAGTAACAAGCTTAAGACCCAATTCTTTGTACCCTGTCCTCATTGGGGACATGCATTAAGACGAGAAGAACCAGACTGCTCTGATACCACTGATCCAAATTTTATGAGAAGAACAGAATGAATACGTATTATTAAAATATGCTTAACACAGAATAACAAAGATACAATAAAACTGGTTTTCTATTCAATAAGAAAATAAGTTGAAACTGTAAAATGCAGCGAAAAACAATCTTGTTGGAATGGTGGCGGCTTATCTCTAAGAAGAGATGTGAGGAATGCACTCATTCACAACAAGATGATTAAATTGAGGCTCTAAAGTCCTTTTTACAATAAACAGGAATGCCAAAAACCATAGACATCAAAAAACCTAAGCCTAGGAGATGAAGTGCCAAAAGTCATGTGGACCCTATTTGGGTAAGTTAGTACATCAACTTCATGGGGTCATAACGTTTTCATATGATCCTCGTTTCAGGTTCACGATATCCTGTTGGAAAGATCTATCTGAGGAATACACAATGTTATTATTTTTAGGGCCTCAAAACTTCCCCGCAAGTTAGGGACCCGAAAACTAGGAAGCAAAATTTCCAAACTGGAAAACTTCCAAAATGAACTAGTTGGAATAGGTGGGAGGACACTGACATCCATATGGATCAGTATATTCCATGATTATCAGAGTTGAATTTACTTTCATTTTCCCACCAATTTTTGACTATCAGTATATTCTTGTTCACTAGATTCATAGGAAGGTAAGGACTTTTCATATTCCATGATTTCATAAACCTGCTTGCAAGATTTAATGTTGTCTGTTAGGCAAGCAATAGTGTCTGAAAAAAATATCTAAATTTGGGTTTGGATCGGTGCCATAGTTTTCTGTCTTCCAATATCATCCCCTGTAGAAAAACAAAATTATGAATATGAATACTGAGGTGAAATTTCTTAATGCTAATTGGAAAAATGATATGAAGTTCAAAATATTTTTTTAAATTAAAACACAAAATACTAGTCAATTTTACATTCAATTTTACATTCAATTATTCATTAATTCGAATGGCAACTTAATCATGATAAATCTATCAAATTTATTACTTGATGGCAACAAGATTTTGCAAATCTTTCACCCTAACCAAGTTTAATATACCTTAAATGATCATGATTAGCGAAGATAAGTATTTCATCCCTTCTGGATTCAGAGGTTTTGAATAAGGGATGTTAAACACCTCTTGAAGGTTGAATTCATGGAGAAATTAGTTACCCTTTAATTAACATTTTCTTTAATTAAACACTGCTTTCGTTCTCTTTAAACTTTAAATGCTTCAAAAATTTGAGACTCCGGAGCTTCATGACTTTGGGAGTTTGCATTAGAAATGTTTAAAGTTACCCCGAAGGACGAAGTTGAAAAGTGATTACTTACCGTTACTTACACCAAATAAAACATGTTTCAACCTTTAATCTCTGACACTGTAGTACTTCATTTCTCCGACACTCTGACACTTCTTAGATTTGTTGACAATTTGATCTTCCGAAGAAAAATGTCTTGGAGTGACGTGACAGGATGATGTCACTTTTGATGATGTGTTATGAAAACATGAGTGATTCATGTCACCCTAAATCGTACGAATTATATGTCCAAGAATACCCAAAATGATTGCCATGCGTCTCCACGTGTAAAGAATGTCAGGTGGTATAGGACACGTTAGACTATTATTTGTCTAAGAAAATTATGGAAATTCAGAGCTTGGGGACTCCAGAGCTTTGTGACTTCAACGTTTTTAGGAATTTTAGACATTTGAGCTTGGAGCGTTGAAGCACAAAGTCTCGAAGTAAAACTTTGAATAGGAATTATACCATTGATTAAAAATTTCACAATTTTGAATCTTCAAACTCACATGAACCATAGGTTTCGATAAGTGTCAAGTTTAACAGTTGATGCTTGATCTTCCCTATCAAATCGTAATGAAAATTTTAGTAGCATGAAAAATTATAATTCTAAAGTTAAAATTTGTAAAAGACAAAAATAAAAAAGAATTCAAAATTTGGATTTTTATTTGAAAATTGTTATTTATGTTCTAACATAGTCTCCATCTAGCGATTATGGCTCCCCGCGAGGCATGAAAGAACAATAGACTAGGTGCCTTAATTGGGAAAATGGAGTGATTATTTCTTTTTATTGATCTAAATGTTTTATTTCTTTTAAAAATTTAATATTATATAGAAGTGATAAAAATAACCATATCTAAAAATTTAAAGAACACTTAGTAATCAATCTCAAGTCAAGCTAATAAGAGTTTTCTTTCTTAAAATTTATTCAAGAATTATCCAGTATAATCAAAGTAAATTTAACTAGAATATCACACTTTAACTGACTCTTTTTTCTCTCAAGGTTATACAGATACCATGTGTATGTCATTAAGGAAACCCAGTTGGGTCATGATATAAGTATCATTGAAAAAGAATTAAATAACATAGTATATTATGCAGATATGTAAGACAATCTCATAGATGTCATAGATATTGCTTCACTTCCAGCAAGCTTATTCAATACCCCGGTGAAGTTATCTATATCTCCCAAATTGAATTTCCTTTCACCACTTCAAAAAAAATATTTCATTTAGTTGAGATGAGGGCAATCATTGTATGAATTTTCTTCATCATCTCTATTTGGACAAGATGGGGGAAATCAAATTGTGAATTTCCTTTCACCATCTATCTTTGATTTTATTACTTTGAAGTGGGGGCAATCAATTGTATCGAGGATACAAGGGGTGACATCCATTTTTGATATGATGTAAAATTAGTTTGCCTACAGTTTTAAGAATACTCAGAAATTAATTTTCTTTCAATTCTAAGTATACCTTAACCTATAGGTAAATTATACTAGGGAAGAATTTATTCGTTTTAGGGATAAACCTTGAGAAAAATAATCATCTATAATCTAATATTAAAGATAAATTTTCTAGGATTAGCCTAGACATACTTTTTCAATTAAAATCAAGAAATGTGTAAAATCTTTGCCAGACTTGTTTAAAGAGTATGCTTTAATTTTCTAGTATCGGCTAAGTTTAGAATTTCTAAAAAGACTAATATGATTGAATAAGAAAGAGAAATGTATTTGTCGGTAAGACTAAATTTATAGGTGACATATGCATCAGAAGTTCACATTAGCTCTGATGGATGGAAAATACTTCACACAAATTTCTCTGTCAAGACCGAACTCCTGCTTCTATCTTTTCCGCGACAATATTCTTACCTTTATACATTTTATTATTATTATTGTCTCATTTTCATACCAGTGATGATCACGGACCCAATGAAAATGATTTTACATGCCTCCTCTTTGCCGCCTTTCCAATATTCTCAATCAATAATGAAGATATCTTTCAATTTCTGGGAATTATCCCTCATATATGTTATAAACGGGCTTTATGTACTTAACAAAATAGTAATGAGAGGAAAGAGAAGTGTTTTCATTATTTCCTTTGAGTCTTAAAGAAGAATTGAGTCTATTCATCACCTTATTCTAGAGAATCCGAAATAAAGGAGAAGATGAGTCGTAACCTTGATGAATGTGAGTGTTTCAATTGTGCGGTTTTTACTCTTCAGGAAAACGTTCGGGAGCAATCAGAAACAATTCAAGAGCTCCAAGATTCAAATTATAAACTTCAACAATAGATCCAATCATAGGAAATGCGACATCGTGAATATTTGGCGACAATAATGAGAGTCGTGAGTCAAAACACAGTGTGTTTAAGCTCCCGTCGTCGACAATTAATAAAATTGCAAAGGCAACAACCAAATATTCATGCAGAATCTGTTGAGTCTAGAGATTCTATAGCATCGTCACCCTTTCCTAGGGATCATTCTCCTCTAACTGATATTATTGTAGGTCATGTAGCATATCATTAGAATGTTGAAGAACTTCAACAATTGGAAATTCCAGTAAATGCAGAACTTGAACATTTAGATAATTCAATGAAAGAAATGGAAGTAAAGAACATAGAAGATATAATCTGCATCAGTATCTAGTGATAGGTTACCATGCTATTTTTTTTAGGTTTCTTGTAGATGCAAAAATTAACAAACCTGTTAAGGATTAAGATGTAGATACGTATGTAGTTATTGTAAAAAATTTCAAGTTTTTGAACTCAGAATCTTTGTAATTCCAAAACTGTAATGATGTTTCATGACTCTACTCTCTTTAATGAAATCCTCAACTATTGTTTTTCAAAATAAAGTATTGTTTTATTTATTGAAAAGTGGATTTTATTCATGAAAAGTAGAAGATGATTCATTTTTCAAAAGTTGTTTTTTTTTTTTTTTTTTTTTTTTTTTTTTTTTTTTTTCAGCAAAATCAAATACAATTCATTTCTGAAAAATATTTACATGAATTTTTTAGCAATCAAAAACATTAAAAAATCCTTAATTGGATTGTAGATCATAATTAAGGAGTTCTTAACCCAATCAAATAAAAAACGAAAAGAAATGTAAATGCCAATGTAAATCCAATCCACACTAGTATGTACAATGGAAAACTAAACTAAAACTTGCATGGTAAATTATTGCATGAAATGATTTAAATAACGCCCATTGATAGGGGCCTCAAGAATCTCTCCATTTAAATTTTCGAGAGAAAATGATTTTCTCCCTTCGAATGATGCAATTTTGAAAGGACCAAACCAAATATGGTCAAATTTTCCATGTTTTCCAACATCTTCTTTTCTAGCTTCCCACTTTAGGACTAAGTCTCTAGGAAGAAATTCTTTGTCTTTGGATTTCTTATCAAAGATATCCTTCATATTTTCTTCATATTTTTGAATATTTTGATCAACTTCTTCTCTTTTCTATTGGACTTCAATTATTTGATTGATCCTTCTCAACAAATCATTTGGTTCTTCATCAACATCCTGCTAGAGTTTCATCACAGGAAGAGAAAGATTAATAAGAAGAATAACATTTATGCCATAAACTAATTGAAAAGGATACATACCTATTAATATCTTGGTGTCAATTATGTTTTCCCAAAGAGAATATTTTAAATGTATATGCCAATATTTCTTATTTTCTATAAGAAATTTCTCATTTATCCTCATTAAACTTTTATTATAAGATTTTGCTAGTTAATTCCATTGAGGATAATAAGTTGTAGAATGACCCAAAATAATATTATATTTCTGACACAAATTTATCATAACAATAGATTTAAAAAATTGTGCATTATATGCGAGTATTTTCCTTGGACAACCAAATCTTGCTAAAACATTTTCTTCCAGGAAATTTATTACCACTGAGTCTGTAACATTTCAAGTTGGAATAACTTCTACCCATTTAGAAAAATAATCGGTGGTAGTTAAAATCCATTTTTGTTGGGCACTGGATTGGGGGTGAATCTATCTGATCAAATCTAGGCCCCATTGTTGGAAAGGAGCTTCAACTTTGACATGAACTAAATGTAAAGCATAGAGGTTTTCTTTCCAACAAAAATTAGCATTGTCTGCAAGCTCTAACCCTTGCATTTTGCATCAGTGAACAATTTTGGCCAGTAATAGCTTTCTCTTAGGGTTTTGTAAGTTGTTTCTCTCCAAGAATGGTGTCCTCCACATACTCCTTTGTGAAATTCATATGTGACACCTTATGTTTCAAACTCTGTTAGGATGATTACCAAAGGGTCCTTCTAGTATAACTTAGCATCAACAATGAAATACTTGATTTCCTGTAGTTTTAAGGTTCTTACCTTGGTGGGAGTCATATCAATAGGGAATTGAAGAGTAATAAGGTATGAAGCTATTTTTTTATACCAAGAAGAGGAATAAAATTTGTCATCTATCTGAATTGTTGACACATGATCATCGAATTATTCAATATCTGAGAGAGGATTTTTGGACTCAAAGTGATTTATTCCAATAGCTCTAAGATTTTATTCAGGGAGTAATTTTTCCAAACACTGTCCTTTTACCAATTTGGTTGTTTTGATTTCTAAATCATATTCTTGAATTTTCACCAACCATTTTCCCCTTCTTCCATGACTATTAGGATGAATTAGGATGTCTTTGACTGTGTTGGTGGGTACATATGTGATTATTTTTTAAAACAATAGATATATTTTGAAATCCTTAAGTGCCTTAACCATATCATCATCTTGTTTCTCTAAAATATCATATTTCAACTCTGCATCTCTGAGAATTTTACTAAAACATGAAATAGGTTGTTCATATCCTTCATTATTTTTCTATAAGAGCACTGTTACAATCATGTATTAAGATGAAAATGAAAAGATTAAAAATTCCTTTGAATAATCAGGACTTACCAGTACCGGTGCTTCTCCTATGGTATTTTTGATTCGTTGAAAATATACCTTAGATTTTGTTGTACATTTCACCTCATTATCCTTCTTCAACATATCTGTGATCAATTTAATCATTTCAGAAAACTTTGAAATAAACCTTCTCAAGAAATTGATTCTTCCCAAAAATGACTGAATTTTTCTTTTATTTCTTGGTATACTGATATGATCAATGGATTCAACTCTTTTTGGATCCACTTTAATTCCATATTTTTATACGATATGTCCTAAAAACTTCCCTTCTTACATGGAAACATGAGATTTCTTGGGATTTAGATACAAACCAAATTTTATGCATTTATCAGATGTTTGTCTGAGATGTTTCAAATGTTTTGCATCAAAATTAGAAAAAAATGTCAAATGATCTAAGTAAATGAAGACAAATTTATCTTTCTCACCAACAAAAGATATATCCATGGCTCATTGAAAATTTTCACTTGCATTCATCAAACCAAAAGGCATTTTTTCATACATAAAAGTTCCCCATGGAGTAGTAAATGCAATTTTATCTTTATCATTCTCATGGATAGCTATTTGATTATACCCTGAAAATCAATCAATCATAGAAATTCTATTTTTCCCAACTACCTTTTCAAGTATATGATCCATTTTTGGAAGAGGACAATTGTGTTTTAACGAACATCGATTTAGATTTCTAAAATCAACACGTAGTCTTATCTCCCCATTTTTCTTTATGACATGAACCATATTTTCTACCCATTCAGAGTATCTAAGAGGTATGATTATTTTTGCATTACAGGAAAGAGATTAGGATTGATCTGTCTAAGATTCTCCTTGAAAGGCTTGACAACTGGTTTTAAAGGAATCCTATTCTAAATAATAGAAGTATCATAAGTTTTTATATATTCATAGGACCATGAAAAAACATATTTATATTATTTAAGAAATTCAACATATTGTTTCTCCATTTAGGTGGGAAGATATTTAGACAACTTGACAAGCTTTGGATTTTCATTAGAACCAACATTACAATCTTCAACTTCTTCTAGTTGAGGCTACAAAGTGGATTTCAAGGGGATCTCATTTTGATCAAACAATATTTCTAAACGAGTGATCCCTTTTGCAATATGATTATTTTTTAACAAAAGGATCTTATGATTTGCAATATTATCTATGAATTTCTCTGGAGTTTCTCCTTCTTTCATAATCCAAACTGGATCATTTTTATTTTCTTAATCAATATTCATTTCAAAAAATTTGTCGACCATCTCAAGGAATTTTTTCATCTATTCATCATCTTCAAATACTTTTTAATAGTGAACATTACTAGGAATTGAAGTTTATGTCTCATTTCAATATGATACTTCCATTTCAGAACAGTGGGTGGAATGAAAGAACTTGCATCTTTAGCTAATGAATATGCTTGTTGATTATGCAATCTAGGAATAACATGAATGTTGAAAAATAGGAAAACGTTTTCAATCAAATCCCATGCACAATTTCTGTAAGATCTCATTCTAGGATGTTTAGCTTGATATTTCTATTTGATATATTTAACCATAAGCTCTGAATCCCCATATACTATCAAATGTTTGATTTTGAGTTTTTTAGCAACTTTTAATCCTAAAATTAAAGCTTCATACTCACATACATTGTTTGTGTAATCGATATCAAACTGCAATCTATAGGAAAATGGAATGTAATAATCATCATTTGGTGCTACAAATAGTACTCTAGCTACTTCACCTTCCCAAGAAGAGGCACCATAAAAAAAAAAAACCACATTCCATCTCTAATATTTACATTTTCTTTCGGAATTTTAATTTTTTCATTTTCGTTTTTTGTATAAACTTCAAAATCAACATCTATAGATAAAATGAAATTTCCTAAATCAAAATCAGTGACATAGAATGGATAATTTTAGGGTTTTTTGGATCACTCACTGTGTGATCTAGTCTAGTCTCTCTATACAATCTGATAAATTTTCCACCAAAATTAGGAATCATGGCATATGTCATGTCTAACTGCATTGATCCTCCTAGCTTTGCACACCCAAATATTGATAAAAGCAATCCATATATTACAGGTACATTAGCTACCACTACATCCATAAGAATACTTTTGATTGGAATTTGGGACAAATTTAAAACTAAATATTTTATCATACCCATACATTTAACTTTCCTAGAATCAAAATAGTATAGGTCTTGATAAGGTCTGGTAATTTCCAAGCCCAATTTTTCCATTATTATTTTTGGCATCAAATTGTGTGAAGCACCTGAATCTATCATACAATTATGTAATAAATGATCATGCACAGTAAGAGTGATATAGAATGGAGCCACAAAATCTTTGTCATTTTCAATATGAGGTCCAAACATGATCGTTGGATGCTCATCCTATATATTAATAACATCATATTGACTTTTTGCATCCAAAAAATTAATTACTTTTGAAATATGCTTCTTATAAACAAGATTCTTAGCAAGTTCTATCAAAGGAATTGGAATCTTAATCTTGTTGAATTCATTCTCCAGATTGAAAATTGTAACATCCCGCTCTGG